>JAOQML010000008.1:29605278-29627010 GCA_027568935.1 Erythroxylum urbanii
ATCACCAAAAAGGCTTGGATCTCTTTCTTATCTACTCTTCTAATCTCCTGAAATGATAATAGTGAGAGGTGAGTCTATAACACGACTCAGTGAGATATAAACATGCTACCATGTTTATGAGGCTAGGAATACAAGGCTAGCATCACAAGAATGGTCTGTGGCATTCTGAACAATAACATACGGTATCAATAAGTAAACAGATAGTAATCTCAAATGTGGCAAAATATATGAACAGCAATAAATAAGCTTAATATGAATTGATTGTGTACTATTTGTTTTCATTCAACTTTAATAACTTAGTTTTACTTTGTTTTGTTAATCTAATTCATCAAAATCCTAAACAATGGTTTACTGTTTACAAATGCTAAGTACACACTCTCTGTGGATATGTTCCTTTCTCATCACCATTAAAAATTTAATTATGTAGAGTTGCACTCTATTTTTAGCTGTGTTCAATGCACGTCAAGAATTTTGGCATCATTGCCAGGGAGTGAAGTGAATTATTTTTTAATTTTTTTAAATGGTTTTTTTGTATATATATTTGGTTTTAAGAATTGTTTCTTGATCTTTTTATGTTTGTTAATGTTTCTTTATGGTATTGACAAGAAATCCTTATTAAGACCCTGTACAATTTGATCTCGAGATGAAAAGGACACCGCAATGGTTGCTTAGGGAAAACAAAACAACTCTAAGAAATAACAAGGAATTGAATTTAAGGAAACCATAACCAATATGAGAACTCTAAGAGAGTTTATTGCCCCAAACTCTACTTAAAGACACTTATGCATTACTTTTCTAAATTTTTCTAAACATATTATTTCTAAGCTTAAGTCTTCTTTTGCCTAACTTTTATGGTCTTCTAAGTAAGGATGATCACAAGCATCTTAAGGAGCTCGGCATGGTCTGTCTTAGTATGAAACCTCCAAGGTGATAGAAGAGCAGACTATGTTGAAAGCCTTTCCATTTCACTAAAGGATGTAGCAAAAGATTGGCTCTTTTTCCCTACAACAAATATGAACACTTAGATTGAAATGAAGAGATTGTTTTTAGATAAGTATATTCGAACATCAAAGATAACTAGCATAAGGAAAAAGATTTAGGGGATGAAGTAACATTATAAAGAATCCCTTTAAAGGGATTGGGGAGCACTTCAAGAAGTTGTGTGCTACCTACCCTAATTACAATTTCATGAAATAACTCTTTATCCAATATTTTTACAAGTGATTATTGGCTACAAATAAGAGCTTGCTAGATGTAGCAAATGGTAGAGCACTATGTAAAAAGAATCCAGAGGAGGTAAAGAAATTAATCAAACGTATGGCAGTAAACATTCAACAATATGACATTCCTAACAATGTTCGTACAATAAATGAGGTAAGCAATTCATCCATAGAACATCATTTAGATGAACTAACATCCTTTATTATAAAAATTTCTAGAGGGCAAGCACCGGAGAAAGCTTACAATATATATCCAAATTTAAACCATCCAACAAATGGGTGTTTAACTCTGTCAGATGAAAACATAGAGTATTTCAATACTATAGGAGAAACTTTTGTCCAACAATGTTTCCCATATTCCCAAACTTATAATCTAGGATAGAGAGATCACCCAAACCTAAGTTATGGAGAGAATAGGCAATAAAACTACTTTTTAACTAGGTCACAAGGTGTTCAACAATTTTCATCTAAACTACTGGCCTCTTCCTTTACCTTAGGTATGTCATTGGAAGATATAGTTAGGTCTCTTGCAACTAACACTTTGCAAACCTAATAGGATGTTCAGCATTTTCAATAAGAGAATAAATCAAAATTTCAAAAGATGAAGTCTAGCATTCAAAATATCAAAAACTAGAAAAAATCAAATGACAGTTGCTATCAGCCATTTAGAAGCTCAAAAAGTAGGAAATTTGTAATCACGGTATGAGATAAATATGTTGTACAAAGTTAGCTTTATTTTTTGTTATGCTTGCCTAGCATCAATAGTTAAAGAGGAGGTTTTTTAATTTTTATTTTGATCTTTATTTTTCTCAAGAGTGGAAAAATGCTAAGCGCAAAGGAACCTAATAAGTACTTGATTGATTATATATTTATTTTTTAATTTTTATTGATTAATGTTATATTGAACATAAGATACTTATTTTTGTCCATATTTTGGTTTAGGTACAATTTTAAGGAACAAGAACCAAAATGAGGTAAAGTCACATCTTTGATGTTGTTATATTGATGTTTGAACTTATTTGCCTTTGTAAAGTAAAAAGGAGATGAGTTAGGGCAAACATGGGATAAAGAATGGAATGATTTGAGTCATTGTGACTTACACAGTCATATATGGGAACATGTAACTCACTAGAAATGTCTACAAACTTAAAGATGTTATTTCAACCACCTTTGTGACCTATATAAAATAGGATAAAGAATGGAATAATTTAATTCATGTATGGAAATGTGTAACTCACTAGAAATGTGTAAAAACTCAAAGATATTGTTTCAACCACCTTTTTAACCTATATAAGACGGGATAAAGAATGGAATAATTTAAGTCATTGTGACTTACATGGTCATGTATAGGAATGTGTAACTCACTAAAAATGTATACAAACTCAAAGACATTGTTTCAACCACCTTTATGACCTACAAGCTCACATAAAGACTTACACAACCATTTAGGTGACTTATATGCTTATGTATCTTAGTCGTGTATCTTATTAAAACATGTTACTATATAATTTTCTACCAAATTAACATATATGATCACTTACACACTCATGTAATTGATCATGTATAACCACGCATCCCTAATTTTACACTATAAAAGGGCAATTAAGAGGTCAAAAAAGGTATGTATAGATTAGAGATGTAAAAGGAGGCTTCCCTTTTGAGAGATATGAGCATCTAATCTTCTTTTTTCCAGTTTAAAGGGGATATTGAGGTTGATGAACATGTATAGGCATTGATCAATCTTAGTGATTTTCTTTTTGACTCTATTGTGGAATTAACTATGTTATTCTATGTATAAAGTTTAGGATTTATATATGAATGATCTAGATATGCCTATTAGATTATTCATGTTTGGATTCAATGCCAGAATCTAGATTGCAATCCATAATTGTTGTAAATATGATTCACATGTTGTAAACTAATGGTTATGCTTCATTAAGGATAACATAATACAGGTTAAATGACCTGAGCTTATGTAGTTTTTGTTTAGATTAACCTGTTTTTCTATTATGTGATGCAGCTCCCACAATAAATTTGGATAACTTATTTTAGGATGCCTAAAAGTTAAACCAAATTAAAGAGCTTATTTTGATTAGATACAGCCTGAAGGAAAAAGGGGATTAATAGAGCTTGCTCACTACTACAAATTTCGTTGTGTGGAGTTAGATTTTATTTCATAATGTGTTCAATGCACATCATAAGTTAAAGAGGAAGTGTGATTTTGATTTTAACCTTTAGTTTTTCTCGAGAATGACCAAAAGCTAAGTGTAAGGGAACTTGATAAGTTATTGATTGATTATATATTTATTTTCTAATTCTTATTTATTAATATTATGTTACATATAAGATACTTATTTTGTTCCATATTTTAGTTTAGGTACAAATTTGAGCAATAAGAACCAAAATGAGCTAAATTCACATTTTTTCATTGTTTTATTGATGTTCAATCTTATTTTCCTTCGTAGAGCAAAAAGCAGATGAGTTATGGTGAAGATGGGACAAATAATGGAAGAATTTGATTCATTGTGACTTATACAGCATGTATGGGAACATGTAACTCTCTAGAAATGTGTACAAACTCGAAGACATTGTTTCAACCATCTTTGTGACCTAAACGCTCATGTAGAGATTTATAGGACTGTTTAGGTTACTTACATGCTCATGTTTCTTGGTCTTGTAGCTCACTAAGAACATATAACTCTGTGATTTCTGCCAATTTGATATACATGGTCAATTAAACACATATATAGCTAATCATGTACAACCACGCATCCTTAGTGTTACACTATAAATGAGCAATTAAGTGGCCAAAAAATGTATGTACAGAACATATATGGGAATTGATCAATCTTAGTGACTTTGTTTTTAGAATTGAGTATGTTATTCTTTGTATAGAGTTTAGGATTTATGTATGAATGATTTAGATAGGCCTGCTAGATTATTCATTTATAGATTCATTTTCAAAATCTAGATTGCAATCTATAATTTTTGTAAACATGATTCACATGTGGTAAACAAGTGTTCGGGCATCATTAGGGATAATATAAAATAGGTTAAATGATCCAAGCTTATGTGGTTTTTGTTTAGCTTAACTTGTCTTCTTATTCTGTAATGCATTTATCACACTAAACCTAGACAACTTATTTTAGGTTATCTAATTGCTAAGCCTAATTAAAAATTATTTTAATTAGAAATAACCTAAGGGAAAACTAATATTAATAGAACTTATTTTTAACCTACAGTTAACAGTTTCAAAGGGAGCTATAAGAATAATATGACCATTGATAATGTGAAGCTAGACATTTAACCATAAACTAGATTCAAAACCTATTTGTTAACCTTTGCAGTTTTATATTGTCTGATTTAATTTGTCTTTCATAGTTTAGTTTTATTTTATTGCATCAATTGAATTCAATCAAAACCCCCCTAATCCTATACATTGATTCATTCATTATAAGAAGCTAATCACACCCTCTCTACAAGTACAATCCTTTCTCACCACAATTATAAATTTAGTTGTATAGAGTTAGGTATTATTTTCTAGTGCATTCGACATGTAACCACTCCATCCCTACAAACTATTGAGAGTAAAGCATTGAAGAACTTTTTCCTAGGCTATGGATTATAACTATGTACTAATGAAACAAAGATTAAGAGAAACATTTTCTCAAATAAGGTGATAGAAATTCCTCCTTTCTAAGCATGACAACATTATAATTTTATCCATTTCTAACTCTATCAAAAATCTTACTTCTAAAATCCAAATTCTTAATAAAGATGCAAATTACTTATCTAGCTATTTTAGTTTTTTTTACTACTGCTAGATCCTCTCCCAAGCTGATTGGAAAGATTGTTCAGTGTCAAATATCTTCTACAAATTTTGAAATGCTTTCCAAACCATTGTTCATATAAGAAGTGATCAATGCATTAAACTCTGTGCATTCTTTCAAGGATCTAAGGCTTGATTTTCTTATTGTAAACTTTTTCCTTAGCACTTGGCCCCTTACCAATCACTTTCTTGTGGAAGTAGCCTTGGAATTCTTCAACAAAATAAAACTTCTAAAAGAAGTTAATTTCACATTTGTATGTCTTGTTCTCAAGAATAAAGTATATTAGCTTACAATAGTTTGGTATAAGGATTATAACCCTAAAGTTGCTCATAATCTCTGGCTTGTTGCTCATAATAAGCTTCCTACCTTAAATAAATTGCTAACGTCATTTTCACTCCTAACTAGTGTATTCTCTATAAATCTACTTTGCAAAGCCATAATCATTTGTTCTTTCAATGTTACTATGATAGATGCATATTTGACCATATTTATACACCCATATTTAATATATTTTCATAATATTTTATATTTTTATTGTATATTTAGTATTTAATTTGCTCCAAGTGTATTTGCAGGTTATAATTGCCATATAAAACAAAGTTTTGAAGCAATTAAGGATATAATGTCATGTCTATGGCCTTGTAAGTCTCTCACCTTATGTAGAATCACAAATTTTGAAGATTTTAAGATATATATGGTCTAGTACAGGATCGTGTATCAGACGTGTATCTCTTAGCAACCCTAAAAATTACTATAGAAAGGCATGATTGAAAGCAAAATAGAGGAGCATACTTATAGAGCTAATTCAAGATATAGAGATCATTTAGAATCAGTGATATTGATTCATAGAAGGGGAAAATATGAAGAAATCATCAAAAGATCCAATAGAATACATTATTAAACCGCTACCTTGCAAGAGTATTCGATAGAAGAGAAAAGAAGATTTAGAATTATGAACTTTTTGTTTTCTGCTTGTTTTCATTCTTGATTATGTTTGATTTCATTTTCTATCATATATAACAAAAGATCTTTAGTGTTTGGGTTTGATGAACCCTAGTTTGTGCTATAATATGTTCTAACTTTTTTATTTAATGCCATTGTTTTGGATTGGACTAATGTAATTCAATTATGTGTTTAATATATGTTCTAATAGATTTGAAATATTAGTACATAATCTGCTTTCATAACGTAAAGATTGAAAAATCCTGTGTATGAAAAGATCTACCATAATTGAAAGGAGTTGACTGCAAACCAAGAGATATGTCGACATAAATCCTCTAGATTAAGGTCAAACATAATAGTGGAATTCACAAATTGGTAAAGAAATCTTAAAACGTTAACCTGAGTAATTTAGTTTATACCCCTAAGATTAGTTGTTTATAGTCTCAAATGAATTATTAGCATACGATAGGAATTTCCACAGCCCAATAATCAATAAAACAATTGCATAATTAAAGGTTAATTGTCTAATGGTTTTAGGGGGATTCATCACCTAAGCACTAATTTTTTATAATGATTATTGCTAAAAAGATTTCTTTGTTCTCTGCTCATTCTTGTTTCCTATTTATTTTAATTGTTTAAGTTTTATTTTCTTTATTCAAACCAACACTCAATTTGTAGGCTAGATATGAGGATAATGGTAATTATTAGTATTCATTATCTTTTTGGGATTTAATTCGTACTTGCCTATGCTAGCTACAACTGCGTCTTGCTCTTGTGGTAAAATTAATATCGATATAGAAATTAACTAATCATAATACTCAAATAGAGTTTAAACCAGAATTCTGGAAAAGTCCAATCTTGTTGACCCTACTACATGATGGAATGATATCCTAACATGTCTTTCTAGTATTTAGTTCATAGCTAAAAGAGATAGATGGATATTCAATATCTCTTTGTCTTGCCTTGTTTTCATTATATGGAATGAAAGAAATGCAAGGATATTCTTTAACGTTCGCTTATATGAAGGGTAGTTTTAGTGTGTCAACTAGATTGTCCTTTGAGACTGTGTAACCTTGCTTCCTTTTATGGAATATTATGCTTCTCATTTTTCAAAAACTACAATATGAATTCAAGTTTGATTGTAAGAAGTTTTAAATGGATTTAGTTTGTTCTTTTTCTTATAGAACAATTTTAACCTTTTAAAGATTTTTTTTGAAAAGTTAAAAGGAATTGTATTAACATGGCACACAAAATTCTTACACCAATAACCAAAAACTAGGTGAGTAGCTTAGAAAAGAATAAAAACTAACATATAGAGACCGATCATAATAAAGTGGAAATGAGATATAAGGTCAAAACAATAAAATAAGGCTTAACATATAAAGCTAATAAGACTGGAACCTTTAGCAATACCCTAAGTAGGATCAGTTGAAAAGGCAGAGCCTTTTAAGCTGAGAGTCTCAACAACCTAAAGTTAAAACATTTTATCTCAATACCAAATTAAAGAACATTCTAAGTTGATATTGTGAGCAAAATCAACTATATTATTCATTGAATTGTAGCTAAAGTAAATTATTAAAAAGGTTGAAATTCATTACTAAAGTTCCTTTATTCCTCTTCCTCTAAATTGTATAAGTTTCATATTTGATAACTAGTTTAAACATAATCAATTCATTATGATATGTGAATATGAAATTCTCTGACCAAATAATAAACATTGGACAATTATTTTCAAATCATTGGATTATGAAAATATTAAGAATATAGCTCCAAAAGGATTTTGAGTAAGAGCAAGAGAATAGCAGATAATCTAAAGTTTCAAGCTCTAGGCCATATAGTTTTCATGAGATATTAGTGTCAAAGATGCCTTTCAACCTATCTAAAGTGTTAGGTCTCTATTTGATGGCAAAACATAGGATAAATGATGCTTTAGGGGAGTTATCCTTAAATAAGATGAGAACCAAATATTTATGCTACTATAGTAAGTGAATACATGATTTGTTAATGAAGATGTTAGAGTTATGGCAATTCTAAGTTATTTTATCCTTATGCTCTAATATTGGTTTGTAGTTTCGTGCATTATTCATAATTGCACATTGTATCCCTTGAATATGCAGTTCTTAGCTCCATTCTTAATGATCATATTTACTCTGGCATGTAAGGAAATTAGGAGTTTGAGGTTTTCCATTCCTTTTATTTAGTGGAGGGAACTAAGGTCATTCCAATTATCATACCAAATCAAGTGTTGTTACCATTCCTAATCATTACTTTTATCTCTTAGTTCGTCAAGCTTTTGAGTTTCAATATTTGATTTCCAAAGTAGGAATTTCTTTATTGAGGTTTAACTATTTAGAATTTGTGGCCCTCTATGATATAACAGTGCATCCATTTCACCTAAGTTGATTTAGAATAAGTGAAGAGCTTCCTACTTCACTTTTTAACCACATCTTGTTAAAAATTCTAATGAGTTTATTCCCAAGCCCCCCTTTTTTCTTTGGAGAGCAAACCTTAAACCATTTCAATTTAACATTCAACGTAGGTTTTTATTTTCCATTCTAGAGAAAGTTCTTTATCATCTTTTCAGTGTCTTTAATGAGTTTTGAGGAAGGCATGAGTGATAACACTGCTACATGTTAAGGTTATTAACTATTAAAGTGATTAATTATAGTCTTCTAGGAAAAAATTGGAGTTAATTGTTCCAATTATTAATCCTCTTGTGAATTATGTTAAATATAGCTTGAGAATCTCTATAATTGATCATTTTATCTAAAATCTTTTAGAGAGAGTTCATCATCTCTTGAGCATCAAATATGATATATAAGCCATTATTTTCTCTGTTTATAGCTAGGCTTGATATGATGCTAAAGGAATTCAAGACTTTCCTAAAATTTTTCATAGAATCTGAATTAGATCCAAATAAAAAATGAGATCATCCAAAAATTAAAGAATGATCAACCGTGACAATGGGAAGAAATGTTATGGGGGTCAGAGTTTATGCACGGGCGTGAGATTAAAATAAAAGAGTCACGAGGGTGATGGTTTATGCACAGGCGTGACAGAAGAAAAATGAAGTCATAATTGTGAGTGAACCATACACGGGCATGAGGGAGAAGAAAATGAAGAAGAGAGTCGCGACCTTCCAGTCGCTCTCCCTCCCTTCAAACCATTAGAACTTTCAACCCAGAAATCCAAAAATTACAAACTTTATATCGCTAGAAAGCTAAGAAAAAGATCTACAATTTTATAAAGACACTTTTGTTTAATTTTTCCTAGATCAGTACAGTTTATGCCTTGAAGTTTCGGACTACATTTTAATCCTTATTCTCTATTTTCATTCATCTATTATCAACATCTATATATATATATGTAAAACCAATAACTACAACCACATGAACCGAATCGAACTTTCAATTCCATATACACAACTTCCAATCTAAACAATTTTACTTAAAGAAAATCCATCCCAAAAGCCATCATGCAACAAAATCTCATTTCTAGCCACATTAACATTTAACAAAACATAACATTTTACACATACATATGAGAATCTCTGTAACTTTTTCTGTCAACTTTCAATAAACAGAGTTCTTGCACAACTCCATATTACACATCCCAAAAACCACATCAATAGCAAAATGCAAAATAATTTCATGGATGCTCATGTTTGAAATGATTATAAGTGCCAAAAGTTTCTGAACTACCTAGTTTAAGTTACAAATGATAAAAATCCTTAGAGTCTGCCGAAATTTGCAAGTTAATGTTGTTCTGCTTTTTCTTCGCCTGAAGATTGGAAAAATAGTAGGGTGAGCTAGGAAGCTCAGTGGCTAATACGTTTATAGCTAGCGATAACAAACCACACACAATTAAGTACATATGTGTGTTTGTGTGTGTGTGTGTATATATATATATATATATCACATATTTATAAACCACATACTAAACTTAGCATATCACATTAAAAATTTAAGACTTTTTCATATATCTGAACACATTATCACACAATTTAGTTCATATTTTTTATTCAATCATCATAAAATATCAATCAAATATGCTCCATATTTAACAATTCAGGATGCAATGCTCAAACAAAATGGTTCGAGAGAATCCCATAGAATGAAACGGAAACTGAAGTTTACACCATGAACGAAATGAGTCCATTTTTTTGGAGCTTATATGCCACAAGCGGACAGCCTAGAGAAGGCTTTAAGTCGATGTGCACGTGACGAATAAAATAGTATCTCTCTTACCCACACAACAGATTTCAAATGCATACATATCATAATCATATTTTTCATGCTTTTTAAGTTTCTGTTTTTCCTTAGCGTAAAGCAACACAATTCTTACAAACAATCATGATATAAATTCAGAGAATATTTTTCCCACATTCACAATGAATCAAGACAACATTATAGCATTCATACACATGAATATTTTTGGTCATCATCCCAAAACTATAAACATATTATCCACCTATTTACTTGATACTTCCAAGATCAAACTTGCTCTTGACTTCGACTAGCTTGATTCCCTTCAAAAACATATATTTTCATTTAATCAACACATACGAATGAAGCTTTCCTTAAACCTAAATATCCATGGATGAGATTAAGCTTGATCTATTCTTAATTTATCTAACTAGAAGAACTAAGATCTACTTAAGTTCATAAAAGAAATCTAAGAACATAGTTCTCTTATTCCTCTTCTTTCTTTCTCTTCATTTTCATCACATAAGACTTATTTTCTCTACTTCCTTCATCTATCAAAACAAAAGAATAGGTAAAGACTACCTAAAAGCTCACCTGAACTTTTCCTTCTTCTTCCCTTCCCTATGCTTCGGTTTCTCCTTCTCTCCTTTTAGTCTATTCCACGACTCTTGCTTTCTTTTTGTTTCTTAACTCTCGCGACTCCTTCTTCTCTTCTTTGTCTTATTAGTTTAAGACAAAATATTTAACTTTCCAATTTTACCCTTCCTTATTCAATTCCTACCAACTCCTCCACTAAATTTTAATTCTTTCTTTTTAATTCATGCAACCATATAAAATTCATAATATACTATATTAAACTCCAAAAATTTTCTAATTAATGAATTCTAACTTATTTTCATGCTTGATAATTTAATAAAATAAATCCTTAAAAAATTGGGACCCAACGATTAAACTCTATGTTCCATCATTATATAAAGTCCTTTGGCTCCATTGAAAGTAGAAGTATGCTCATCATTTTATAGTATAGCAAAGGAAGTAGTGGAGATGTATTTCTCTATCCAACATATAAAGATGTTATGAAAGTTGAAGGCTCTTAATGAGCCAATGATGAATTCCCAATCAATAGAATTAAAAATTTTCTTCAAATCAATCTTTATTAAACTACTTTTTAGGTCCTCGTTGCTTTAAAGCTCTTGAGCCAACAATAGGTTATCTCCTAAGCTCTTTCCTTGGATGAAAAGTCCTTGAATTAGAATAATTAAGTCTTTTAATACCTTCTGAATTCTAGTAATAGATAGCTTAGAGATAAATTTGTATATGACATCACAATAAGAGATCAATTTATAGTCATTTAGAAAGCTAGGATTAAGCTTTTGGGTATCAAGCTCACATAAATTCCCTTAGTAATATGCCATTCGAGAAGAATTCTATTATTTCTTTAGCTACCAAGTCCCTGTAAGACGTCAACTCTTTTGAGAGAAAAAAAATGTATTTAGCCCGTAAGTACTTAGAACTTTGTCAAGGTTGATATTGAACAGTACTTTTTAAATTTCCAAGGCATTGAAAGGCCGAATCAACTTCTCCTTCTGCTGCACGGTTAAGACTTTTTTAAGGATTGACCTTCTAGAGAATTATCAATAAAAAAGAAATATTTTTCAGTTCCAATTATCACAAACTGAAAGTTCCTTCAACTAACTGATGAGTTCTACATATAAGTTGCATAATGAAATATAGAATGTTATGCATAAAAATAATTTGGGTTTATGTTAATTATAATTAAGTTTTTTTAGAAGGTAAATAATTCATTACAAAAAGAAAGAAATTTAATTAAGATTGCTAGGCATTTGAAAAGGTATTAGTTCACTAAAATGATTTGTTCATAATTTACAGTCACGGCGGTGTTTAGATCGATGGAGTTTACATGCAAAGCTCTTTTGCAATTGCATGGCAACTTTATAACTACACAGCTCATGCATATTTGACGTCGAAATGCAATATATACGATGCAAATTGGAAATTATGTTCTTCATTGAAAAGGTAGCAGCTATTGCAAATACCCCACAATATCTCGTGGGCCACAACTTTGTTTTTCTGAAATTATAAGAATTATGCTCTTCAAGTATAAACTTGAATTTTGAGAAATTTTGGCTATATATAATGAAATAAAACATAAGTTGAATAATAAAAATTCACTAAAATTGAAGAAATTTATCAAGATAAATTTGGATTTATATATAATTAAAAATATTATATTTAAATTCAAAACTTTAAAGTCATGAATTATGAAATATACTTTTCTACTTTGAATTTAAGGCCACCAAAACGATAATCATTCAGTTATTGGATAAAAATGGTTGAATTGATAACATTCTGTTTTCATGTTATCAATAATGTAACAACAAACGTATTTAACAGTACTTTTAAGTAATTTTGTGGGACGGAGTTTTTATGAGTGCCTAACGTGGAAAAGCAAACAAGACAAGGAGGTTGCGAATCCCCAGGTGTAGAAAAGGGGACAACTGTGAGCAGTACATAAAAGAAAAGAGCACCGGAATGAGAAAAGCAAGAAAAAGCAGAAAGATTAAAAAAAAAAGACCAGATTGAAGTTGGAATATGATGTGTTGTATTACGGGGCATTTAATGTATAAAGTCTCACGCTTTCGTTCTTGGCAATCTCCTAATTCCAAAAGCATTATACTTTCCTATCGTATGTGCGCTTTGGAATGTTTGATGGATGTGAGATTTGCTGCTTTACCCTGCAAAGCAGTCCACTTTAACTTTATTTCTAAAAATTTTCGCTTACTTTAAAAATGATTTATTATATAATAATATTATATAATAAAAATTCCGAAAAGAGTTACAAAGGCTTAGAGCCAACACAGAACAAAAGGAAAATGTCAAGCTGCCGCTCCGAAGCTAATCATCAAGCTGATTACAGATGAAGGACCAAGCACAAAGCTGTCAAGACGTTGATCATCAAACTAATCAAGAGGCATAGACAGTTGACATTTCAAATGAGCTTAGCAGGAAAACTAGAGGGACAGCTTCATGCTTTCACATTAGTAGTAGTGAGTGAATGGGCTAAAGGAGCCATAAACCACGGACTAAGTCAGTGTGAAGGGATTTAGCAACAATTACCTCTCTTATCTAGCAATAAATGAGACATTTTAGAGTAGTAGGAGTTGTTTTCTGATTTTGGATAACTATGTTGTTCCTTTCTCTCAAAACACTATACAAGTAGTAGCCATTACAACTAAACACAGTTTTGGCGATGAAAAATTTCATCACTAAAAAGCAATATATTGTTGCAAACAAATTTTTGCGACAGTAAAAATCGTTGAACCAATGATTGCAAAATTCTGGTAGTAAATAATTATCTGCAACATTTTCACGAAATTATCGCCCAATTGATTTTGCTCCAATCATATGTTCGTCACAAAAAGGAACAGGCGAGGAGAAACAAAATTGTCGCAAATGACTTATTGTATCGTTGGCTAAAGGTAATTAGCTTTGTTAGCCTAGGCATAGGTAATAATGTTTAGCGACGATGTATTTGCGTAGCAGAATATATTTATATACATTTTTGGAAGCGCAACTAAATGTTATTAGAGATGTTTAGGGAAACGTAGGTAAAAAGATTTGGTAACGATTTCATATTTGCAGCTAAAAAGTTTTAGTGACATTTTTTATTTTTAATTATACTTTCCTATTACCAATTTATCATTTAATTATAATTATTAATAACAATATTAAATCACGTTATTGTTTTTAACATGGTTTGAATTATAATTAAGTCACATTTTTGAATTATTGTTGGTAACATTGTTTAAATAATAATTAAGTCAAATAAAATAAAAATGTTTCTTAATTAAAAATTAAATGCATTTTATAAAAATAAAATGTAATTAAATGTTAATTACAAAAGTTAAGAAAAAATTTACGGATAAACTAGGACTCCTCATCGTCACTGCTACTTACATACTTTAACCCAGTTATTTGTTTGACCATCTTTTTAAGCTTAGTCAACTCTCTTTCAATACGGTCTAGTTTTTGCTCATTACCTTGTAATTTTTCTTGAGTACGATCTAACTTTTCTTCATTACATTATAACTGAGTCTTAAGCGATCGGTTATCCTCTTGAAGCGTCATTATATATGCTGATCGTGACAATGATGAGCCAATTGGCTTATGGCCATACCCAAGACCTTTGATATACCTTGATTTTGTACCAAGGACGTTGTTGCAAATGTCATCCACATTGGGCTCATTTCTATCAAACAATGATCTCTACAACAGCTCCTGTATTTTGTCCTACTATTTAAAGGACAAAATCGAGATGTAATTCAAATATTATTAGTTAGTATTACATAAATAAATAAACTCTAAAATTAAAATTTTTATACTTACATAATTATTCTGGGCTTCTTCAGACGTCCAGCCGTTACCTTCCTTATAGCATTTCAGTTTGTAGAGTGTAATCCTATCATACACTTGTCCATGTTGTTAAGCCTAATTCTGTTATATGAATTAAAAAAATTTTGAAACACAATATATTATATTGTATTTACTAATATAATAATAACTTCTAAATAAAGAACTTACAAATTTTTGTCGTATGACAACAAATGATATGGAGCTGATGTTGTGAGGAGTTTGTATCTTGCCTCTATTAACTTTGGCTTTCTCACACTTTTTCTAAATAAAGAAAACAAATAGTCATTAAATGAAAAAATAAAATTAATGGAAGCAAATATGAAGAGAAAGAAGAGAAACTTTAATCTTCACAGAGCCCTAATAATCACACATTTCACTCCAATTTTCTAGAGTCAACTGTTTTGGCACATGTCTCCTTGCTTTATCATCCAAAGGGAAAGACTTATAGTATTTGTGAAATCGATAATGATGATCCTTCGGGCTTTGTTTCAATTGTGAATCACACAACTTGAAATTTTAGGGTTCTCGATATCAATGATATTAAACTTCATATGTGAATAACACGTATAAGTTAAATTATTCTTTAAATAAGTAAAACAAAATTGCATATAATAAAATGAATTGAAAAATTACATAAATTTTGTCTAAAGCATTATGTAGCAAGATGTCTTCCTTCAACTGCCTGGCATGTTGAGAGTAAGGGAATTCATTTTTGACAACTCCTAATTCACTAGACAATTTTGCTTATTAGATCTTGTCAATAGGACGACATTGCGTAGGGTCAATGTGTACAGATAACTTATTGTTCATTGCAACATTCATGTGTTTCAACTCAAAATCTTTAAATATACCTCTACCTCTTTTTCTTATACCGGTATTAGAACCAGAAAGCAAAACAATAATAATGATAAGAAAAAACACATTAAACATATAAATATATATTTGAGCATAATTCTAATTATAAGTGGTTAACAATAAAAGACCTAAAGATCCCTTAGCATTAGTTAAGATAGATAGAGGTTCTTTTTTATTGGCTTCATTGGTGGTTGCTGTTTGATATGGTCAGGTTGATTTGATTGTTGTGGGGGAGGAGGAACATCTTCGTTAGTTGCCATCCTCCCTTTCTCCCTTGTTTCTACCAGGTGCCATTATATTGAATATCTATAAATGAAATATCAACATTACGTATAATCTTTACTCAAACATCAACATTCTACATTAATATAAGTCAAATATGAACATTTTAGAAAAAATATAAGTTAAACATCAACATTTTGCAAAAGACACAAGTCAAACCTGAAAATTTCGCATCATAACTCATACACTAACATTCCGCTGAAACATAACTCAAACACACACAAGCATTCCAAATGAAAAAACTAAACTATGCACCAACATTTCGCATAACATAACTCAAACACCAACATTTCACAATAACATAACTCAAACACACACCAACACACTGCATAACATAAAGCACACAGCAACATTCATCATAATATAACTACCAACCAACATTCCATATAACATAACTCATCATCATGACTCCACAATAACATAACTCAAACATACACCAACATTTTGCATAACATAAAGCATACATCAACATTTCGTATAACATAACTCAAACACTAACGTTCGGCATATATAAGGTAGACACTAACAATCCACATAAACATAAGTCAATGAAAAACATTTGCATAAACATTAGTCAAACACCAACATTCTGTATAAATATAAGTAAAACATTAACAATACTCATTAACATAACTGAGATATCAACAATACTGATTAACATAACTTAAACATCAATATAGCATTTCAGAAAATATAAACAATATATTTATCTTCAATCATTATGATCAAGATTTTTGAAACTATCATCATTAATTACATTATCATTGGAGTCTTCATCACTAATATATTCAGCCAAAGTATCATCATTGTCATTTAATTCATCCTGAGTATATTCTTCATCTGTTTATATGATAAGATTAGATTGGATTTCATCCAGTTGTACTATATTGGGATTAACTTTTCTCTTATGGAATGATGATATATCTGCATCTTCTATTCGAATGGTTTCATTATTGAACTTTGATTCAATCTCTTGTTATACTTCATCTTCATCCTCTATGAATTGACCACTATCCCTATCACAAAAATCGAAGAGAAATTATTGTTGAAACTTTTGAACAACCTTCGAATTGCTGCCTAATATAGAATCTTTGAGGTAGAAAACTTGCTTCACTTGACTTACAAGCACAAAAGGGTCATTATCATACCATGTCTTACTAAAATTGATGCTAGTAATATTCCCGTTCACCTTCATGTTAGTAAGATTAAACCATTTGCACTTAAATAGAACAACCTTCTTATCCTTGATATAGTGCAACTCTATTATTTCAAATATGGCACTGTAAAAGTCAATAAATTCGTCATCATGACATCCCTCAGTAACAACCCTACAATTTTGGATTCTAAGTCGACTGTCTCGATCTTGTATATGAAATTTCACCACATTAACAATGCAACCTATATAGTTTTTCATACAAATATGAGGTCCACATGCCAAACGATATAATGTTGTTGTCGCCTCTTGCACGTTACAGTTATGTACCCATATCATTTGTATGACAAAATGAAATTAGAAGTTTATCTGACATACAAATTGTCATAAGTTCATAATATGTAATCAATATGTTACTTACTCGATTTCTAAACAATGATACAAACTTACGCTTATGTCTTTCTTCAACATTAATAGTCCCTTTTCTACGAATGGACTTGTGTGCTCTCTATTTAAAAAGAAAATGATAGTAAGGAAATGAGATTCAATCATAAAATTCTAATATCATTGTTTGAATCAAAAGTAGAATACATACTCCATATACATATATCGACTTTCTCACAATTGTTCAAAATGTATCAATGGGCAATTTCGAATTCGTTATTAGTTAACTCCACATATTTACCTAAACCAAGTGACCTTACTTTTACGAAAAAAATTGACAAGCCACCATCTTCATCAAAATCAAAGTTACATTCTAGCCGATTAAATCTCGTCTCTACATCATTTAACTACATCGAACAAAATGTCAAGCATTCATTTACTATATAAGCCTCTATAATAGACCCTTCACATCGAGCTCTAATACGTACATAACGCTTAAGAAAGCATAAAAACCTTAACAAAATATAAAATATTAGGAATTATTACTAACAAATAACTTTTAATTAATATGAATTAACTTTCAATTAGGAACATCCATCGAAATAGAAACAGTCCACAGATTTTGCTTCGTATGGTAAGTAAATTTCCAAATGAACCATAACATCAAAAAATGATAGGGCAATACTAGTTTAAGCTTACATATAATCAAAGCTATGTCTTTTTTCATTTTATCAAGCTCTTCAACTTTAAGTGTCTTACAAAATAATTGCTTTAAAAACTCACCTAATTGACCCAAAGTTACAGACACATCCTTTGATAAACAGCCACGTATTCCAATAAGAAGAAATCATTACAAAAGTATATGACAATCATAACTATTCAGTCCTGATACTTTTCCCTCTTCAACGTACATGCAATGGCCTATATTTGATGGATACCTATCAGGAAACTTCACTGATTTAAGAAATTAACAGAAAGATTGCTTATCCCTTTTTGACATGTTGTAACAAGCAGGGGGAATAATATATGACCTATTATCTCTTCTTTTCAAATGCAAGTCTTTTCTTATATTCATGTCTTACAAGTCAAGTCTAGCCTTAATTGTGTCTTTTGATTTCCCATCAATTCCCATCATAGTCCCTAAAATATTCTCACATATATTTTTCTCAATACACATCACATCAAGATTATGTCTCAATAGTAATTCCTTCTAATATAACAAATTAAAAAATATGCTTTTTCAATCAACATCATTTCTCTTTCGCTCTATATTACTTAGGTGTTTTCCAGGTGTAATGTCATCTAAATGTGACAGCTGGTAAATAATATAATCACCAAACAACTCCAAAGGGGCTTAACCCAATTCTACTTTTCCATTAAACAATTTGCTTCTTCTTCATCTATGCCCATGCTATAAATAACGACAATGACATGTATAACATATTTTACTTCATAGCGTCATTGAATAAGTTTGATGGTTACATGCAAGACAAGCCGTATACCCTTTAGTGCTCTACCTAGACAAATTACCATAAGCTGGGAAATCATTTATAGTCCACAAAACAACGACTTGCATTATGTTTCACCTTATCAAAATTTTGTAATCCAACTTCTCATAGATTGTTTATGTTATCAATTAATGGTTGTATGTATACATCAATATCCGTACTAGGAATTTCATGTGTTGGAGATTGCAAAGAAGAATAAGGGTAATAGGAATGATAATAGGCTCATTTCATTAAATAGTAAGCCAATGAACATTTTTTTCTTTATGTTAATGATATTAAAGTAACTAATTTGAAAATTTAAGGTAAGTTCAATATATCGTTAATAAGGAATGGCAACAAACTTTATTTGAGAGAAAAGCCACATTTGGGAACCCAATGTTCAATGATTACAACCTTATAATTATTAAGAATATGCTTTTTTTACATCATAGGAAAGCCCCTTTCCACTTTAACAACTTTCTAGTAGCGATAGATGGTTTGAAGCATTTATTAGGAAAATGGTTACCTTATATTTTTAATGATTACAAATCTTATGTTTGTAATAGGAAATTAGGATTGGTGAAAAAAAGGACTAAAAATCCTTATTCATAATAGTTTTAAGGATATTTAAAAGAGCATTACTAATGGAAAACTTTATCTTACCCGAATCTAAGAGGAGTCTACCTCTAACCCAGGAGATGCTACCTTATTAAGGACTAAAAATTTAACTTTGAATGATTTTTGTGAAGCTATAGAGAAACATAATTCCATATTAAGTAAAATATTTAGAACAGTGGCTTAAAGATGTGGACAAAAATGCAAAACTATGTTATACATCCATTAATAAAAGGAAGAAACCCAATATAATTTCATTTTGATAAAGCAAGGTGGAGGAACTACCCTCTCATAAGTGGAGATGAGTAAAAAGGTTTACAATCTTTTTGGAACTCAAGCTTTTAGAGTTACTTTAAGGTTTCATCACCTATTATATATAATAGAAGTTGATCCCTTAAATAAGCATGTTGATAATGAGAAAGTGGAAAGGTTGCATTGAACTTGAGCATTGGTAAGCCCCAAGGTCTTTTTAATCTAAATGTGCTTTTCTTTGAAAGTCTTAGTCTTAGATAAAAAGATTCATCACTAATTTTATATTATAGTTGTTTAAAAATAGGTGAATGCTTAAAGAAATTAATAAAACCTTTATAACTTTTATTTCAAATATCCCCAACCATTCTTCAATCATTGATTATAGACTTATTTCTTGTTATCATATATTATACAATATCATATAAAAGATACTTGCTTGAAGACCTAAACTAATCGTCGAGAATCTTATAAATGATTCATAAAGAGCCTTTGTCAAGAATCCTATTAGCCTAGGAGCTCTTTAGGAGTTACAACAAGAAGAATTCTTTTATTAGTTGTGCTGTAAAATTAGACTTTCACAAAGTGTCTGATTCTATCATCTGGTGCTTTGTTCTTCATATGCTTGAATCTTTAGGTTTCCTTAAAATATTCATTAAATGGATCCATTAGTGCCTTATTACCGCTTCTTGTAATTTTCTAGTAAATCGATAACTAACCAAGGAACGTTAAGGTCTTACATTGAATAGAAATACGAGTCACTTAATCATTAAGGACTTTCTTCGAACACATTATGGTCAATCAAATTTCAACCAAAAATAACAAAAACAATTCTCTCTTTTCCTTTTCTTCACTAACATTAACACATACTCAGCACACAAGGTTCATTATCAGTCCCAATTAACGCGAACAACTCAACAACAAAATAAAAAATATAACTCAAATAATATAAGTTTTCGGTTTCAATGAGAGAAGAAGAAAAAAGTACAAAGCTACTTACTAGGTGGAGAGAAACCGTAGGGAAACGATGGAGGACACAAAGTCACAGAGAGAGGAGAAGAAAATTATCAGACTAAGGTGATTTAAGTGGAAGAAAATTCTTGTGAGGAGAGAGGCTTGGACAAAATAATTAATAGGGAGGGAGAGGGGCTTCGGCCATCTTTGCTAAAATAGACCTTGGGATGGCGACGTTTTTTGTCCCATAAATGACGTCGTCTTAGCTTAAATTGTTTTATCATCTGCTACATTCGGCGACAAATAATATTTTTGTCGCTAAATCTCCAACAAATGACATCGTCTCAGCTTAAATCTTTTTATCATCAGCTACATTTGGTGGTGAAAATATAATTCATTGCCAATTGCCCAAAATTTTCCTACAAAATTAAAATAATGTTGCCAATTGTCTAACATTTTCCTACCAAATTAAAAAATTTTCGCCAATACCAAACTTTTTCATACAATTTTTTATTTTTCTAAAATGTTAAATAAAAAGTATATATTATAATCCAATTGGTCCAATCCTTTTGTTTTACAATTATACAATCAGCATCATTAACATCATGTAGTAATCTTTAAAATGACTTGTTAAAGTCATTTTCAATAATATTAAAATTTTCTTATAAAGATTTTCTATTAATATTTAATGTTCATTACCATTTCCTAATACATTGCAAATTATTTCTAATTAAACTGCTATTATTATTATTATCTCTAAAAACTACCAGAATAGAAATGAATCCTTAGTAACTCTTCTTGTTGTCTCAATCTATCCAAACCTCTTGGTCCAAATATCCATTGGTACATAGCTATAGAAAAAGTTTGATGCAATTTTTCATACAATTTTTTATTTTCCTAAAATGATTAATAAAAAGTATATATTACAATCAAATTTGTTCACTACTTTTTTACACTTATGCAATCAACATTTAACATCATGTAGTAATCTTTGAAATGACATTTTGTTCAAATCCTTTTCAATAATATTAAAAAATTATAAAGATTTTATATTCATATTTAATATTGATTACCATTTTCTAATATTTTGCAAATTATTTCTAATTAAACTTCTATTATTAT
>JAOQML010000008.1:29644662-29654842 GCA_027568935.1 Erythroxylum urbanii
TTTCATAAATCTTAGCATTTTATTTAAAACCCAAAACATACACCAAGTAGCAATCGACAGTATATCATAATTTGCGTAATATTCAAAGGACATAAAAAAAGTATAATATCAACAAGGTAATGTGACAATGTTATTCTTGATGCAAAATAGCTAGAGACATCTACAGGTACAACTAATCTCGACCACTAACTTATGTCCAAGTGCAGATGTTATACTCCAACTAGAATAGCTAGATCTCTCCTAGACTTGAAAAAAACATTGCAATTTTGTTGAATTTACAAACTTAGTGAGTGAACCATCATCGATCCACTCACGTAAGTCATATCATAGAGGATAGTTCCAGCAACATATTATTGCACATCAATAATCATATCATATAGAACAATTCTAATCACCATATCACATTATTAATGATATTCGGATGTATTGCAATATTTTGGTTCAATTAGAACATATCATATATACAAAAAAGCAAATACAAATGCACATGTGCTTTATTTCTTTTTTATTTTTGTTGTGATCAAATATGCCAATACACGCCTTAGGTTTCAAACAATTTTTTGTTGGCCAGCTTAATGAGCATTATAGCTCTGATCATATTACAGGCTTTAAGCCCTGATTTCAAATTACGAGCACTGAGCCCTGATTTCACATTATAAGCTTAGGCCCTGATTACAAGCATTTCACCTTAAATGTCTACATGTTGGTCATTTTGACCACTACTCCCATTAACTCATTATGAATTTCAAATGCAATGTATGAATCATCTCACACATCATTTGTTTTCATCAGTGTAACTAGTTATCCAAAATTCACGTTCAATTTTGATCAAATAAGCATTTCATGGATAATCACATAATAAGCAATTGACATTCAATTTGAAAACAATTCTATATACAATCCTGAAATATCAAACTCTGCGGACCAATAATGTCCAGAATTATAAAAATCATATAAATAATAATTCAATAATTGAAATTTAACTAAAAATAAATCAATCATAGTGAGAAACATCTAGGTTAACCCACAGAACACTCAAATGAGCTATTGCCTCAACATCCTGACAATATTTGGGTATTGACAATCACTCTGAGAGCCTATTAGATATGCATATGAACATTGGTCACTAATAATGAATAGTGAGAATATGTTTGCAATCCTTAAGTGTTATGTTTTTATCCTTTTCTTCCAATTGTTCCTTTATGAATAAGTTGTTTTCTTTTAATCATAACTCTCTCTACAAAAATCCAAATACCATGATTCTTGTGCCTCCTGAAACCAGACTTTCATTAGTCTTAATATATCTAAAAGTTACATGAACATCATCTCCCTTTAGAGTACAATCCCATCCAAATTCTGTCCTATTGTCTGGTTAGAAATAGGCTGGCAACCAATGCTCAAATAATAATAAATCATTATCAAGATATCTTCTAGCGAAGCAGTTTCACATAATCATTAATAAGACATCAATAATCATTTTTCATGCTTTATATTTTGATGAATTCGGGTTGTAAAGCCCTAAAAAATTAGGAATAATACAAGGTTTCTGTATAAGGGTTTATCATGGGCATTATTAGGAAAACAAATATAACGCAAGCTTTAGTAGCTATTTTATCAAGCCACTTTCACATAGGTCAAACTAAGACCTATATATACAAAAAATTTTCTTTGAGTTTCTTCAAATTCATGCTCTAAAGATATGTAAAATAGATCGAAAGAGGAAGATGAAATTGAAGCTAGAATTTTGACTTACCTTGGTAACTTCTTTCCTTCTCCTCTTCTCTTCCCCTTTTTCTTTCCTTCTCTCTCGTTTTTGTTTTTCTCCCTCTTCTAGCCTCATGGCAGACCTTTAATCTCCCTTATGTTTCCTTTTACATTTACTTTCTCTAAAAAGTTCAAAGAAGGTTAAACTAATCCATGTGTCGCCATTTAATTGGTCCATGTGTCACCATTTTATTGGTCCATATGTTATCCTTCCATTGGTCCATATATACTATTTTATTGGTCCACGTGTTTCTAACTTTAGGCTCCACATTCCACTCATTTAAGCCTCTATATGTCACTACTTGCAAGACATATCACCAATTGTAAGGCTACATATGTCACCATTTGTAAAGCTACACATTTCACGATTCTAAAGCTACACATGTCACAAGTCTAAAGTTCCATTTGTCACAAATTTAAAGGGACACTTGTCGCAAATGTAAAGTGCCACTTATCTCTAATTTTATCATTTAGGAATTTTACTAAGCCAATTTACACATTAACTCCTCGAACTTCTGACTTTTAACAATTAACTCCAAATTACTAACTTAAATTCATCAATTTCTAATTTAATTCTAATTTATCAAAATCATATCCAAGAATCCCGAAATATGTCAATTGATTAATACAATATGCATGCGCTTAATTTTCTAAACCTTTAACCCTCAACAATTTAGGAGACAGGATATTATAGCAGCGACGAAGAGGAATCATTCATTCCATTCTACACTCTTCATTCTTCATTCTACACATGAACAAACACATTGGGGAGGCACGGAGAGATAGAGAGAAAGAAGAGAGAAACAAAGAAGAGAAACAGAGTGAGTCGGTGAAGAAGAGAGAAATATAGCAGAGAGGTAGAAGTTAGGGACAGAGCCCGAAAGTGAGAGTCGGAGCTAAATCCATTGAACTTGAGTAACCATTCGGTTGGGTGAGAATAAGCTAAAGCAGAATGCGAGAGCTAATGCCAAAAGCTTGAGAGGGGCAACAGACTAACCACACTCCCTCATCTGATCCTTATTTGCCCATTCTATTTTTCACCTATTCTTTAGTTTCTTGTTTATTTACTAAAGTTATTACTTTGTTAGCTTAACCGATTATTACTTTGTTATCTTTTCATAGTTCATTTAGTATTCACTATTTTATTGCTTTAATACTTCTGTTGACAGTAACATAGGACTGAAGTGTATCGAGATGATGAACTGTGTTTATACTATGATGGGTTGATCTCTTTTTCTTGAGAATTAATGTAGCTATTTTCCTTAACTATGCATAATTGAGTTACGAATTTGTTGTCTTATTGATTTATATGGTTTCTGATCTGAATGAATGTAATATAATGGCTAAACTTTGCATCATATTTAATATTAAATGAAGGACTGAGAGGAGAAGTTTAATACAGATTGAGAAACTATGGATGTTTAAGTTAAGAACTAGAAATATATTAACTTAAGTGGTAATTAGTAGTTGGGTTTTCATAATTAATTTAGATAATAACTTGTTGAATTTCAAGTTGATTTAGAACCCAAATGTTAATTTCAGTAAGACAACAAACCAATCATTTCCCTTAATCAGGTAAAGCAGATTAAATTAGTGAAATTAATGCTAGAGCGAAAACAAAAGCATACTTGGTTTGGTTAAACGGTAGATTTTAAAAACTTTTCCAAAATCAAAATATAGCGGAAGTGTAAACACCAAATCAACACGATTTTAATCCATACATGATATGGTATAAGGAAAATAAATATAATAACAAAAAGATCAGAATATTACCGACTGCTAGTTATAACTTTGACTCCTCGTTGTTTTGTTCTTAACCAATCCGATCTACCACTTATTCTCTTTAGAAAATTTCCTTTGGTGGGAAAGGATAAGAAAAATGAATAGAAAAATTTTTGCTAGATTTGGCTAGTCGGAAAGAACAAAAAAATGAGACATCCTCATTTTGTTATGTTCGGCTAGTTATACAAAAGCAAATGGAGAGAGCTTCTTTTCCTATATCCGAAGAAACATTTTGGAAGAGAGTGGAGAGACTCAAAGCCAAAAATGCAACTGTTCATTTAGCAAACAAATTGTTAAAAGACTTGCGTCTTTTCCTATACAACACCTTTGGATGTTACCTCTATCAATAACGTTTTGATTGTTGTAACAATAATAAGCATGAATGAATATGTTGGGAGAGAGTGGAGAGAGTTTCCAAAAGCCACACATTCATTCATTTTTTTAATGCTAAAATATGCTGCATGTTTTTCTATCCTTTAAAAGCCATTCATTAAACCATTTAATGATTGAAGAAGCCTTACTTCATTCTTTAATCAAAAGAATGCTAAAACACAAGGGCTGCATGTTTATGCTTTAAAAACAAGCTATTAAACCATTTAATAATAGAAGAAACATGACCAAATTTTACATCTTTGTAGAATTCAGTTTTGCTCCTTTTTTTTAATTTTAATTCAATTAATCTAATTAATTAAATCAAAATTTAGCCCAATATTAAATATTCCTTTGGGCTTATAATTAACAATTAGTTAGTGTAAGCCCAACGTGTAATTATATGCTTAAGACTCAATTTAATTAACTCTTAACTAAATTGTTCCCATCTTATTGACCGGAATCCAATTCGATCATTTCTCTCCAAATTTTCTCATTTTCTTTCCGATATCCTTCATTTATTTTTCTTACTTTCCTTGATAACCTTTCTAAAAGCCAAGTAGGGAATCTAATTGGACTTAAATAATTCAAGCTCTAATAAGCCCGGAATTAATTTAATCTCATTAGAATTAATTTCGACTTATTAACTAAACGTCATTCCACTAAAGACAATTGGTTGAACTCTTAAATTATTTAAAATTATAAGAAACTATGTTTCAAAATTATTAATTCGATCTCCAATCATAAACTCTATTATAAACCATATTATAGCCATCCACACAATAAAGGGTAAATTTACCATTTTGCCTTTATATTGGTTTTTCCTTCTAGATCTCCCGTTTTACTCTATATGATGATTAACACACAAGATCTAATCTTGATGTTAAAACTTAGTGGGTAGCTAGTCCATCAAACTACTGGCGCCAGTTTAATCACCAATCTCCATAAAACATCTAGAAGTGATGATATCATTATAAACTCTTTATTTGAGTGAATGTTCCCTGATGCATGCTTCAATTAATAATTCCAACATGCGACACTAGATTGATGCCCTGTAAAAATCCATTCAGATCATATCAAGAATTATAACGAAACACACATGAGTTCACCACTCATCAAGATTATGGTTCGTAATAAACGAATGCTAAGGTGTATCTTTTAAGATTAATGTAATGGCCTACTTTATTCTTTAAAAATATACGCGATTCCATATTCATTTAATAGTGCCATTACCGATAGTGAACTACTATCATGATTTGAAACTCATCATTCCCTTGAAATAAACTCCTTTACTTACACAGAGGTAAATCGCAACACTACAGTCTAAACTATAATCAAACGACCAACTTAATTATTTGACTGTGAAACAATTAATTTAGATTCTAATAATATACATGTTTCCCATACATCTCTATGTATATATATATTACTTACAAAAGAACCTTGGTACCTTATGACTAGTTATATTATGCTCATACAAATAAAACCAAACTCTTTTATTTTATTAATAATAAATATTTTCATTACAATATTGTAACTGGAAGAAAATTAAGTTATATGTAAATACACTTACTTTCCAGGTACTTACATAACCCTAACAATTAATTCTCAAGAGTCTTCCATTTCGATTAATCTATTCATCTTTGCTTCCTATTTAATCATTTTCTTTTCAAACTAATTTGTGATTTTTTTTAAAGCCTTTACTCAACAATCAGGACAGAATCATTAGGATGGCATTTTTTTGTTCAAAATTAATTTAAGTGAACCAATTTCACCTCTATGAGAGATGACCCTTGGTAATCACTATAACTACCTCGTATACTTATGAGTAGGATAGCCTAGGTATTTTTAGTACTTATTTGGGTACAACAAGTTTTTGGCGTCATTGCCAAAGAGTTGTTTTGTGTTTTGAACTTGAATTAATTTTGATTTTTTATTTATTGAAGTGATTTTGATTGTTTTGTCAATTGTTTTGTCAATTTATGCACACATTTTTGCCATGTTATTTCATTAAGTTGTTTGAGTGATATTCTTATTAATTTACTATTGTTTTTATTTGGTTTATACAAAGAAGAAGGTATCAAGAAGGTGAACTTACTCCCTTTATTAAAAATGTACATCAGATAAGAGGACCTACAAGGGACGTTAAAGACAATCTCAAGGAACCTAGACCAGAAAATCAAAAGATAGGTGAAAGGCAACCAGTGATGAAGGAGTATAGCAGACCAGCAATCGGTACTGCCACTTCATGCATACAATTGAGGGAGGTAGCTAGGAACTATGAATTGAAGAGTATCCACTACAATATGCTGCCATCATTCTATGGGGTTCCCAATAAAGACCCTTTAAAATTCATTTGGGAATTCTGTTCCACTCTCTAGACATTCCAGTTGGATGGCCTAGATGAAGATCAACTCAGGATGAGGCGCTTCCTATACACATTAAAGAATCAGGCCAAGGCATGGCTTATGACTCTTCCACTCAGTTCATTGACTACATAGGAAGAGTTGTACAACAAGTTTATAGGAAAATTCTATTCCCACCAAAAGACTTATGAGTTATGGACAAAGATAGCTACCTTTACTCAGATGGAGGGAGAGCCATTCCTTGAGGCATGGGAATGCTTCAAACTCCTGCTTATTCAGTGTCCATACCATCATTTTCCACTCCACATGTAGAACTAGTTCTTTTATAATGGATTGACACTACAATGTTAGTATACGGTGGACAATGCAGTAGGAGGAGCTCTGGGAGAGAAGACGACTGAAGAAACGTATGAGATCTTCAAAATGTTGGGGGTTAATTCTCAACCAAAGAGCATAAGGGGAAGATGAGTTGGAGTTCATGAAGTGAGCTCAAATCAAGAATTGGCTATGCAGTTAGTTGAGTTAATAAGGTATTTAAAGATGGTGATTATAAGACTACCCTAAAACGTTCTAAATCAAGAGGTATGTGGTATATATGGAACTTGTGGTCATGCAGCTAACATTTGTTCGTATTCTTGTGAGCTTTTTACAGATGGGGAAAACAAATGTACTCACTCAACAGTTTTCAACTAAGGGAATGAAATGATCTGTACTCAAACACCTACAATCTTGGTTGGAGAAACCACCTTAATTTTTTATGGAAGACTAATAATCCACTAGTATAGCCTCAACCACAATATCAAAATTTTCAGAGGCCGAATTATTACCAAGGGAAATCCTCATTTCAAAACGCACCAAGTAAGCCTTCTTTCGAGGAATGCCTGAATGCATTTATTTAGGTCACAACGCAAAATCAAGAAATGAACAACAAGAGGTTTGATTCTTTGGAGGCATCTGTAAAGAGTATTAAGATTCAAGTAGGGCAACTTGTAACTTAAATGCACAACAATCAAAAGGAGAAGTTGTCTAGTCAACCTAAGCAAGCCCAAACAGTTAATATTTTGAGAAGTATTAAGGTAATCGATAAGCATGTTGAGATCCCTTATAATCTATCTAGTGTAGGTAATCAACAGGAAGAGAGCCTCCCCAACGAAGAAGGTGAGTATAATGTAGGAAGCAATGGGCACGACAATCCTTCAAGTTAGGTTCAAAAAGGTGAAAAACTAGGGCATGTAATTGACTGCAATCAAGGATCAAGATTGTATAAGGAGACTAATCCTTATAGACCACCAATCACATATCTGAGCCACCTCAAAAAATTGAAACAAGATAAGCAATTCTTTTTATCTTTATAACATGTTTTCTAAAGTTAATATTGACCTGCGTTTGTTAGGTGTGATCAGAAACATTCCAGCTTATGTGAAGTTCTTTAAAGAACTAAACATCAAGAAATAGAAGTTCGAGCCAATCGAGAAGGTGATAGTTTTAAAGGTTGCAAGTGTGGTGCTACAGCAGCAATCACTCCCCTAAATTGAAGGATACAGGGAACTTTCTTGTGCAAGTATCAATGGGTAATGATGATGAGGTTATGGTTATGCTTGAGCTTAAGGTGAGTATAAACCTTATGCCTCAATCTATTTATGAGAAATTATATCTAAGACAGTTAAGACCTATAAACATGTGTTTGCATTTAGCTAATAGGTCAATCTGTTATCTAAAAGGAATAATGGAGGATGTGTTAGTGAAAGTTGAAAGATTAATTGTTCCTATAGAATTTCTGGTCTTAGACATAGGGGAGGTTAAACAGCAAGGGAAGGAGCACACCATACTCCTAGGGAGGCCTTTTATGGCCACTACCAATACGTTGATTGATGTGAAGAATGGGAAGCTGAGCATGACTATTTTGAGAGAAACAGTAGAATTTTTTATCTTTAATGTTGATCTTATTCCTACTTCTACTATTTCTGAAGACTGTTCTTTTGTTAGTCAAGTTAATACTACCAATTTTGATTTTGCCTTGCAGGAAGAAGAAGACAAAGAAAAGAAATTGGACTTAGTTAAAGAGAGTCATGAATGCTACCAATTGCTAATGGATGCAATTGAGGAAGTATATGGAAAATTCTTGGAGATGGATCCACATGAAAAGGAGGAAATGGTGGAATCAATCATTTTGAGCGACCCACCTTGAGCATGACCGTTAAGGCTTCCAGCTACGAGACATTAAAAAAGTAACCCATCTATTTATTTTTGTTTTTTAATTATTTGATTGTTGTCAATTTTCTCAGTGAACCTTAACTTAGTTTGTTTTCTTTTTGTGCACAGGCCTACTCTATTGTCTCTTCTATCTGTTTTCCTTACAGTTGTTCTTCATTCCTCAATGTATTACACCACATTCCACACCAAATCAATGCAATGATCACCCCCACATTCGTGACTTATTTTATCCCTTTCTTTGTTGCTTATTGGTTTCATTTCTTTTAATTTTAATGCTTGTATTTTTTTCTGTTAATTTTTGTCTTTTATATTAGACCCTATTTTACTTTTTTGTATCATATTAGAAATAGTGTGGTGTTCAAATGTGGGGAGGAGTATTAGTAAAAAAAATCATTCTTTGTGTATTGTGTGTTTGTTTTCCCCATTTAATATTTAGAGATATATGATCATTAAATGAACTCAATCGGGATTAGAAATGTATAATATGATTGAATGAGTATACTTGCATGCTTAGACTGATTAACTTGGATTTTGGTTAAAAGGACATTAGCTTGTTGTGATAGATGAGTGGCACTTTTCATTTGGTAAGAATTTGAGCCTTTTTGAACTATGAAACACCAATTCAAGTATTCTTTGTTGAGAGTATTCTTTTATAATTGAGGAACTCTAGAACTTGCTTGCAAATACTAGTTCATGGAGTATTATGAGTTTCAATTTTTAGGTTGTGTTTATTGAAATGTCCGTTGATATCTTTGACTATTATTTAGAAAAATTTTGGTTTCCATTGTTTGTTCTTGTATAGTATAGTGTTCTTTATTTTGCTTGAGGACAAGCATAGTTTAAGTATGGAAGAATTGTTGTGTCTAGTTTTTATTGCTTTTAATTGCTTTCATATCTTGATTTTAATTATAAATCCTTGTGTTTTGGTCCAAATGTGAGATAGATTAAGTGAATTTGTTGTGGATGTTGCATGAATCTTATTTGGATTATTTTGTGAATGTGGCATGAACTAAACAAGAAGAATATTGTATGTAAGTCACACTAACATCCACAGTCGTACATTTGGAAGTCACAACCATGACTTATATGCACAGTCGTGCATGTGTAAGTCATAGTCGTGACTTACTTGCACTGCCATGCATGTGTAAGTCACGGTCAGTCGTGATCCCCTTCATTTTCTAGTGATTGTTTTAGTTATTACATGGCAACCGTAGAGGTTAAGGACATGAAACCCTAGACCTAAGAGTATACTACAAGTAAAAGGAAAGGGTCACTACAAGAAAATTGCGAATTAGCGTCGGAATATTACCGACAACACAACTTTCGTACCTTTTAACGACGGTAATTAAATAATCCGTCGGCGAAAACAAAATTTTCCCGACAGATAATCAGTCCGTCGGTAATGTTGTAGGAAAAAATTTAGCACAAAATCTGCGACAGACAATAGCGACAGAACATGTCTCGGTGACGGTAAAAAAAGCTGGAATAGTTCCCACAATTTAATTGCTTTGCCATTTACCGACGGTATTCTGTCCGTTGATAAATATACCGACGGACTGTGAATATTCCTTCGGGGAATTGTTGACTGCCAAATATTACCGACGGTCAGAAGTTACCGTCGGCATATTGAATTATATACCGACGGACTTTAATCCTACCGTCGGAACATATTTGCAGCAAACCTT
>JAOQML010000008.1:29680287-29698464 GCA_027568935.1 Erythroxylum urbanii
ATTGCTGTTAAAAGAATTTTGAGATATCTATCAGGTTCTATTGATCTTTGCTTAATGTATGAGAAAGGTAAAGATTTTAGGTTAATTGGCTACTGTGATGCTGATTATGCTAGAGACAGGAATGATAGGAAGAGTACATATGGAGGCTATCACTTTCTTAGTCATAATCTAGTTTTATGGTCTAGTAAGTGGCAAAGCTCAATTGCTCTATCTACTGCAGAAGCTGAATACATGTCAGCTGTAACCTGTTTCTCACAGACGTTATGGATTAAGTATCAGTTAGAAGATTATTCAATACAAGAAGAACGAATCCTAATCTTCTGTGACAACACAAGTGCTATCAACCTATCGAAGAATCCAATACAACACTCAAGGGTAAAACTTATCGAAGTTAGGCATCATTTTTTGCGAGACTATGTTCAGAAGGGAATCATGAGTCTACAGTTTGTTGAGACAAAATATTAATGGGCAGATATATTCATTAACCCTTTGAATGAAGAAAGATTCAAAGAAATCAGACGAAACTTGAATATGGTAGTGTTGCATGAGAAATTATCTGACACATCATGACCCAGAGGATTTCTACAGAAAGAACATAAAAAGTCAAAAGTTTTCAAGATCACAGTAACTGTAAGTTATAGCCAGTAACTTTTGAGATGGTAGTCTAAAAGAGAAATCCTCTCAAAAGGTTCAGAACATCACCGACTCTAGAATACTCTTGAAATCCTCTGAAATCAACTTTTGTAGAAGCTCTTAAATAAAAATGTTTCATTACTCCTGATTTCAAGCCCTTTCGTTTACATTCTCATCTTCAGAAGACAAATCTCATTACTTTAAGAAAGTTCCTACTGTCTAAAGATCATAATGGATCAAGCTATGATTTATGGAAGACTCATTGGTTTCGACCCCTTAAAGAAGAATCAAATGGACATTGAATCAGAAGTTGATGTAGCAGGATGGAAGAACTTCTTTCAGGTTCGTGAAGCAGTTTATCTGAATGAAGTTTATGAGTTTTGGAAGAATATGAAAGTAGTAGACGATACTGTAGTATCAATGGTGGATGGATTGTTGGTTATTGTGACATTGGAGCTAATCAAGAAGTTCAGTGGATGTCCAAGTGTTGGAGCAGAGGTGTCTCATAACACTAGCTGGATGACTGAAAGCCTTGTAGAGAAGGCACATGTCAATCGACAACTAAATGGATATAGTGACCCAAAGGACAAGAAGGCATCAAATCTTGTTCCGAAGGCTAAGGTTTTACATTCGATACTCTTTCACTGTATTCTACCAAGAACAGGATTAGATGAACAATGCCTGTTCTATCTTCTCAACCATTAGCCAATAAATCTTCCACACCTAATTTTAGGGTATATGATAAAGATAAAGAGAGATTCCAATGCCTTACCATATGGCATGATGTTAACAAGAGTCTTTAGAGATTCTGGAATTCTTCTGGACAGAGGAAACAGGGTGAAGATGAATATCAAAAGCATTATTAATGCGTCTACTATATGTAGAATGGGATTGAAAACCCAAGAAAAGGAAGAGACAACTTCTATGGTGAAACCAAGGACTGAGGGGGAGCGCACAATCAGATGTAGTGGAAATGTTACTCCCATTGAGAGAAAGAAACCTTAACCCTCAAAAAGAATGGTTACAGAAGAAAAGAAAAATAAATCATCTGAGGTAGCAGTTAAGGATAAGACAATTTTACAAAAAGAAAAAAGCCAGGTGCATCTATCTGAGAAACAAGTGTCATTGAAAAGAAAAGGAGAGACACTTGATGTTGAGCATGTTAAGAAATCAAGAAGATCACCAAGGTTACTAACTCTTCGACAACAAGAGCAGAAGAGAGGAAAAGAATTGATTTCTAGTGAGGATTCTAAGAAAGTAGAAAAAACCCCTCAGGCTGCTAGTTCTTTAGTCTCAATCTTGCAACAACAGTAACCAAAGTCAACCAAAAGAGACCGAGATTAAGAGGAAGTTAGAGTTTGAGAAGAAGAGACCCCAACAATAACCACCTTCTAGACTGGTAGAAGAAAATAAGAAGTTGAAGACTAGTCAGAAAGAGAGTACTTCAACTGGTGTGAATCAGAAGGAAAAATCAGTTGATTCTTATAGTCCTATCAGAAAAGAGGAATTGAAAATGAAGGTGATAGAAGAAATGGTACCTATAAGAAGCAGAAGCTCAATCATAATAAGAGAACCTGTGAAAAGGATAATCAAGGTATAAGTTGAACCTATCTTGGTCAATAATCGGTCTATACATCTTCTAAATCATAAAGAGATGTACAATTAGAACCATATCTGTTGAAAATGACAAAGGATGGATATCCTATCTACCCTACTACAAGTAGAACATTGATCAATATTGTACCTGATGTGTAACCTAGAGCTGTAAACATTATACGCAATGTAGAAAAAGGGAAACAGAAGATGTACACTGATGAGAAAACAGGTGACCTTATAGATGAACAAATACAAGAAGCTGTGAGAAGTATAGATGATACATACAATGCAGAACAACTAAGAGGCATCTATGTTTCACACCACATTTTGAAAGCATCAGGAAGTCATTATGGACACTTCTCCATAGACGTAACTTCTTAGGTAGTTGGAAGGGTGACTAAAGGATGGTTCAGAACTATCATGGCCGGAGGTATCAGTTTCAACTTAGAAACTTTTGTGAACCTACTTATCCACATTAGACCTTTTAGTTCTATACCATCAATCAAAGATGTCCTTCACCTTCTTGGCAAACCAATACCAAAACTACCAAAACCTGATGACCTTGATCTCCCAAACGGAAAAAAATTGTTCAAACCTCTTGTTTTGAAAATTATTGAACTAGATGTGTTACCTTCAGAAACATATGTTGAACCAAACTTTTATCTATCAAATGCACCTCAACAAGTTCCTACAATTGGGATGGAAGAAGTTAGTCATTCTTAGCAGTGGAGTTAGGAAGCCTTAGTGAAGGAGATTGAAGAAATTCATACTAAAGTTGATGATTTGAGGGACTACATTTGTGATCTACATAAGGAAGTAGCTTATCTTCGAGTGACAGTAGAAGAAGACCTCAAGTTGATCAGAACTGACATGCAACGTATGTTTTCTAAAATCATGCATCATCTGAGAAAACCTTTTTAATTAATAACAAATAGGGGGAGAAGAACAGAAGAAAGGGGGAGAAAAGTAGAAGGAAGAAGAAAGAAGAAAAGAATAAGGGGAGAAGAACAGAAGAAAAGCAGAAGCAGAAGCTGAAGAAAGAAAGGCTGAAGAAAGAAGAGAAGAACATATATAAGAAAAGAAGATGGCATATGTGTATATTAATATGTCTTCTTATTCATTATTCATTATTCGAATAAAAATAGTTCATTTACTTTTATTTTTCTAAATTATGATTATTTGTTATCATCAAAAAGGGGGAGATTGTTAAGTCAGGAGGACTTTACGATAATTAATTTTGATGAAAATCAAATAATAATAATGTTAGACATAAATGAACTAGTTTGATGAGTGTGTTAAGTGTGCAAAAGAAAAACACAGAAGAAGCGTGAAGACAGAAGAAGTAAAAGCACAGAAGAAGTAGAAGACAGAGAAAGCGAAACACAGAAGAAGTAAAACACAGAGGAAGCGAAACACAGAAGAAGTAAGACACAGAGGAAGCGAAACACAGAAGAAGGAAAACACAGAAGAAGTAAAGTACAGAAGACAGCGAAACATAGAAGAAGTAAAACACAGAGGAAGTAAAGTACAGAAGAAAGCGAAACACAGAAGAAGTAAGACACACAGGAAGCGAAACACAGAAGAAGTAAAACATAGAGGAAGTAAAGATACAGAAGGAGCGCAAAACATAGACGAAGTGGAGTTACAGAAGAAACAAAACACAGAAGAAGTGGAGATATAGAAGAAAACACAGACGAAGTGGAGATACAGAAGAAACAAAACACAGATGATACAAAACAGAAGATACACTAGTACGTCGAACAATTAGTTAGTTGGAGTTGGTTACAGAATTCAACTAAATAGCGGTTATCAAGATTCAAGAAGCGGTTATCAAGATTTAAGAAGCGGTTATTAAGAATCAACGAAGCAGTTGCAGACTTAGGCTATAAATACGAGTTGTAGTCGAAGATTGAAGATCTTATCAACTTTTCAACTTTTCGAGAAACCTTTGATCCTACAATTTTTGAGCATTAAAATGTATACTTAGAAAAGAAAAACTCTATAGTGCTATACTGGAGAGCTAAACTTACTGTAACAATAGCTCACGATATCTTCTAGTGAGAGAAAGAAAAGGCTGAGAGCCTGGAGAGGCTAAGATAGCTGAAAGAATACTTGGTGTAAGAGGCCTGAAGAGGCTCTAGAACGAAGAAAGAATACTCGTAATTTGTTGAAGTATAGTGAATACTCAGACGAATTCTGAGGACTGGACGTAACCCAGAGTTTGGGGTGAACCAGTATAAAATCGTAGTGTCTATCTTCTATCTCTTAACTTATTCTATTTAGTTCTTAAACAAGTATATAGAAGTTATTTGCGATTTGTCTACGTAACAATTTTCGTATAACGTTTGTGATATTCTTTTAACAAGTTTGAGAAGTTCTTATAAAAAAAATTAAAGATTTCGTATTCACGAAAAGAATACACAATTCAACCCCCTCTTCTTCTGTATTTTGTCTATTATAAGTAATTTCTATATTAACGTGTGATTTAGTTCAATTCATTGACATTTGATCAAACATAGCATACCTTATAAATACAAATATGTGCAATTATACATCAATAGAAGTGTTGAGTCATCACACATTATGTATATGCGCACAATTAGAAAGCACTTCCAATACAACCCCAACTATCAAACTCCTCGAACAACTGATGGTCTAGAATTGTCACAATATTATCACATAAATTCTCATTTCATAAACATCCATATCCAATTTGTAATTCATAAGCCTTAGGAACTCATTCATTCATGATCACACTAAGTAATTCAATATTGTATTCATCATTGTTAAACTATACATCCTTTATATTATCATCTCCATTAATAATGCATACTTAAACTAACTATTACTCAATTACTTCGGATACCAATTTAAGTTCAAACACACCTGAAACAAGTCCATTTACGTCCTATTGTAGTAAATAAATTAACTGAACCTTATATAGTTCATCAATTGCACAAAACTCGCCTTCCTAATAATTTCACACAATTATGAGATAAGTGACCTGAAACCTTCAAACAGTTGTTTTCACATGACAGATCTTTGGATTTATTTTGTATGGCTATTCTGACCTTGAAACTGACGTTTTTAGACAGTATGTTGTTCTAAACAAATGTTCCTGCATGTCTTAAGTTTCAAAAGAAATAAAGTTAATTCAATTTAATCGATTATTACAAGATTTATACCCAAAATACTACAAACTATTCTCAACTATGGACAATAACCAAAACTCAACTTCAAGCTAATTTTCAAAACTTTTAGTGATAGAAATTAAATTCAATTCCTTAATTAAAAGTTGTAGATAAATGTATCTAGTTTAAGCTAAATTTAAAATCATCCCATTTTGATATCTACAGGTCAAGATATGGTTGAAATACCGATGCCTGTTTGGTGGAACCACACCTTCTAATGAGTATTTAGCTTGTATAAAGCTTCTAACCACAATTTTTCATTAATTCAGTACATATTTTATCCACTTCAAACATCAAACAATACATGTTCTATCATGATACCAAGTTTAGTACTCCCTTACCTATTTAAACTTTAAAGAATAACTCAAAATCACTTCAAAGATCCAGCTACACCAACACTTCCTAGCAGTCGGCTCTTATCTAAGATTAAGGTGCAACTTTTAGCACCAACAAGATAATAACACATAAAATTACAAGACCATATTCATGATAAAATAACTTACAAAGTTTTTAAGTGTCGATGATTCAAACATCAGCAAAATTCCAGAATTTGAGAGGAAGAGAGACTGGTTTCGTTGGAGAAAATGCAAGAGTGGAGAGAGTTCTGCATAATCACCTAATGGCTTAGGTGATTCAGCACTTATTAGTGTTAGGTGTCATTACCACCATATGATAGTTAACACCAGCATGAAGTCCATTTGTCCTCCATTTAAGTTGCCATTTGTAACACTCCAATTGAGCTACTTGTCCTCTTATTATGCTGCCATTTGTCAAATTGGGAGTAATGTCAAATGTCAATGCATTAGCTATGCCAAATGTCACTAACTCATAGGCTTAATCATTCTAATTTTCATGTATCAACTTGACTTGTCTCTAGACCATTTTTCCTAGTCCAAATGTACATTTAAATACCTCAATTCTCTAATGGATCCAATTAATTTCAATTCACTAACTATGGTCCATCAATAACAAAATTCAAATCACATGCCTTTCACTTTCAAATTATAGCATAATTTAAACTCATATCATACATGTACTTTCATAAATATATAACATTTCATCTAGGGTATATTTTAGGGCCTTACAATTCTCTCTCCTTTAAAAGAATTTCATCCTCCAAATTCATACTTGATTAGAATAGTTGAGGATATTGAGCTCTAATGGTCATTTCTACTTCCTATGTTGCTTCCTTAAGTCCACGGTATTGCCAGAGTACTTTCACCAAAGGTATTTGCTTGTTCCTAAGTTGTCCGACTTCTTTGGCCAATATAGACACGGGCCTTTCTTCATAAGGCAAATCCAGTTGTACTTGAATTTCTTGCACAAAAATATTATGTGTATTATTGGACTGATATCTTGTCAACATGGAAACATGAAATATATCATGTAACATGGCCGATTCTTCAGGAAGATCTAATTGATAAGCTATTGGTCTGATTCTCATAAGAATCTTATGGACCAATATATCACAGACTGAGCTTACCTTTCTTATAAAACCAAAGTATATTCTTCCATGGTGACACTTTCAAAAACACCTTATCACCAATTTAATATTCAATATCCTTCCTTTTCAGACCAGCATAGGGCTTCTGTCTATCACTGGCAGCTTTCAACTTATGTTGAATAACCTGAACTTTTTCTTCAGTATCTTTCACAATATCAAACCCGATTATCTTGTTTTCACTCAATTCAATCCAACACACCGAACTTCTACATCTTCTACCATACAGCGCTTTATAAGGCGCTATGCTAATGCTAGTTTGATAACTGTTGTTGTAAGCAAACTCCATCAAAGCCACCCAACTTCCTGGAAACTCTACCATACAACCCCGAAGCATATCTTCTAATATATGGATAGCTCGTTTAGATTGTTCATCTATTTGAGGATGGAAAGGAGTACTGAACCTAACTTAGGTACCCAAAGCCTTTTACAAACTTTCCCAGAATCTTGAAGTAAATTGAGGATCACGACTAGAAATAATAGATATCGGCACTCCGTGCAGTCTCGTTCTTTCATTCACATATAGGTCCGCAAGCTTATCCAAAGAATAGTCAGGATGAACATATAGAAAATGAGCAGACATGGTAAACTTCACAATTACCCATACAACATCATGCCTCTTTTGAGTAAGAGGAAGTCCAGTGACAAAATCGATAATAATGTTATCTCATTTCGATTGAGGAATAGAAATAGGATGTAACAAACCAGATGGAACCTGATGTTTGGCTTTAACTTGTTAACTTGTCAAACACGTAGCTATAAAATCCATAACATCTTGTTTCATACCCGACCACTAGTAATATTGCTTCAGATCTTGATACATCTTATTTCCACCAAGATGCATAGTGAAAACAATATTATGAGCCTCAAATAACAACTTATTTTTTAGTTCATCATTAATTGGCACACAAAACTGATCTTTATAATACAAATCATCATCTCCCTTCATAGAAAAGTCAGGTTGTGTACCTTCCTAAGTAGCCAAAATAAGTTGTTGCAACTTATCATCAACTTTCTAAGCATCATAAATTTCTTGCTTTAAAGTAGGCCTAGTTTTCAACTAAGCTATTAAAGCTCCTTCAAATTTCTTGCCTTAAAGTAGGCCTAGTTTTCAACGAAGCTCTTAAAGCCGCTTGAGATAAAATTCCCCATTCACCATGCTGCACTGACAGTCCTAAAATAGTTTTCCGACTCAAGGTATCAGTTATGACATTAGCCTTACAAGGATGGTAGTCCACAATACAATCATAGTCTTTAAAAAGTTCCAACCAACGCTTTTGTCTTAAATTGGGTTCTTTTTGGGTAAGCAGATACTTCAGACTCTTATAATCTGTGAAAATTCTACACCTTTCTTCATACAAGTAATGCCGCCAAATTTTCAAAGGAAACACTACCGCTGCGAGCTCCATATCATATGTAGGGTAACTATGTTCATGTGGCTTTAGTTGCCTAGAGGCATAAGCAACTACCTTTCCATCCTACATCAAAACACAACCTAAATCATTTTTAGATGCATCATTAAACATAACATACTCCTTACTAGAAGTAGGTTGAGCTAATATAGGAGCTTCAGTAAGCATACTTTTTAGTTGATCAAAACTATTATGAAATCTATCAAACCATTCATACTTCACTCCTTTCAAAAACAGTTTAGTTAAAAGGGATGCTATCACTGAGAATCCCTTCATGAACCATTGATAATAACCAGCTAAACTCAGAAAACTTCTCACTTCTGTCACATTTTATGGTGGCATCCAATTAACAATCGCTTCTATCTTACTAGGATCAACTCTAATCCCTTGAGAAGAGACAACATGTCTTAGAAAAGATACCTTTATAATTCAGAAATCACACTTGATTAGCTTAGCATACAATTATTTTTCCCGAAGGGTTTGTAACACAATTCAGAGATGCTCAGTATGGTTATGTTCATTATTAAAATATACTAGGATATCATCTATAAACACTACAACAAACTGATCTAAACAAGACCTGAATACTCTATTCATCATATCCATAAATGCCGCTAGAGCATTAATTAACCTGAATGGCATTACCAAGATTTCATAATGTCCATAACGGGTCCTAATTCGGTACATCCACATGCTTTGCCTGAAGTTGATAGTACCCTAATCGTAGATCTATCTTTGAAAACACTCTTGCATCTTTCAACTGATCAAACAGGTCTTCAATCCTTAGCAACGGATACTTGTTCTTCACTGTGACTCTATTCAATTGCCTGTTATGGATGCACATCCGTAGTGTACCATCCTTTTTCTTAAAAAACAAGACCGGTGCTCCCCATGGTGAGAAATTGGGTCGAATGAACCCTTTATCCAGAAGCTCTTGCAACTGCACCTTCAACTCCTTCAATTCAGTTGGAGCTATTCTATATGGTGCTCTAAATATAGGAGCAGTACTAGGCATGACTTCAATAAACGACTCCACTTCCCTTTCAGGAGGGAGTCCAGGTAATTCTTCAGGAAACACATCCAAAAATTCATTCATCACTGGAATATCTAGCAATTTACCACCCTCCTTAGAATCAAACACAAAAGCTAGATAAGCTTCATATCCCTTCCTGAGGAGCTTTCGGGTTTACATAACAAATACAATATTAGCTAAAGAACTAGAGCGGATGCCATGCAATACTATTTCAGGTTGATCAGGCTTCCTAAGCACTACTGTCTTAGTGTTACAACCAACCATCGGCTGATGCTTAGACAACCAATTCATAACCAGAATCAAATCAAATTCATGAAAAGGTAATCTAATCAGATTTGCTACATATTCATTTTTTTAGATCATAATAGGACTATTCCTAAACACCTAATTAACCAACACACAATCCTTAATGGTGAACTAGTGATTGCCAAGGTTGATGTTGTTATTGAAACCATGTTGGCATACAAGTACAAAATTCAGGGTTATCCTGCTCTCTTCTTCTTTGTAAATAGAGTCCAAAATGAAACATATTATTACAATAGAATAAGTTATGCTTCTGTTTATACTGTATCTCATTTATATTTTGGTAGCTAGTACTATAATTGTGGACAGGATAAGACTGCAGCTATAACAGACTGAAAACAACCATAAGATGAAGAAAACCACCAATGTTGTAACTACAGTTTGAAAACTATTTCAGTTGCCATATTATTTGATTACTCTAGGTTTACTCTAGGTTTTGAGATGACTAAGGGCAATGAATGTAGTGTGTGCAGATATGAACTATGCCAAATCAAAATAGCTAATACAGAAAATAGAGAAAATGAGTTGATACTAACATAATTTGTTAACATAGTAGAGATGAAATTACAAAATGGGTACTGCAGCAAATTGAAGACTATCGTCCTATGCCAAAATGAAGATAGAGGAAGCTATATATTTGATGTTTGTCTTTGCTACATCTTCCAAGTTGCTGTTTGAGACTGAAGATGGTTAATAGGTTTTCCAACCATTCAAGCATATCAACCTCAAATACAAACTTAGAATTTCTAAACTCAAAATTGCAGATAAGCAAAGCACCACACTTTACTAACCAAAGCGTCAACTTAAAAGAACATACTTCAAAAATTGGTAACCTTGATGGAACCAAACAACCATGAATCTCGATAGTTTTTGTGCTAAATCCATATCATTAATCCCAGTTTAAAGTAAAATATATGAAGTATTTATCACTATGAAACTTAGAGAAAAAATTAATAGCTCCAAACCTAAACCTACATTAACTTACATTAACACGAGTATATAAAACATCAAAGCAGTAAAGTCTTCATACTATCAGTGAACAAATGCAATAAAATCTATATCATCAAAAAGCAACCCAATTGTCAAAAAGATGTAAATATTTCACCTTTCTTTGGCAAATCTTTGAATTCTTTAGAAAAATGGAACTCAGATGGAAGCTCACCTAACTGCACCCAAGTAGCATGTTATGGAGAATCGAAGAAGAAAACATACAGTGAAGTGAGAGAAATTAACAATAGTTTAAGCCATCCATGGAGAGCAACTGAAGACAAAGAACGATGACCCAATGGGAGAAGAAAACGTACAGCGAAGTGAGAGAGATTAAACATATTTTAAGAAAATGCCCAACCCCAATTAGGACAGATACGAAGAAGTGATCATCAGTTGGGGGATGTTCATACCCCTTTTATAAAATGACGTCGAATTCATAGTCTTCTTTACCTTGGAATGTTGTCATTTCTTGCTATCTAGGGATGTTCTTACCCCTTCTATAAAATGTCGTAGTTTTGTGGCCAATCTATTTTTAATTAACAAAACTAATACAAATTGTTGCCTCTAGTTTATAGGTTATAATGGGTATAGCACACAACACACATAATATTTGCTCTTGTCCCAAAAATATTATGTTGAATAAATCTTACTTTAAATAATAATATTTTTTAAAGATAAAAAAAGTATAGCCCAGACTAGTCTAGCCTAATCGATTCGCGTAACTAGAATTAACCAAAATTTAGTTTGAGTTCAAAACCCAAATTTTTTATGTAAAATAATATCATTTTGAATAAAATAACATCGTTTAAACAATAAATAAAGTTCGAACTTGATTAGAAGGTAATTTATTTTTTACTAGACATATTCTGAATGCACATTAGTAAATAGAAAATTTTTGTGTTTTAAATGTACATCGCTAAATATCATTTAGTAAATGGGTGACTGAAACTATAGCAACAATTCTAGATGTTGCATATATACGACTTTATTGCAACATTTTTTAATTTTGTTTCCTTTTCTTATATATAGCAATAAATTATTATTACCATTGCCTTTAATATTAGTAAAGGAGATACTTTAAAAACTGTTGCGTTAAATTAATTTTTAGCAACGTATTTTTAAATTGTTATAAACATATCATTGCCTAATGCTCTTTTCATCGTAGTGACATCAAGTGTTATCATTACCAGAAAATGAGTCATATGAAAAAGAGATGCATGCTGCTTAAAAGTGATAAATTAAAGGAAAAAGGTGAAGATAATAAAGATGAAAAAGATAATGCTACAGTTGTATTCGATATTGATGTTGTTATTATTAGAAAACTTGGTAACCTCATATACTAAGAATCTAGTTTGATAGTGGACTCTAGAGCTGTATTTTATTTGATACCAAGTCAAGAGTTTTTTCTCATCCTATACCACAGATGAATTTGGTTGAGTGAGGGTGAGAGACTATGGAGTATACAAGGTAATAAACATGGGAGATGTTTGGTTAAAAACTAACATTTGATGCAAGTTGCACTTGAAGAATGTTAGACATATCCCAAATTTTTTCCTTAACATAATCTCAAAGAATGCTTTTGATATGGATGTATATGAGACTATATCTGGTGGTGGAAAATGGAGAATCACAAAAGGGTCCCTTATGGTTTTAAAGGGATTGAATACATATACTATTTATAGGATATCATCTAAGTTGATAGTAACATAGGTTAATACATTTGGAGATCTTAACAAAAAATTATGATATATGCATCTTAGTCACCTAAGTGAGAAGGGACTTGACATTCTTACAAAGCAAAAGCTTCTTCCTATTAAAGGTAATTCACTAAAACCTTGTACTCATTAATTGGTTAGTAATCAACACAAAGTTTCGTTTCATAGATCTCCTCCACATAGGAGGTTATATGTTCTTAGTTTAGTTTATACCTAAGTTTGCACCATGGATTCCAGAACTATTAGTGGATCTTTATATTTTGTGACAAATATTGATGACCATTCTAGAAAAGTATGGGTGTTTGTTTTAAAGTCTAAAAACTAGGTATTTTATGTCTTCAAACACTTTCATGCAAGTGTTAAAGGAGAAATAGACAAAAAGTTTAAATATGTCAAAGAAAATAATGTTGGTGAATATAAAGGTCCATTTGAACTGTATTGTAAAAACCACAACATCAAGCTTGAGAAGATGGTGCCTATGACTCCAAAATATAATGGGGTTTTAGAGAGACTAAACAAAAAATTTACTAAAAACTTAGTTGTATGCTCTTTTATGCAAAATTGCCTAACGCTTTTTGGGATCAAGCAATAATAATTATAGTGGACTCAGTTAACCTCTCTCCTTAGATCCCTGTTAATGGTTATATTCCTAAAAGAGTTTGGAGAGGAAAAGATGTCTCATTTAGTGTCTAGCTAAAGGGAATTCATTCGTATCCTAAGAGATCAAAGATTTAAGCCTGATGTGAAATACAAGTAGGGTATCTTCTTAGGCTATGGCAATAAGGAGTTTGGTTACATGTTTTAGGATATGGTTAATAAATAGTTTGTTACATATGAGATGTTATTTTCTTTAAAGACTAAACAAATTAAGATATTGGAAAGAACTTAAGCCAAAGCCGTTAACTAGATGATACTGTTTTTGGGCCAGTGCTTCCTGTCAGGGTTGCTAATAACGAAGGAGATATAAACATTTAACACCCACATAACCCCTGGAAGAATATATGGATGCCACACAAAACAGTACAAACAAACCAAAGCATTTGAAATCTTCTTCAAAAACCAATTTGGGTAAACATACATTGTATTGCATTATAAGATGGATTACAAACAAAATACATTATACACATTGAACTTATCACAAGTATGTCTTAAAACCAATCCATCATGTATTATATTTATTCAGCACATTCAAACTATTTCAATTATCAAATACAACTAAAAAAAACTCAAATATACATTTTATCAAAATAAAACTTAATCTCCTTTGGCCACTACGGTTATCCTTGTCCAAATCTTTGTACCCTTCTATCTGAACCTACACGGGGCAAATCCACCGTGCTAAGCATATAGCTTAGTGAGGAAAACTAAACATGATACATTATGGTAACTGACCCTAACAATCATATGATAATGACATATACAAATCATATCATATATAAAAGTGCATTCTAAACAATAAGTATCTCAGAATATAATATGCCAAAACATGATATATTGGCTTCAAAGTAAATCTTACAATTATCGAAACAGAATATCATAATAACATAACAGAACTTGTCTGTGTCAAAACTGTAGCTGAATAAGTCAAAATAAAACTTAATTATTTCAGAACATTGCTTAATTATAACCGAATTGTATATGTAACAGAGTACAAAAAAAATTAACTTACTAATCATTTTTTAACAGAAGTTGGTAACATGACCAAACAGGAGATACCTAGCGGTATCACAGAACAAGAGAAACTTATGTCTCAACACTAACCTTATCAGGAGACATCGACGAGTCAATATCAGGAGATACTTATGTGTCAGACACTGAAGTGACATAATCAGGAGACACCGAAGTGTCGACACCTTAAATGTGTCTAGGAGCAGCTGCAACCCTTCTAGGCATGCTTATTTACCCAAGAATAGGACTTGACAGTTTTTCCAGCACTCTATTTCATATTTTATAATTTTTATGTAAACCTTGTAAATACAAACATATGCAATTTTGCATCAATAGAAATGTTGAGTCGTCAAACATTATGCATATGTACACAATTAGTAAGCACTTCCAATACAATTCCAACTATAAAACTCCTTGGACAACTGATAGTCCGGTATTGTCACAAAATTATAAGAGAAATTTCCAATTGACAATCATTCATATCTAATTCATAACACATAAGCCTTAAGAGCTCATTCATTCATGATCACACCAAGCATTTCAACATTATGCTCATCATTAATAAACCATATATCTTTTATATTATCAACTCCATTTATAAACCATAACTCAACACCTTTTACTCCATTAATCTAACTTCATTAGGTTCATTATTAATCTCACTTACGTCTAATCAGACCAATGTTAAAGTCCTAACTGTATATTTGTCAACAATTACACAACCAAGATTAGTTCAGATTTTTTAGGACAGGTTTCGGGTCAAATTTGTATGGCTATTTTGACATATAAAAAGAGGTTTTTGGGCAATGTGATCTTCTAACCAAAAGTTCCTATATATATTAAGTTTCTAATGAAATCAAAATCATGAATTTTGGTTCAATATTCTGCAAGTTATACCTAAAATACTGCAGACTATTCTGAAACAATGATAGAGTCCTAAATTCAACTTTAGGCTAAATTTCATCATACTTCATAATAGAACAAAAATTCTATTCCTTTATGAAAGTTGTAGGAATATGTTTGTAGTTTGATCCACAATGAAAATCACTGCACTTGGATATCTACAGGTCAAATTATAGCCTAAATACTGGAAACTATTTAGTGAAATTCTTTCGGTGAAACCAATACAATTCATTCACTTCTTACATCTTCAACACCCTTACTACAACACTCATCATTTTCACCACAATTCCACCTTATTCATGCCTCAACTACATATCAATTTCATGTCCAGACCTCAACTCATCAACAAATCCATACATATTCTATCCAATAAAGCATCAAAACAATTCATATGATAACAAGCAATTAAGATTAGTATTCACATACCTTTTGTAACACAATTTCCTACTTCAATCAGCAAACCACTCTAGCCTGTCAAGAAAATATCACAACTCCAAGATTAAGACGACTGAGAGGACAGCAACATAGAAAATAGTAGAATCTAGCTTCCTTGGTGCAGTAGCATGTAAAGATGTCAAGTGAAGATGATGATTCAACAAGCAAACAAAAATTCTAGGAGGTGTGAGTGAGAGAGAAAGTTTCAGTGGTGAGAGAACAAATATGGTGAGGAATAAGCCAACCAGAAACTTTAGCAGAAACGCATCTCCTCCAATGCTAGGTGTCAACAAATTGTAACAACATGTGTCTTCTTGCATGTTCTACACTTGTCCCATTTAAGAGCTGCCACACACATCCACAAAACATGCTGTGATTTGTCACCAAGTAATTAGTCCATGTATAAACCATTAATAAACTATATTGATTTAGGCCAAATTTGGCAAAATTATCTTCATAAATGTTGTAGTTTATCCTCTTAGCTTTCTAATAGTATAAAGTTTGTAATTTTTAGGCATCGGAATCAAAAGATATGACACTTAAATGTTTGAGTGTCACACAGGGGTGCATGTGCATTATTTGAACTTGCTAAAATCAATATAAACAAGGGTTTTTTAAGTACTTGCAAGCCTTCTTTTTACTTAATATTTACCCAAACCTTGCTTAATATATCCATGAAATATATTTTGAGACTTGGGCCTAACATTAATACCTTAAGTCTCTAATGAAGACAATAAATTCCTATTCTATAAGTATGATTCATTAAACCATAATTTAAGACATATGCAATACATGTTCAATGAAACATTCCAACTAGGGTACAATTTAGGGTTTTACAGTTTTCTCCCCCTTAAAAGAATTTCATCCTCAAAATTCATACCAGTTCAAAATAGTTGAGGATACTAAGCCCTCATAGTCCTTTTTGGTTCCCTTATTGCTTCCTCAAGTCCATGACGTTGCTAGAGTACTTTCACCAACCGTATTTGCTTGTTCCTAAGTTGTCTGATTTCTCTGGCTAATATAGACACAGGTCCTTCTTCATAAGACAAATCCGGTTGTACTTGAATTTCTTGCACAAGAATCTTATGTGTGTCATCAGACTAATATCTTCTCAATATAGAAAGACGAAACACATCATATAATTTGGCGAATTCTCCAGGAATAGCTAATTGATAAGCTACTGGTCCTACTCTCTTCAGAATCTTATAAGGACCAATATAACGTGGACTGAGCTTACCTTTCTTCCTAAACCGAAGTATATATTTCCAGGGCGATACTTTCAAAAATACCTTATCACCTACCTGATACTCAATATCTGTTCTTTTTAAATCAGCATAGGACTTTTGGCTATCACTGACATCTTTCAATCTTTGTTGGATAACTTGAACTTTTTCTTCAGTATCCTTCACAATATCATGCCCGATCATCTTGTTTTCACTCAGTTCAGTCCAACACATCGAAATTCTACACCTTCTACCATACAACGCTTCATAAGGTGCCAGGCCAATGGTAGTCCAATAATTATTGTTATAAGCAAACTCCATCAGAGAAAGGTAGTTATCCTAACTTCCTGGGAATTCTAACACACAACCGCAAAGCATATCTTGCAATATCTAAATAACCCATTATGATTGTCCATCTATCTGGGGATGGAAAGCAGTACTAGAATTAACTTGAGTGCCCAAAGCCTTTTGGAAACTTTTCTAGAATCTCGAAGTAAATCGAGGATCACGATCAGAAATAATAAATAATGGTACTCCATACAGTCTCACTATCTTATTCATATATAGATCTGTAAGCCTGTCTATAGAATAATTAAGATGAATAGGCAAAAAGCGTGCATACTTGGTGAACTTATCCACAATCACCCATGCAACATCATGCTTCTTCTGAGTAAGAGGAAGTCTAGGAACAAAGTCCATAGTAATGTTATACCATTTCCATTAAGGAATAGAAATAGGATGTAACAAACCACACAGAACCTGATGTTTAGCTTTAACTTGCTGACATGTCAAACATTTAGATACATAATCCACAGCATCCCATTTTATACCTGACCACCGGTAATGCTGCTTCAGATCTTGATACATCTTGTTTCCACTAGGATGTATAGTAAAGACTGTATTATGAGCCTCAAACAATAACTTTTTCTTCAGTTCATCATTAGCTAGCACACATAACCGATCTTTATAATACAATTCACCATCTCCTTTCACAGAAAAATCAGGATGTTTACCATCCCGAGTAGCCAAGATAAGTTGTTGTAACTTATCATCAGCTCTCTAAGTTTCACAAATCTCTTATCTTAAAATAGGCCTTACTTTCAATTGAGCCATCAAAGCTGCATCAGATACAAGTTTCCATTCACTTTGCTTCATTGATAATACTTTAATGGTCTTCCGAATCAAGGCATCAGCCCTGACATTAGGCGTGCCTGGATGGTAATCCACAATACAATCTTAGTCTTTAAATAGTTCCAACCAATGCCATTGTCTATTAAATTTTTTCTAGGTAAACAGATACTTCAGACTCTTATGATCTGTGAAAATTCTACACCTTTCACCATACAAGTAGTGCTACTAAATTTTCAAGGCAAACACTAATACTGCAAGCTCCAGATCATATGTAGGGTAATTCTGTTCATGTGATTTTAGTTGCCTAGAGGCATAAGCAACTACCTTTCCATCCTACATCAAAACATAACCCAAATCATTTCTAGATGTGTAACATCCCGGTCCCACATAACGGGTCGGATCCGGGAAACGGGTCTACGAGAAGACCAATTAGAGAAGCGAGG
>JAOQML010000008.1:29719689-29735992 GCA_027568935.1 Erythroxylum urbanii
GTGATGTGGCACACCACCCTCGCGGGGCACGGACTCGGATATCACCGTCGATATCGGGTTCGGGTCCAGCGGGAGTGAGGTGTTACACATTCGATTCCAATTCCCTGTTTATGAGGAGCTTACATTGGATTTTTTCACTTCCCTGACCTACGACACTAGGAATCTAAAAGAAGTGTGGTTTAGATTAAGAGGATGAGCCTATGAATTAATTGTCAAACTCATGTGCGAGATGTGTATCCCTAAGTCCACCATCGTTGATCAACATGATGACTTTTGTCCTTCTCAATAATGGAATGAGCTTATTGGAATTGAGCAATTTCATGCAAAGAATGCTCACAACAACATTATACAGTCCTATGAACACTTGTTGCTACAAAAATTTATGTGTCAGTTGATCTTTGACAAAACCAAACCAATAAGTGTTCCACTAAAGAACATTTTATATTATGGTGCATGGACCATAATATTCTAGTCTGCACATCCACGCATGTGCTTAATGCCATTGTTGCAACTCCGCACAAGAGGAGCAACAATCTAGGAATGGGATATATAGTGTTTGCCATTGCAGAACATTTTGGTATGGAATGGAGGGAGCTAACCGTTCACCTCTCGGAATTCTTAAACCACCATCATTTATAACAGGCTGAAATCCTTAAGTCCTATAATATGGAACTTAAGGATATCAGCCAAAAGACACATGTCTGGATCAGGGCAAGTCAGGCGAGTTTGAGCTCAGTGCCAGGTGAAGAATCCTAGGAAGAAGAGGAAGAAGAACAAGGTTGGAAGAAGGTTTTAAATGAAATCACCGAGAGTAATAAGATACTGGCTGAGATGGCACAAACACAACAATGCCAGGGCCAAGATATCTGACAGATCCATCGATATTTTGAGTCTTAGGGCGTTCAACTGCCGCTTCCAACACCGTCACCACCTCCATCTCCTTAGGATTTATACCTAACCCAATTTTTCTTTTCTAAATTAGCCATTAATTCTATTTTATTTTTTATGTTTATTTTTATTTGTTTTCTACCGTATTAATTTCTGTTTTGTCTTCTCGTATCTTATGTAATGTGTGCTTCCATCTCACATTAAGGATAATGTGTTATTTAAGTGTAAGGAGGGATTCTGTGTTTTATTTGTATATGTGATTTTGCATACTATATGATAGTTATTAGGTTGCATTGTGCGAATTGTCTGAATGTGTCAATGGCTTAGATGAAGTAAAATTCATTTAATTTTGAGCATAGTATAGTAGTTTGTAAATGATCACTAGCTTGCAAAATTAGTGAATTAGGGTTCTTTGGATAAATATACAACTTAATTAGGATTTAGTGTAAATTTAACACCCTCTAGATTGTCACATTCATCCATAATTTGATGCCCTTTAAATTAAGTAACTTAACTAGTATTTTTCATGAAAAGAAATAGCTCAAAACAACAAGGTAGGCAAAAAAAAGTATATTTTGTTAATAAATCACTATTATGCTGACCTTTGGGTTATGAATAGAGATAGTAGCTAGTTGAAAGCATGATAATAGTTGAGTAACAAGATCGACATGCATCACAAATGTGTGCCTTCGTGTCAAAAGGCTATAATAACATTTCAACTAAGCTGTCTAATAAAAGGACTTAGTCGAGTAACTGGATCCACATTCATCACTAGTGTTTGCCTCTGAGTAAAAGACTAAGTCTATGTTTAAAAATATATATATATAAAAGAGTGTTTGTAATTAAAAAACCTACTAGACTTGTAATAAGCTTGAATTTTCATGAAAATGTACTTAGGAATAGTTATAGAGTCTGAAGGAGCAAAGAATTATTAATGTGTGTGTACAATTTAGAAGGACCAAATTCTCGATATTTGCATATGTAGTTCAAAGCCATTAGACGTAGATTTTTCTTGTTAATGATTAGATATAACTTGTCAGATTATGTTTAAGATTAAATTTATTTGATAAAGTACAAGACATTGTCTCATTTTTACATTATGTGTATTGTGTGTTGCGAGTTTTTTTGTGTTGTTTGCTTGAGGACAAGCAACCGTTTAAGTATGTGGATGTTGATAATTGTGATTTCCATTGTGTTTTAGGGAGTAATTTGTTAGGCATTTAGTGTAAATTTGACTGTTAAGTGTGTATTTATGGTTTAATTTTGTTAGTTTACATGTTTAAGTGTGTTTATGGGTTATTATGAGTCTTCAAGCTTAATTGTTATATTTTTGAGGTACCTTGATGTGTTTGTTAGTGTTTAAAGGTAAACTGCAAAGAATAGAGAAGTTACAAAGAGTTTTGGGCTAAACACATAGCCCATGATCGTGGCACAACAGGCCACGATCGTGCACTTTGGGCGACGATTGTGACAAAGAGCTACGTGCTAGGCCACGATCATGCACTTTGGGCCGCGATTATGACATAAAGGTTTAGGCCCTGGCCACGATCATAGTAGGCAGGGCCACAATAGTAGCCTACATCTGGCTAAAGCAAAAACTCAAGTTTTGTAAGATTTTTCAGATTGTTTCGGCCCTGACTTAAACTTAGGGCATCCAAATATAAATACATCATAAAGGGATAGAACCAGTAGCCTTGAAAAGTCTGAAAAGAGAGCATTCATGTAGGCCACATTTTGAGAAAAAACTAGAGAGTTATTGAGATATTGAGGAAGGAAATGAAGGAAGAGAGTCACAGAGATGAAGCTTGACGAAACATACTTCCCATAATAAGTGGTTTCCTATAGTTGTTGCCTTCACGAATCCATTCCAATAGTATTTCTATTTTTATTTCTATTTTATGGATGTATGAATTCAGGATGATTATTGAAATCAACAGTTGTCGAGTGTTGAATTATGTCTAAAGTCACCTTCGGGTTTTTGATCCTTGAGATTAATGAAGTTTGGTTAATTGTGTTTTTATTTATTTAGTTGTTATTCAATATCAATTCTTAATAACTCAAAAATTAACTGAGAGGGTGAGCAGAGTGAAAATAATCAAATTAGATTAACAAGAGTTATGTAATTTGATAGGTAAAGAATTGAATCAAACTGGTAGAATCGCGTAATGAGAGATTGAGCATAGGTCCCTAGTAGGTTATTAGACAATTTTAGAACTAATTTAGGTTTTAAGTCAGTTTTGAATCGAGAGATCACAATTCCATAATTTAAATTAGGGATTATCAGTTAAGTTTAAGGATTATAACTTAAGAGAAAGTAATCTACCCTAGGACCGTCTAGACCCATTAATTCAATAATTGCATAATTAGTTAGATTTTTGTTAATTTTGGATTAAAAATCCCCTTTCTCTCACTTAGTAATTTCTAGGTTGATTTTTGGATTGAATTGTGTGATTTATTACTTACTTAGATTTCTGCAATTTAATTCTTGAAATTAATTGTTTGATTGATTTATTTTCTGCATTAGTTTATTTATTTTGAGTTATTATAGTTAGTACAACCTTAGATTTTAGGACTAGACCTCCCTCCTCCTGGGATCGATACTTTAGATACTACGCGCACGACCCATGTGCTTGCAGAAATTACGTAACCTTGCGATCAATGATGTTATCATGATTTCCTTTATGCTATGTTTTGTATCATGGACTTCGTTAATTCGATTTAAGATCAATATCAATTCATATATAAACAGATATCAAATTAATGAAAATTGCCTTTTGCTTTATTAATTAAAACAAAGTCAGTAAAAAAGTGCTAAAGGTGATTATCTTTAGAATACTACTCTAACAATCTCCCACTTAGACCAAAGCCAAATGTCTTTGTAGCTAAAGCCATCGGTGAGTACACAAGAATCAAATTTTATTTTTGGAAGTGGCTTAATCAAAGGATAAGTGATGTTCTGATATATGGGCACTCTCTTAATCTTCACATCAGCTCTATCAAATATCTCACTGATTTGGAGATCTCTCCTGAGTACGCACTTGGACCACTAATGAGACCTTGGTTCTTTGGCTTGAGTTATAGCCCTATTGTTTTCATAGTATAACAATATTATGTCTACTATGCTCAGAATCACTCCAAGTTCCATAACGAACTTCTTAATCCGAACAGCTTCTTTTTCTACTTTCACAGCTGCAATGTACTTTGACTCGGTCGTCGAATATCCGGTCATCTCTTATTTGGAACTCTTCCAATTGACTGCTCCACCATTTAGTGTGAAAACATAACATGATTGGGAATTGGAGTCATCTTGGTCAAATTGAAAACTAGCATATGTGTGCCTGATCACTACGAGATCTCCATTTCCATATATTAAGAATACATCCTTAGTCCTTCTCAAGTACTTTAGGATATTCTTGACAGCCACCCAGTGACATTCACCAGGATCTGATTAATATTTGCTCGTAACACTTAGAGCATATAATATATCAAGTCTTATACATAACATAGCATACATGATTGATCCTATTACCAAAGCTTATAGGATCATACTTATGCAAGCCCTCTCATCGAGAGTTTTATCCTATGAGTCATGGAAAGAAAACCTCTCTTGGATTGCTCCATATTAAACCTATTTAGCACTTTATCTATATGTGTTGATTATGAAAGACCTAGCAACTTCCTTGATCTATCTCTATAAATATTTATTCCTAATATATAAGTTGTTTCTCTAAGGTATTTCATGGAAACATTCTGGGACAACCAAATTTTAACTGATTGCAAACTTAAGACGTCATTTCCCGTTAGTAATATGTCATCCCCATATATCACAAGGAATATGATAGCACTCCCACTAACCTTCTTGTACACACAAGGTTCATCAGGATTTTGTGAGAAGCCAAACTCTTTGATTGTCTCATAAAATCAGATGTTCTAACTCCTAAATGGATTTCTGAAGCTTGCATACCTTTTTGCCATCTCTAGATACGAAGCCCTTTGGTTGTATCATATATACATCCTCAACTACATTTCCATTTAAGAAAGCCATCTTCACATCCATCTGCCATATTTCATAATCACAATGAGCAGCAATGGCTAGGAGTATTCTAATGGATTTAAGCATAGTTACGGGGCTAAATGTCTTGTCATAGTCAACTCTTTGTCTTTGACAATGACCTTTAATGACTAGCCTCCCTTTATTGGTAATCAAATTACGTTCCATGTCGATTTTCTTCTTGAAAATCCACTTGCATCCTATGGGTTTCAACCCTTCAGGTGGGTCAACCAAAGTCCATACTTGGTTTTCATACATAGAATCCATTTTGAACTTCATGGCTTGAAGCCATTTTTCAAATTCTAAACTCTTCATAGCCTCTTATAGGTCATAGGCTCATCATCCTTTATGAGCAATACATCATTTTGTTTGCTTACGAGATATCTATATCTCTTTGGAACATTGTGCATCTTACTTGACTTGGGGACATTTTATGTGTCAGAAGGTTCAACTATCGTCTCATCTGTGTGAACAACAATTTCAGGTTTAGGTAATTGATCTGTGTCTGATTAAGTATTATGAACTTCATCAAGTTCAACTTTGCTCCCATTGTCTTCTCTTAGAAGAAACTCTTTTTCTAAAAAGACAGCATGCTTTGAGACAAACACCTTTTTCCCTAAAGCATTATAGAACTGATATCTAGTTGTTTCCTTAAGATATCCTATAGTAGACATTTATCATATTTCACTTTGAGCTTGTCTGATTAAATCCGATTTATATAAGTAAAAAAACCCTGACTTTTATATGAGAAAGATAGGTCCTTTTGTTAATCCATATCTTATATAGAATAACTTTAACTACCTTTCAAGCGACTCTGTTTGTCATATAAATAGTAGTCTCAAATGTATAACCCTAAAAGGATTTCAGTAGATCTGCTAAGCCCATCATCGACCTTACCATGTCTAACAAGCTTTGATTTCTCCTTTCAGCCACACCATTATATTGTGGTGTGTAAGGTGGAGTCTATTAGGATACTATCCCATTGTCTCCAAAATAAGTTAGAAATTCCTCGTTTAAGTATTCACCACCTCAATCTGAGCGAAGTGTCTTAATACTTCTACTGAGTTGTTTCTCTACTTCATGTCTAAATTGTTTGAACATTTCAAACACTTCAGACATGTATCTCATTAGATACACATACCCATATCGTGAATAATCATCGGTGAAAGCAATGAATTAGATAAAACCATCTCTAGCATGAATGGACATCAGACCGTATAAATCGGAATGTATTAAGTCTAATAACCCATTCATTCATTCACCTTTTCCTTTAAAAGGTACTTTATTCATCTTGCTTAACAAGCAAGATTCATATGTGTCATATGTTTCATAATCAAATGACCCTAGGCTACTATTCTTGTGTGGCTTAATCGTGTGTTTCTCACTTATATGGTCAAATCGACAATGCCATAAGTAAGATGATTTTAAGTTATCTCGTTTTTGTCTTTTATTGTCATTGAAATTTAAAATTGGATTGGACATATCTAATATGTAAGTGCCATTGCACAATATAGCAGTACCATACAACATTTTATTCAACTTAATTGAACAACTATTGCTTGAAAAAGTTAAATGAAATCTCGCTTTATTAAGACATGAAACAGATAGAATGTTTTTACTCACAGTGGGTATATAATAACAATTTTCCAAAACTAATTCTAGCCCACTAGGAAGATACAAAACATGTGTCCCTATAGCTAATATAGCAAATCTTGTTCCATTTTTCATATGTAGGTCCATCTCTCCCTTCTTGAGTGGTCTACTATTCCTGAGACCCTGCATATCAACACATATGTGTGAGCCACATTTGGTATCTAATACCTAAATGTTATGATCAGAAATAGTATTAACCTAAATGACAAATATCAAACCTGAAGTGGAAGGTGGGGCATTTAATGCCTTCTTCTACTTCAGTGACTCCAGATAAGCTTTGCAAATCCTCTTCCAATGTCCTTCCTTATTTCAATGGAAACATATCCCCTCTAGTGTTGTCTCCTTTGCCTTTTTCTTGGCTACACCTCCCACTGGCTTCTTGGACTTCTTCTTCTTCTTTTGGTTCTTCTTTCTAGAACCAAAAGTAGAGTCCATTAGTATCATAGTCTTTCTGTCTTTCTTGACAGTCTGCTAAATTGTTTTGAGCAGATGAATCAGCTCAGGTATCATTGTCGATATTTAGTTCATCTGATAGTTAAACACAAACTATGAATAACTATCGGTCAAACCAGTAAGAATTAAGTCTATAGTTAATTCATAACCTATTATGAAGCCCAAATTAGCTAATCTCTCAATGTATCCATTCATCTTCAACGCATGCTATACTAGAGATGATCCCTCAACCATCTTATAATAGAAAAACAACCTCGAGGTCTCAAACCTTCAGACCGAGCTTGCTCATCAAATAGTTCTCTCAGATGGTAGACTATGGTATGGGCTTTTTGATTTTCATCAGATGCATCGATAGTAGGGGGATCAGGAAGTGGTTCATCTAGGACATATCCTAGTTTTTAAGATTTGAGAACAATTCTCAAATTTCGTAGGCAATCCAAGAAGTTATGTTCCTTGAGTTTGTTGGAATCTAATAGGGAGCGTAAGTTCACACTAGAAGACATCGTGCAATTCAATAACCTAGAAGAATGAGAGAAAATGTTAGAATATACATTAATGCATATCGATAAAGGCTTTAATCATATGCATTATAGGTCCTATTATTCTTATTCAAATCCATAGCCCTTACTACAGATTTGAGAAAACTTATAGTTTTCTTAATAAGTTGCTATCCGGTATCACTAAAAATGTCCTTGAGCTTGCCCAACAAGCCATCTTAGGTTAATTGGTAAGTATCATTCATACCAATTGCATTCATTTATGCAATTATCGACTTGTTCCATCAACTGTTGATTTAGCACACTTATTAGGTCATCAACTCTTGATTTGTATACATCCCTTATATATAACCCAACTTTACCTCTATCCACATTGACCTTAAGTTTGCCCAACAAATTAATGCTTCCAATCATGACCAACCCATTAATTCGAAAATCTAATTTCCATGTTTTGAACATATTCCTGTAGAGCGGGCTTGGGTTTACCTAACAACCCAACTTTAAAAGAACTCTTATCTATACCATATCAATACAAAGCGTAAGTCCTAATATTTTAGTTGATGGATTTGTTCTTTGGTCTCATCAATACTTAGATGATCTTGAATATGTATATCACATACACACATTCAAATTATGGACAACTGAATTGAATTGAGCCTATGTCCATAGCTCCCCTTAAAATGCATCTAATGCATGTATCAAACAAATGAGGTTTAATTTAGGTTATAACTTGACTATACATCTAAAGTTCGTGATTCGATTTAACTATTGAACCTAATCGAGTACTAGTGTTAGTCTTGGCTAATCTGATATATGAATATGATTAGATTAGGAACCTAAAAATTTAATTATTTTGATGTCCAAATTAAACGCTTTAATCCTTGTATATGTGCCCTTTTTCTAGTCATACTAGAAATGTCATGATCTACTTTGATTAATTCTAAATTAATCCCTAGGGTTTCCAAAAATCTCATACATCAATTAGTCATCTATAATATCCATAGGTCATCTCAAATTTATTTAAATAATTTTGGCACAAGCCAAAATTATCTTGACAGCCAAAATCGTCAAGATAAATAAGTTAACCTACTAAACTCTAAAGGGACTGAATTGATGCTTGGAAAATTTCCAGAACCCTAATTTCAAGCACATGTATTAAGCATGTTATTAACATCAAAATAATACATTTATTATCACATAAGAACTTTGTTAAGGTCTTATAACCGAAATACATATACTATAAGTCATTAAGTAAGTCAACTCCATCAACTTTCAAAACGTTGACCAATGTTGACTTTAACTTGATTTAATAATTGAATCAATTTCAATTAATTCTGGAAAAATTCTATAGTCTTGAACACATTCTAAACGTGTCCAATAAAAAATTATAGAGCCTAATTCTTGGTAATTATTTATTAATAAATTGGAATAAGCCAGGACATCACATGTGTATGATATTTGTCATGTTACTTCTAACACTAGTCAAACATTGCAACATGCATGCATAAGATAATCACTTTAAAAACAAGTGTCATGCTTCTCATAAAAGTTTCAACATCTCATCTTGCATGTTCATGCATAAAATTTATAAAACAATTTTTATAAAAATTAATATGGAATTTATATGCATGCATGTTCATCACATTTCTAGAATTTCCTAGAACTTTATACATGCATCAAGTTGAAACTAAACTCGTAATAAAATAGCAAAAAAAATTTGATTGCATTTTCTTTTTTTAGAAACATAAAATAATACCTTATAAACATTAATGTGAAAGAAAATCAGAAAAAAAATTTAGAATTATTAAGAAATTTTCAAAATCAGCACATGTATTCAATTTTCAAGAAATTCCCAGAAACCAATATATGAACGGTCTAGATATTAATTCGAAATAAAATAGAAAATGAAATTTAATTACAATTTCCTTTGACAAAACCATAATATAACATCTTATATACATTTTTGTGAAAGAAAATCAGAAAAAATTTCTATAATTTACACAAATTATTCCAAATCAGTATGCATGTCAGTCATAACCCAGCAAACACTTTGCACATGTTCAATACATCATCTAATACATGTATAAACTTGCTCTGATACCACTGTTGGTTTTGTCATGGTTGTATGCATTACATGCATAATTATGCAAGGGAAGTATTTGAATCTAAATTCTGACACCATGACAACTTGAAAATCACATAATCATACATGCTTGTATGGATATGTAAAGAACATGAAATATAAAACATTTTTTCCCTTTTGTTTCTCCACCTTTCTTGTTTCTTCTCCTTGTTTATGTTGTTGTAAACTCCAAACCCTTCCTTGATCACCCAAGAACATTCAAAGATCAAGAAGAAACAATGTATAAGGGTTATTTAAGCTCTAAACTAGATGAGTTCTAGTAAATGCTCAAAATGATAGAAGATAGATCAAGAATCTTGTTGCATGCACTTTAATTCATGCAACAATTTCATAAATTGCAAGAACAAGACTGTGATACCTCTCTCTCACTCTATAACTCTTCTAGAGCCCTTATGATCTCACTTGAGTGTGTAAGAAGTGGTAAGACCTTATGTACATAAGCGAAGAACTCACTTATGTACTCATTTGTACCCTTTGTCACGATCGTGGCATACTTAAAAAATGGGGTTACCTTCGATCACGATCATGGCCTAAGAGCCACGATCATGACCTACTTAAAATTAGCCATACACATTATGTTTTTCATTTAATCTTTTATGCATGTCACCCTTAGGTTCCCAATTATTTTAGGCACTTGAATTAACTATTAATTCAAGCAAATTATGAAGGGTTTCATGATGCCAATTTGCTGGAACATAAGTGGATTAACACACGAACTCTTCGATAGTTAATTATCCAACTTATGAACCTTTCCATAGACAATTACCGTGTAATTTTTCCTTTCACCATACTATATCATAGTTGGTTCGGAGTATGGGCTATGTGTCAACTCTCACTAGATTGACTACGTCATTTTTAGTCCAAGTGATGTTAGTTCTTGTCCTAGGATCTCTTTACTCTATGTGTCATTGAAGACTCTCTTCATGACACATAACTGGTCTAGCCAGAGACTTCTGAGTAATGACCCCAACAAGAGGTCATGGGTATCCTCTCCTTCTATCAGGAGTGGTGAATCCTTTATTGGCTATCCAATTACCTTCGAATACTACTAGTTGCACCCAATCACCACCCTAAGAGTGACCTTGTCTTAAGGTAACAAGGAATGATGTCAAAGCACAGGATTAGTATCTAAGATATCCTTGAGTACCTCAAGTCTAAAGATATTTGTACCATTGGTATTATGAGATTAATTATTGACATTCGATAGATCATCCATATGATAATCTCATAGTGGGTCATCCGAGGTACTTACTACCCTTAATAAGCATCCGCATGTTAACTCTAAACATCTCATGCTTACAGTTTGTGAGATTCGCTACTTGATAAAATCATTGAGTATAACATGTGCTAGTCTATCTAGATTAATAATGTCCTGTTTTATTAATCCTATGACTAGGGATTATTTAGATACTATTATAATTGCACATGATAGGAATCTTATTATCATGATCTCATTATGATTTCCTTCACTCTATGTTTTGTATGATAGACTTCATTAATTCAATTTAAGATGAATGTTAATTGATATATAAATTTATATCAAATTAATGAAAAATGCCTTTTGCTTTATTAATTGAAACAAATTTAGTAGAAAAATGCTAAAGGTGATTGCCTTTGGAGCACTACTATAACAGCCATCTATGATCGTGGGAATGGTTCTTATATGAATTATGCTTCTTTTATATAAGGTTTGAAACAAAAAATGGTTAGGTACTTTCTTATGATGTATTTAGGCTTGAATGAAGCTTGAAATGAACTTAGTTTGATGATGGATTAAGTGATTAAATGAGTGATATGTTTAGGTTGATAATTGAGGTTATAACTTAAGAATAGATTGTTAAATATCAAGTATTCAAATCTAGAAATTTGGAGATGTTATAAAAATGAAAGTGAACCTATAAAGGCTAATATGATTCAAAGAAAATGAATGATGTGTATTAAGTAAAGGTAAATGAAAATTTGGATATTTTGTGATCTTATAATGCTAGAATAAACTTAGTGAATGATTGAATAATGAATTTAGAATAATCAAATATACTTGAGGTATAAACTAAGAGTAAGATAGACATATACAAATGAAAATGTTTGAATGTTTGAGACATATGATTATGGTTATGCATACTTGGGATTGTCATTAAGCATGCATTATACATAACATATATAACTATGTTTATGATTGAATATTAATGTGATTATGCAAATTAGAATGTGTAAATGTGTATGTGTTGCATGATATAAAAGAGCAATTAGAGCAACAACATCTAGACATTATTGGGACATCGAGGTAGTAGCTATCTGGAGCATACTATAAATAACCTAGATGATCTCACAGTGATTAATTGTTTTGTTTAAATCTCTATATTGAATTATTATTGATGTGAATGTGTTAATTCTGGACATTGACTGTCTGAGGCCTTTGATTCATAAAAATCACATTAGAAGTGTTCATTATATATGAATTTGACATAAATAAGTGTATTCAACATATTTGTTAAATGCTGGACATAAGTCCAATGATATATGAAAGTAAATGTGCATACTCAAACAATGTGACTGATCGAACATATGTGATATGATGCATTCATTACATAATATGCATGACAAGATAAAAGCAATTATGACCGAAGTCGTTAGCGAAAAAGAGCTTAAAGCCCAGAATGTGGTAAGAGCTTTTATCTCACTATATATAATGAGTCTGATATCCCCAATAGATATGGGACAGTTATTAATGAGCCCGGTATCCACAATAGATACAGGACAGTGAAAAAAGGCACTCGATCACAACAATGTAATAATTGAAAGAGAGTCTTATGAGCATTGCATATATATCTGATATGTATGTTTTAAATGATCAAAATAATTTTTTGAACATTTCTAAATGTGAAATGTGAAATAAGTGATCAAGTGATATTTAATGCTACATGATGATTGGTGAAGTGATATGTAATATGTGCTATTACTTATTTACAAATTGAATATAAAATTGTGAGCTATTTTATGTTTGGTATGAGTGAGCCATCGAGGATGGTTAGCTCACTGAGTTCGCAAAACTCATCAAAAATTGCAAAGTAGATTTTTAGGTACGAGAGAGGAGACTTAGTTACTAAGACGTTCTAGAAGAAACTTAGTATTGCTTTTGGACTCAAGAAATGGCTCAAAGGTCAGTCAGCTAAGACTGAGGAGTCAGATAAAGTTTTTGTATAATTCCTCATTCATGTAGCATATTATTTGTAAATAAGGTTGTAAACTCTAATAAGCTTTTGAACTGTATATATATGGATGATGTATGTAATGCAACAATGTATATTTAGTTTTATGAATGAAAATGATGAATTGAATTTTAGATAATGTGATATGCGTGTTTTAAATATGATGCCATGATAAGTGATGTGATTGCTCTAGCACACTACTTCCACCGGGCATGTGCTCGAATGTTAGATGGATATACGAGCACGTGTCTGATGGGAGTAAGGTGCTACAAATTTCATGTTAGGATTTCTTTTTTACTTATTTTGTGACTTGAACACTTTTGACTTCAATACAATGTTTTTGACGTTATGTTATTTGTGTTTGCTTATACTTTGACAATAAATCGAGGGAGTTAGTCGAAAGTAATCTGATTAGGTTTGGTAATGAGAGTTGTTATAAGTCACGCAAATATTTAATTGATAATTATATGAAGAGAGATCTTGTGTGAGAACTTGATTATCCTATAGATTGCTTAAGAACTAATCGAAAATGTTAGACTATTTTTGTTAACCGAGAGATTGCAAATCTAGAATTTAGTTATCAATTAGGGATTATTAATTAGGTTTAAATGATTAGGTCTTCAAAGAGAATAATCAAACTTTTGTAAATCAAGGATTGACACTAAATTGAATTAAAAGCGGTTAAAGGAACAAAATAACGATAGAATAAATCCTAAACTTTCATATTTGATCATTCTTTTTTTATTGTGGCAACTCATTTATTAAGTGGTTAAGTGCTCAATTTTGTTTGATTTCTTTAATTTCTGATGATTTCTTTTCATTCAAATCACATTTTAAAGCCTTGGACAAAGTTAGGTTCATTTAGTTTTATCTACTTCCTTGTGGGATTGGTACCTCAATTGCTACAAGTTTATAACCCGTATACTTGCGAATATTGAGAGCTTTATATTAGGTAAAATTTACTTAACAACCAATGTTAGCCAAAGGCTGCATTGTTAGGGACCAAAGCTAATATAGTAAACAAATAGCATTGGCAATTATAAAAGGATGAAAAGTAACAGTTTAAAATAGAAAAAGGAGATGGCAGGAGATTGAAGGTATTGTGATGGCACAAAAGTGCCCTTCACAAGGATAGATTAGGTTTTCGAAAGAAGGAAAAGAGGGAGGGAGGGAGGGAGGGAGGGAGGGTGAGCATAGGACGAAGGTAATCAGAGATGAAGATGCATACCTGAGTAAAGCTAATTGGCCTGATATGAAGCTTCCAAGGCGTCATACATGGAGAGTGTCGAGAGCTTCAAACCAGTTGAGTGCTTCCATCCCTCAAGTAACTTTGGAGAGAATTTATCCTATGTAAATTTTTTCAGTTCAATCTTGAAAAGAAAATTGATAGTTGTAGATTGCATGATATTTTAATAGACATTTTATTATCTTTTTAGTTGTTAATTAATTGATTGATTCATGTTTAGGTTTAGAATTATGTTAGTTGGTTAGATATTTATGTTATGAGTGTTGTGTGAGTTAAAGCATGTTATTGAGCTTTATTTTTTCCTTTTTAAGGTGCCTTGATGTGTTTGTTAGTGTTTAAGATCAAATATTAAAGAATGGAGAAGATTTAGAGGAAGCTCGGTTAAAGGACCCAGGGCCAAGATTGTGACAGAAGGTAGGCCACGATCATGGCCTGTGCAAGGATGGACACAGACTGACCTCCAGAACTTAATATTTTACAGGTTATTTTGGACTTTTAGGCCCGAGTAAAACCTAGTTTTTACCTTAATTAGAAAGTACTACATATGAGTAGAGAAATGACCTAGAAAAGGAGCCTCTATTTGCTATTTTTGGGAAAAATCTAAGGAAGAGGAAAAAGAAAGAGAGAGAAGAAGGGAAAGAAGAAGATGGAGCTTCAACTGCTTCAACCTCCAATCCGCCAAGCTATCTTTTCTTCTTTTGATCTTTTATTTCATTCATTTGATACATTATATGGAATTGATGATGATGAATCTTTGTTAAGGATGTTCTAACTTCTTTTATGGATTTGCATTTGATTCAATGTTAATCTAGTTTCTTTATTATTAACAATGATTGGTGTTATGATTATTTACTGTAATTGCTTGCTTCGGTAATCAATTGAGAGAGTGGACTGATAACAAAATGATTACATTGGGTAATGAGAGTTAAAAATTCTAATAAACCATTAAAATAATCAAATTCGTAATTATCTGGAGAGAGATCTCGTGTGAAGACCTTGTTGTTTAATGGAATGCTTAAGAACTAATTAGGTTATGGGCTGTTTTGTTAATCAAAAGATTACATACTTGGTAACTCAATTTAATTTGGGTTTATGATTTAGGGCTTAGTGATTAAAACTCGAGAGAGACTAATCCATCTTTCAAAAGTCTAAGATTGACACTACATTAACACAAAAGTGACTAAGTTAGCATTGATGGTAAGATATATCCCCTTTTCTCATAACTTATTGATCTTCCTTATTGAATTTCAATTGACAATTAGTTATGCTCAAGTTTGATTTATTTGTGTTAATTTTACAATTTCACTTCCACTCTATCCATATTCAATTACTTAATTTTACTTATTTGTATTTTCATTTTAATTACACTTTTAGGCCTTAGATAAATTAGGATTCATTTAGTTCACTAATTCCTTATAGGATGGACACCTTTAATACTGCAAGTTTACGATTCGTATACTTGTGGATATTGGAGGTTTTATTAGAAGTAAAATGTGCTCGATAACAATTCATGCTATAAAACCTACTCAACAACAATTCACGCTACTTCTTTTCTTGGAATAAGTTCTAACTAGTTCCTGCAATAGCAAGTTGTTATCATCAAAATACCTCCTAGGTAAGTAAGCACCTTATATAGGATTAATATAGTTTTGAAGAAATTTCCTTATCCTATGACTTAAGATTTTAAAGATAATCTTGTAGATTGAATTGTAACAGGAAATAGGACAAAAATATGAATAAGGGTCACAAAAGTGCTATTGAACTTAGTGAGGAGGTACCCCTTGCTGAAAAACTCCATTATAGCATTAATGACTAGATGTCTAGTAAGATATCATGATTTGTTGAAAAAATAAAGTTTGAAACCATATAAACCTACTGCCTTATAGGGATTTAAGGATTTTAAGGTATCTTTAATTTCTTTTATAGTGATATGTCTTCTTAAGAATTTAACTTCCTAAGAGGTGACACATTCTTGCATGATTTCTTTAAGGAATGTATTAGATGAATATGCATTAGTAGGAGAGCTTAGAATGTTTGAGAAGTAATGAAACACACCATCTAATAGTTCTTATTGGTAATCTAATTTTGTAACATCCCGTTTCCAGAGAACGGGTCGGACCAAAGAAATGGGTCCAGGTGTGGTAAATTAACACATCTCATGCT
>JAOQML010000008.1:29765721-29778762 GCA_027568935.1 Erythroxylum urbanii
ATACCGAGTTTTAAATTGTTAAGTGATGTGACACGCCACCCTCGCGGGGCCCGGATTCGGGTATCACGATCGATATCAGGTTCGGGTTCAGCGGGAGTGGGGTGTTACAATGTATCCACGGGAGTTTTACCCGCATTGATCTCCACAGTAGTCCTTGTCCTCCACCAGAGCTTGGCATCCTCATCTAAGTACATGGTCATCACACTGACCTTCTCAACATCGAGCACCCTTGCAGTAGCAAAATATTACTCTATATCCCATAATAAATTCTCAAGTACCTTGGCGTCCTGCACGCCTTCGAACATCTTAGGTTCTTGTACCTTCACCGCTGAAGGTTTTGGTGATGAGCTTTCTGCATGACCGACATCCAATATTGTAACAGTATGCCTTAGCGCAGTGATCTCTAACTGGGCCTCCTCATGTGCCATCAATAATTTTGCCAACTGTTGTTGCAACTGATGGATTCGTACCTCCAACATCTCGAATGGAGCATTGTGAGACATGATCTCTTCCTCCCCTTGAGGAATAAGCATAATGAGCGCCTCCATCCTAGACACTCGTTCCGTCAAGTTGCCTATAGCCATCTTGAAATTAGTCTCTGATACCAGTTGATACAAAAGTCACCTTGGGACTCGAACTTTCACCAAATTCTATCATCAACACCCTTTGAACGACAGCCTCACTAAGGTCTGCTTCAGTAAGACTCAGCCTTTAACGACCCTTTAAGTGTTTCGCTCTCACACTCGAAGAAACAATGCTTAAGAAAGCAATAAGAAAGATAGGCAACAAAGGAACAACAGAGATACGGCTAAACCAACCTTTATATTACTTTCCCTCAAAAGAATACAAGGAATGCTCTCTCTCTAAACTCGTCAAGAGCAAAGCTCAAATGAGCTATATATAGGCCTCTTGACTTGGAATCCAAGTTACATTCAGAATCCCACTTAATCTGAACTACCTAATCCCACTCAAACTGATCTACCTAGGATTAAGCTAAGGTCACATCTATCTCTATCAGATTACATCATATGGACCAATTAGATGACACCCCTACCTAAATAGGACTCTAACCGATAAGATAGAATCTACAAGATAACAGAAAGATAGAGTTTACATTCAACTAGGAAACTAGCGTCCTTATCCTCGAAGATCTCTGCTATCTTCAGATGTTGTGTTCCACTGTAACTCTGACTCCTCGTCATCGCCACATCATCCAAGATCTCCCCACGATCTCTATCCGCTAATGATGCAGTGTGATCTTGCCGAAGCCCACATAGCTCACTGGCTCGATCCAATGCTTCCCACAATAAGTCTGTTAGCCATGGTCCATCCATCCCAGCATAGTCTAAGTCCTTAGTCCTTCAAGTCCTTAGCCTGGGCCGAGTCAATCTTCACTAGGTCTGAGACTCTACCAAAATTTGTACCAAGTGTGATCCCACTCGCCCACGTTTACCTTAGTGTTTTCGCATGCCTCCCTCACGCGTGAATCCAAGGAACCTCCAACCTAAGGCTCCTCATGAAGATTGCTGAGAGGTGCTCTAAAATTTAGGGGTCTAACACTAGTCCATTGTGTTTCCATTTATTTAAATTTAATATAATCCAATTTAATTTTAAAATAATGATAATAAAAATGAGAGGAAGAGAAATGAGACGGAAACAAGGGTTTATACATAAAGTCAGCCCAGAAGTTGCAATTACAAATGCAAATACGCCGAATAATCCGGCTCACGAGAGGGAAGATAGCTAGAACCTCATCATACGTACGTTATAGTTATAATCTCTGCTCGACTGTTGCGAGACGCGGTAATTCCTCATCACTTGTTTTTGTTAGAAATGTTTAGAAACTAATTGAAGTGTGGTTGGAATTGGGTGTTAGGGTTTCTTTTTAATTGTTTCTTTATCCTTGCGCAACCATTGTTAGGTTGTGAAAATGGCTTCAGATGTAGTTGAGGGACAACAGGCGTCTCAGAATTTGCAAATATATTCAACTTCTACCTCACGAGTCACTCCCTTTTGGAAAGGTTCGCATTAAGCCTCTTTCTCTCCGTCTCTCTCTACTACATGCAAACACAATACAGAGTATCAGATCCCTCTAACTCTTATATTTTCTGTTCCAGAAAAGTATGAAAGAGAAGCTAAGAAGTACTGGGACGTTTTTTACAAGCGACATAAAGACAGAGTTGAGAACATTATCTTATTTGCTTTCATTGTTAGTGATTGTAACTCATCCCCACTGTTTTTGATTTTGTGTTTTTCTATTTTTTTCCTTTTCAACTGCCTAGTTTTTCAAAGATCGCCATTACTTGGACAAGGAATGGGGCCAATATTTCACGGTAAGTTAATTGGAAAAACAAAGAAAAAAACTGCTCTTAATAGTTAGTAACTCTATTAGCGGTTTGAAATTTCAGGGAGCAGGAGGTGAAAAAGTCATTCTCGAGGTAAATACTTTAGTTCCTTTTTTGGGGTCTGATTCTTTTCTAGTTTCATTCATGTGGATGAGTGGTACTGAATCCCAGGTCGGCTGTGGAGCTGGAAACACGATCTTTCCTCTAATTGCAACATATCCGGGTATTTTTATTTATGCCTGTGATTTCTCACCACGTGCTGTTGACTTGGTTAAGGTTCGATTCTTAGTTTATTCCTTCTTACTTGTCACAATTGGATGTTATTGCATGTACTCAGAGAAAAGACTTGATAATTTGAGCTATAAAGAACATGGGAAAAGCTTTAGTTCTGCTGTTGAAATTGAAACCATCCAGAAATTTCACGAGTAACAATTGAAAACAAAGTCATCATTTGGTTTTTCAGCACATGCCGATTTTTTAAAATTTTACTCTATGTTTTGACTTTCACTTACATTTCCACTTTATATTTCATGGTGGATTGCTGCAGACGCATAAAGACTACTCAGATGCTCATGTTAGTGCATTTGTATGTGATCTGACTATTGATGACTTGAGCAAGGAAATTTCTCCATTTTCAGTTGATATTGTGACAATGGTATTCAGATCCAAGTTCTTTTTTTTTCCTTCCTACACAAGGGTTATATAATTAGAGCAAATTACGTTTTCAATTATGATCGTTGATAAGTGCTGTTTTATATATGTTCTTTTCCAGTTTTATTACAACCTTAAGTTTAATTATCAATTTCCAACCTTTACTTGACCATCTGACTTTTTAAGCAGATATTTGTATTATCTGCAGTTTCCCCTGAAAAGATGCCTGTAGTGCTTCAAAATATAAAGAAAGTTCTCAAGGTAAAGTTTGTTAGTTCAAATCATTTCATAAATTACATCTTACTGCTCAGATGGATTTAAACAATGTCATTGTTTTCTTCACTTTCCCAGCCAGATGGTCAGGTGTTATTCCGAGACTATGCAACAGGTGACCTTGCACAGGTTAATCATTTTTCAGTGCCCTTGGAATTCATTTCCTTTGATTGTTACATGCCAATGCTTTTTTCGTTTATTCTTTTTTAGGATCAATGAGTTCCTTTGTGGCTTATTATTTTGTGTTCTCAGGTGCAGTATGTCCTTTACATTTAGTGACGTGATGAAGGACTTAATCTTTCACTTCTTTCATTCTTATTTTTTTTAACATTTTATGCCTACAAATATAGGTGTACACATGATATTGAAGCAGTTACAGATATCTTCATTACCCAATTGCTTCATGTGGCTATGAGTATGACAAGTTTTAACATTAAATTACTGATATCTTTGCTTCACAATGGAATTGGTCAATGATGAACATGTTTCCTTTCTTTAATCTGTGCGTTAGTGGCACTAAGACTATATTTCCTAACACAGTTCAAGTTTGTCTTTCGAAACAAAAATAGCATGGATTAATCCATATTGCGCTTGTCCTTTTACTAATTTTTTGAGTTTCTGTCAACTGACTTGCTAGTACCTCCTTTCTTCCTGCAATCATCTTTGTTTCATTTTTCTTACTTATGTATTTACTATCCACTTCTTCATTTACGGCAGGAAAGATTCACTTGCAAGGACCAAATGATCAGTGAAAACTTCTATGTCAGGGGTGACGGTACTGTAAGTTTCTGAACGTGAGCATCCATCATTATCTGTATTCTAGTTTAACATTAATCTGTCAGTAACATACTTTCTCTGGTCTGTGATCTTTCAGCGGGCTTTCTATTTCTCAAATGTCTACTTGACAAGTTTGTTTAACAATAATGGATTTGATGTTGAAGAACTTGGTTTGTGTTGCAAACAAGTTGAGAATCGATCTCGTGAACTAGTGATGAATAGGTAAATGACAAATAGGAACTCTCCTTGTGGATCATGGATCTCAATTCTGTTTACTTGGAATTTTTCTGACACTATTTGATGTAATTGTCTCTTCTGTATCAAGGCGGTGGATCCAGGCTGTATTCCGAGTTTCAAACTCTTCCACCATCAATGAAGCAAAAAATGAAGACCTACTCGGTCTAGGATATACAATGCCTAAAGAAAAGAACTGTTCGAAGGAACCTTCTGATAATTCTGAAGTTGACATATCTGAGGGTTTGGGTGCCGAAATGTTTGGCGTTTTCCCTTGCAATAACAGTGAGGTAGACATTAACCTGTCTCTAATTTCTCTTGGATCCCCCATAACTGCTGATCTTTTAGAACTGTGATTATGCTCCTGAACGATTCTTTGAAGTTGTGCGGGACTTTCTATGTAATGGGGATAAATTATTAGGTTTCTTTTTCTTTCTTATTTGTTTACTTGTTGAGTATCAACTTACTTGATCTTTCTCGGTTTCTCCAAAAGGTTATCGAGATAAAACTTGGTCACCAAAATTTCAAGATCAGTGTACTGTCAAAAGAGTACCAGCACATATATAAATCAACAGGCTTGATGCTCTGGGAATCAGCTCGTATGATGTCTTCTGTGCTAGCAAGAAATCCCACTATTGTTCAGGGGAAGAAGGTCTTGGAGTTCGGTTGCGGTTGTGGGGGCCTCTGCTCTATGGTTGCTACTAGGTCGGCCGACCTTGTAGTAGCCACTGACGGAGATACATTAGCACTACAGATGTTGACCCAGAATGTTGCTTCTAATCTTAGACCACCGTTCTTAGATAGACTAGTTACAAAGAGACTAGAGTGGGGAAACAGTGAACATATTGATTCCATCAGAGAAATTAACTCGGAAGGTTTTGATGTCATATTAGGCACAGATGTAACATACATTCCTGAAGCTGTTGTGCCTTTGTTTGCAACTGCAAGAGAATTGATATCATCCAACAAAAATGGCACAAAAGATGAAGAGGCTGCATTGATTCTCTGCCATGTTGTGCGCCGAGTTGATGAACAATCCATGCTTTCTGCGGCCAGTCGATTTGGGTTTAGACTAGTTGATAAGTGGCCAGTGGGACTATCGTCCAATCCAGCCGGAAGTGTTGGAATGAATATCAGCTCTTGGTTCCCTGTCAGTGGTAGTGATGAGTATATCCCAAGCACGGCATTGAATATTTTGTACTTCTGCGTTTGATGATTTCATAATGTTTTCAATTTTTTGTTTCTTTATAAAGTTATTGTTGGCGTGATTCAGTATAATTTAAAATCAATTCTTTCGTAGTCAGTCCAATCGTCAGAATCGGTCTCTAGTCCCACCCTTGTGGGACAAGGAATTGATTTATTGTTTCAACATGTTTATGTTGCAATTTTCGATTTTTTGGCCCCTTTAAGATGACTAACAAAAAAACGTATGTCAAAATGTCAATCGTTTTATATCTTTATTGGAGGCTGTCCTATTATAACGTTACATTTATTCGTTCAAACGTGACTTTTTTTTTAAGTTAAAGGAAATTATATTAACAAATGGAGCTCTAAAACGATAAAGGCCACTATAAGCTACCGAAGTGATAACAATTATTAAGAGATTAAGAGCATACTTCGTATATCTTTCATTTTACACTTCCCCTGCTGAAACGTGCTTATATTATTGTTGCTCTTTTTTTTTTAATCTTGATTCTATAATCTATTTGTCATGCCTTTTGTTAATGAGTTTTGATAGAAGTTGTGTTGGGCTTGGCATTTGATCTTTATTTTTCTTTTTCATCTCTCTCTCTCTAAGCAGGATATACACCTGATCGCAAGGTAATCTTAAAGAGGTAATCCTCTTGTTTAAAATGTTGCCTGTTTGAAGTCCATAAGACTATTTTCTCCCAATCAACTTCACTGCAATGGGGGTTGCATGAAGCTTAAATTCTTAGCAAATAACACTTTTAAGAGTAGTTACATTTTCAAAGGAGATGGTCTCTAGATTTATGCTCTTCAATTCGTAGGTTGTAGGTTGGATTTGTGTTGAGAATATTTGACTCTGTCTAGAGTGCTCCTGTTTCTGATGGCAAGCCACATGATGGATGATGTTTTGAGGGGATTGTGTTTGAATCATCCCATCTTGTTCCATTGCCCGGATGTTGGATTCCTAAACACGTTGTAGCAAGAGTTGTTGGTGAACAGGTTTGATGCATGTCTTTGACACCTTATGCTATCCTTTTTAGGTGTTGACTTGGTTTATTTCTAGGAAGATATTTCTGAATAATGGAGAGGCCTTTAAACTTTATATGTCACTCATTGCCTCTTTTAAGCTCCTTGACCTTAGCTTTGGGGTTTCACACGCGCCTAGTAATGTCAATGGGCTGGGCCGAGACATGTGCCTAGGGATGTCAATGGGTACCAGCCTGTGGCCTGGCCCACCCACGGATCGTCCGGCCCGTCTATATTTTTTTAATTAAAAAAGATACAAAACAACATCGTTCTTTTGGGCAAAACGATGCCGTTTTGTCCAAAATGGTCGGGCCGGCTCGTGGCCTGTGCGGGCAGGCCATGGTCGACCCGTGGCCCATTAAACCCGGGCCAAAAACGGGCCCGTCCGGCCGGAATTGCCATCCCTACATGTGCCTCATATGATAAGCTTTAAGGAATAGATACAACACACATTTTCACTCCAATTATTGAACAAAGCCATTTGGTCACTCCATTCTTAATCTCTTAATCTCTCATAAATTGATTTTCTAGGTAGTGTGAGTGAGCCCATTGCATCTAAATAGTTTCCTTATCTATATGGAGCTTTTAAATCCTTTAGTAGCATTTTGCCAGTGACTTGCATTGATCATAAACTTAGCCCTCCTTTTATTTGCAATACAATGTCAACTTATTTGACTTCAGTAAAAGGTTTTTTGATTGCATCCCCAGTTTATGGATAGTTTCTCATCATTCTCTCTAATGGCTTCGTAAGGTTCGTTGACAATACTACCTACAAGATCTAATATACGTGTAGATTATTTAAGATAGATTTGATAAGTTATAGCCTACCTGTATAAGTTAAACTTTTGTTATTCCACTGAATGATTGTCTTGTGGAACATAATAAACAAAGCTTGAAAGTTTCCATATATTTCACTTTTGGTTAAAGTAGAAATTCCTAGATATGTAATTTAGAGACTTATTGTCTTCATACCACAGATAGTGGAGAGCTGTTGAGCTTATTAATCTCTCCAGTTGAAACTAGCTTGTATCAATTATTGTTGTTGATGTTTAGATCATCAACTTTCCAAATGAATGAAGTGAGTTCATTAAAACCTTGATTGAGCTAGCATTTTCCCTACAAAACATAAGTAAATCATCTGTAAATGGGAGATTAAAAGCCCTTAGCTTATACATTTGTTGTGAAATCTGAAAGAAGGATCCTTCTTGATGTTGTAATTAGTGAGCCTGATCAACATCTCTATACAAATTAATAATCAATAAGGTGATAATGAGTCTCGTTGTCTTAGCTCCTCTCCCTCTCTTGAGCACCTAAGATGTAGTTATGATGCATTTCTTAATCTAGGTGATGAATTTTTATGGAAAACCAAATGCCTTTACATAGTGTAAGATGGAATCCTAATAAATTGAATCAAAGGCCTTGTGAAAGTCAATTTTCATGCAATAACTTTTAATGGAGTTATTCTTTTGGTAGCCTTTTAATAACTCTTGTGCCAATATAATATATCACCTATGTTCCTTTTATTGATATAAGCTCCTCGTAATTTGAATGTGAGAGATTCCAATATTTCATTCAACCTTGAGCCAACTACTTTGGATATGATCATGTATAGTGTTACAGTAGGCTATAAGCGTGAATTCTTTGAGTGAATTATCATTAGGCATCTTTGATACTAAACAAATGTGAGTTTTTCTTATTTCCTTTAGTATTTTTCCAGAGTTAAATAAGTTTGTGATGCTTTTTCTTTTTTCTTTTTATCTGGCTTTAAGATTCTTTAAAGAAAAATGCATGGAACCCATCTAAAACTAGAGCTTTGTTATAATTGAGGCTAACTAATGCTTTTTTACAACCATAACTAATAAGATCCTGAGTTTGTTCAACAGTTATTTCTTTTGGGATAAAAGAGTTAAGAACCAATAAGGAAGAGAAAAAAGTTAAAAGAAGTCCCTAAAGTTTCCAAAAGTACCTGGGGACCTCCTCCTTATCTACTTGACTAGGTATAAGATTTTGTTTTTATTTATTCTAATTAATATGGAAATTAAAAAAGGTGGTAACTCCATCTTTCATCCATCAAACTTTTGATTTTTGCTTCAGAGGAAAGTTGTGAACATTAAGTGCTTTGACATAATTGCTTAGAGTAATCTTTTCTCTCTTAATTTTGTCTTTTTTTCTTTGGATCCAAGTGTATATCATATTGTGCTTGAGTAAGCATACTCTTGGTCTCTTTAATGTCAAGGCTTTTGCTATTTGCAAATTTTTTATATAGTTCCTTGAATTCCTTGTCCTACTATTTAAAGCTCTTTGATACTTTTATATTGTTCAAATTCCTCTTACCCTTTTCCATAATTGTTTCTATTGCCACCTAGAATTCCTCAAGTTTTATAAGGTAGTTTGTGAACCTAAATAAGGTGATTCTAAGCATACTCTTGGTCTCTTTAATGTCAAGGCATTTGCTATTTACAAATTTTGTATATAGTTCCTCGAGTTCCTTTTCCACCATTTAAAGCTCTTTGATACCTTTATATTGTTCAAATTCATCTACTTCTTTTGCCATAATTGTTTTTGTTGCCTCCTAGAATCCCTAAAGTTTTATCAGGTAGTTTGTGAACATAAATAAGGTGATTTGAATAGAGCCTTAGCCATATTATGAATTTCATTTAGTAAGTGGTCTGAGGTGAGACAATTAACAAAAATAGCTTTAATTCCCTAAAACTTCATTTGCTATAGATGATTTACGTGAGCTCTTTTTAACTTCTTTCTCATAAATCATTTTCCTTATTATTTCCATGTGCACAATTTTCCCTCTTAAGTAGAATTTATAACCTCTATATTGATGCTACATGATATGAAATTATAACAAGGTCCTTTCAAGTTCACACATCCCTTTAATTCTTAGATGTAGAGAATACTATTGAATTCTCCATGAATTATTTGTAGAGTGCTCATATTTAATTTTCTATTTTCCAAGTTCTTCCATAAGACATACATTTGAAAAGATAAATTTGTAGCATATTTAAAGGTAAATTATAAGCCATATTCATTCAACTTTAGCTCAGTAAAAATGTGAATTGCTTGCTCTTTAAGATGATAACCAACTACCTCTAACTTATCAAGGCTATAAGCTACTACAATCCTCTCTAGTGAGCATTATGATTTGTGATGATTTTCTAATTACTCCTAATGTAAAACCTGAGCTTTTTACATTAATTTTCCTTTAGTTTAGTTTCCAAAAGGACAATCAAAATTGGCTTTGTTAAGTGCAAATAATCAGAAAGTACATGATATTTTTTAGGGATGTTAATAACCTTAATTTTCTAAGCTAAGACTGAGGTTAGAGAAGTTATGGAGATTTTTGGTCCCTTAGCCTTAAATTTCCTGTTAGACTTCCTTTTTAGTTGTGGAGTGAAAACCTCTAAGCTATCAACAAGTTCATCTTTTCCATTAGTGGGGTTAAGCTCACCTGAGATTTCTGTTACATCCCTTTTATTGTCGCCTTTGTGCCTAAATAAGTTACTGACCAAGGATTTGCTTACATTTAACTATATCTAGTTTGATTGCTTATTGGTGTTTATTTTTCCAAATAGTGTATATTCCTTATCATAAGTTTCCTTAAAGATTTCCTTTCCTTTCCCTCGTTCATCCTTTATATTTATCTCATTTAGGAGTTTAATAATTTCAAAATCCTTATTTCCTTTATGATCCCAGTACCATTAACTTATAATAATCATCCTTAGAAAATGTTTTGCTTGTCTCCACTCCCTTTCTTGTTGTTTTAGGGTAGTTTTCTAATGTAATGATATAAATACTAAGACTTATATCCTCTTGCTCATTCAATCTTATTATAGGTATCATTTTAAGAAGGCTTCGGCTTATATCAATTTGCAAACAAATCCTCACATATTTATTTCTTTGTATTACATTATTAATTTCATCCATATATATAGGTATTCTTATATAAATAACAAGGTAAACTCAACCAATTGTACACTAATATTCGAGTGGAATATTATGAATATTGATCCAGAATGGTAATTACTTCATTTTCAACTAATATAATTGCATACTAGGTGACCATTTATGTAAGAAAATTAGTTTATCATTCAAGTGTAAAGGGCATTTAAGTACAAAAGGCCTGCTTCTTAAATTCTTTATTCTTCTTCTATTAAACCAAACTTGAATATGAAGAGTCCTTGATCATTGACTAGTACTTCTGTTAAACCAAAATCTTTCCAATTAGCAAGAACCTAGTATTGCATCACAAGATATGTAGGTCTTCTACTTACAAAAAACCAAATAAATAAGCATTCAATTTGTCCCCTCGTTACTTTAGGATTTCTTTAGGAGTTATAATGTTTTATCCTTCAATTCTAAAGGGAGTGAAGTAGCTTAGTTTATTTTCTTAGAGAAGCATCTCCAATGACCCAAATCTATGTTCTTGTATTATTAAGGTTCTTATATGCCCCTTCAACATATACACATATTATAGAGACAGGTTCAATTAAAGAGTCTTTTCCTTGATCAATTTCCTAAGATTCTTGAGAGATCTTTGTCACCTCTTAACTATAAGATAGGTTTTGCAATCCTTCTAAAAATGGATTAAAATGAATGTTTGAAAGTTGGAGGTCCATTTATTTCAAAAAAGAGCAAAAACCATTGGAAAAAGAAGAAAACAATTCTTAATCAGGTAAGGTGTGAAACTAATTAGTAGGGAACAAAGAAGAAATGCCAAAAGTTAGGGAAGAGGTATAGAAAAAGGTGAGTGGATAGCTAAGTAGGGAGATAATTGAGCAAGGAAAGTTAGAAGGATAACATTGTAACTAGAAATTGTTGAAATGGATTGAAGGTATTGCTAAAACCAACAAGGCAAGCTCCTACGTATGAATAAAGAGAGGGAAAACTCAAAAGTGGAGAGGTGGGGGAACCAAGAATATTTAAATAAACATGGTGGAGAGAAACTAAGGAGGAGTTATAGAGGTGAAAGACTAAAATGTAATTAGCAGAAGAAAGCAAGCATTATAGAGGGAGGGAAGAGCTTCTCTTACTAAAACATTTCGTCTTATTAAAAGATATAGATTTGTAAAGTAAAAATAAAGACCTGTAAAAATATAGACCTCAAACGTGATTAGTAGATTTATAAAAAAAATGAAAATTAGTATGAGAAAGGGATACACGGTGACAAATTAAAATTTAAATAGATAGCGAATATGAGAATAAATAAAAAATTTCAATATGTCTTTTATTTTAATATATTATGATAAGTTAGGGTTAGCCTATTTGTGTTAAGAAAAAAAATTATTTGATAACTCTTTTGACACAGTTGTGTGATAAACTGTTATTGGTATGAAACTTCATTTTAAGTGAATATAATTAGTTTTCTCCTTATAAAATGGATTTTATGTTTTAAATCATTTTCAACTTTCAATACTAGTTTTTCTTTTTTTATTTTTCTCCTTTCTGTTGTAATTTTCTTTTTTAAATGAAATTTCTTTGATTATTTTATTATTTTTTTCAAATACTTATGTTATTGTACTTATTATAATACAAAGGTGTTTACATTTTTGAATTGTGTATTTAGGCTAGTATCATCTTTGTATTCAAGATTCAATTTATTAAAAATATTTTATAATTTGAATCAAAGAAACTTCCTAAGGTAATGATTGTTCTTAGTCAAGTTACAACTACCTCTTCTCAAATTCATGGTCCATTCATATGCAGGTTCTTTCAATTAGTCCACAATGAAATTAATATATGGTATAATTGCTATATTTAACTAAATCAACATCAAAAACACTAAAAGATATTTCCCATATATAAAAATTCAACTCATAAATAAATTAGAATAAATCCATACAAAGATAATAACTAGGTTTTCCTTGTATCTATACATAAGAAATAATAACCAATCATCATCCTATTCAATCCAACAAAAACAATTAACATAAAAAATAAAAAAATGAAGAAAAGTCTAATCAATCTCAAATTTTCATAGTGATCCACTAAAATTAGGTCTAATGGTTAATGTGGAAGAGAATGTGACTATGACTATGATAAATGTTAAAAGTAAGGTAACAATTCCTCCTCCGTTTAAACCAATCACCACTTATATACATTGAGAACCTTAGATGTTAGGTTTTTCTATCCACACTGCTTCTCTATAAAAGTGATACGCTACCTACCATTGTATTCCTTACTAATGATATACACTAAGTTAGTGGGTGATAGATTTGTAATAAGGAAAACTTTGGTAACATAAAATGTAACATCCCGTCTCTCAAATTACTGAAAGGATTAAAATAATAGATTACTTAGTCATAACAGTGGGATCAGATAGAATGAAATTGGTACCTTTATGACATGCTTTTATAATTTTGTCCAAATGCATAATATTGGCATACACACAATAATTGTGAAATAGATAAATTACACTTAATTGACATATTCTAGGGTATAAAACTAAGATGAATGTGATTAATTGTAACATCCCGTTTCCAGAGAACGGGTCGGACCAGAGAACGGGTCCAGGTGTGGTAAATTACCACACCTCATG
>JAOQML010000008.1:29778862-29794066 GCA_027568935.1 Erythroxylum urbanii
TCAGAAACACTTCCAATTATGCTAACCCATTCAAAAAGACCAAATTACCCTTTCCCATAAGTGAGGGGATGTTACATCAACCAAGCTGTTTAATAAAAATGACTTAGTCAAGTAACCGGATCGACATTCATCACCAATGTTTGCCTCCAAGTAAAAGACTAGGTCCTTATTAAAAAAAGTGTGTTCTTAATAAAAACCTACCAGACTTGTAATAAGCTTGACTTTTCATGAAAATATACTTAGGAACAGTTACAGAGTCTGACGGACCAAAGAATGATTAATGTGTGTGTACAATTGAAAAGGGTAAATAAATTAACACTTAGATCTCAATTAATTTGTATTTTTAGTTCAAAGCCCCTAGACATAGATTTTGCATTTTAATGAATTGATATAACTTGTGTGATTATGTTTAAGATTAAATCTATTTCATGAAGTTGAAGCCATTGCATCATTTTTGCATTGTGTGTTATGTGTTGTTATATGTTTGTTATTTTGTTTGCTTGAGGACAAGCAAATGTTTAAGTGTGGGGATGTTGATAGATATGATTTGCATCATGTTTTAGGATTTAATTTGTTGTGTATTAAGTGTTAATTTGAGTGTTTAGTGTATGTTTAGGTTAGAATTGTGTTAATTTATGTGTTTAAGTGTTTTTATGGGTTAATATAAGTCTTTGAGCTTAAATGTTATATTTTTGAGGTACCCTGATGTGTTTCTTAGTGTTTCAGGGCCAACATCAAAGAACGAAGGAGTTTCGGAGACTTTCGGACCAAAACTATGGCCCACGAATAGGTCACGATCATGATAGAGACATGTGAACTAGACCACGATCGTGAGGGACATGATCATGACAAAAAGACTCCACCACGGCCCACGATTGTGTCCTGCGTCGGAAAGACACACAAATAAGAGGAAAATTTAGGTTTTAAGGGATTTTTTGGACCGTTTCGACCATGGAAAAAACCTAAGACTGCCAAGATATTAAAAGAAAATGAAGAATACAAAGGAGGTAGCTTTTGATAAGACACCACAATGAAACCCTAAAGGAGAGAACTTTGAGAGATCGAGAAAGAGAAGAAGGAAGAGAGAAGAGGAAGACGACGCAGACTCGGCGTGCTTCTCAGAATAAGAACCTTTCCAAAGTCGTGGCCTCCCATTATCCATTCGAGTTCTATTTCCTATGTATTTCAGTTTTATTTGATTATAGAAGTGGAATATATAGTTTGATGATAGAATTGAATCGTGATTAATGTTCTATACTCAGTTTTGGAATATTATTTTTGATTTGGAATATTATTTTTGATTTAATGAAATCTGATTGTTTTATGTGTTTATTGAATTAATTGTGGTTTAATTCTGCACTTCATATCTTGATAATAAAATGAGAGAGTGAATCGAGAGAAAATGATTAAATTGGGCTAACGAGAGTTAGGTAATTTAATAGATTCAGAATTAAATCAGGATAGTAAATCTTGTGTAGAGAGATCACATATAGGTTTCCAATTGTTTGTTAGAGAATGTAAGAACTGATTAGGTTTTGGATAGGTAGTTAATTGAGAGATTACGACTTCCCATAATCTAATTAGGGTTTATGCTTTAGGATTTAATTATAACTTGAGAGAGAGTAATTGACCCTAGGATCATCTAGAACTTTTAGTTTGATAAATCATAATTGGTTAGGGTAGCATTAAAGATAGATAATTTTCCCTTTCTCTCTTTCGGTTAACTCATTAGGTTGAATTCTAGGGTATGCTATCATTGTTCAACAAATCAATCAATCTCTGTTGTTTGTTATTCATTTTAATTTGAAATTGTTAATCATTTTTCGCGATTGTTCGTTAAATGTTAATTGTCAATTATTGTTTTGTTATTTGATTTGGTTATTTGATTTATTTAGTTTTCGTGTTTAAATTCATTGTCTGTTAAATACCTGTTTAATACTTTCTGACCTTAGATTTTAGGATTAGATTATTCCTCCTCATGGGATTGACACCTTAGGTACTACGTAAACGATCTGTGCGCTTACGGAAATATCGAAGTTTTAAAATATTAAAACTTATCATATAGGAACCTACGATCAGCATACATCTAACTTGATAAGTGAAAGTTATAGGAGATTGAGGTAATTTAGTTTATCTATTAAAAGTGATATTTTCTTGTGATTTGTTTGCATTAGGTCAATAGATATGATCGTTGATGACTAGGTTAGTTAAACTTGATTGAATAGTTTTTAAAAGGATGCTTAGATTGAACATGGAGCTTATTGTATGATTTATACACAATTTGAGTTTTAAGGTTGGGTTATTGAGTGGATGATTAATCCATCTTGATTTTGAATTGGGTAAGAAATTACATAAAAGTTAACACTAATAAATTCTACTCCAATATTTTTTATTTAAGTAATAAGCCAAAGTTATAAGTTGATAGCCAATTGAACTTGTGATTTGATTGAGCAATCACATATATTTATAACAAAATACTTAATTCTCATGTAAAAAGGCCAAGAAGATATTTCATCCAAGCCAGTCATGCTTGTTATATTATATGAAGAAAAGAAAGAAAACTTAAAGTAAAAATACATTACATGTATGAGTTGAAGTTGTTTAAAATTGAATTATAAGTTGATGTAACTATCTAAAGATCTAGGTGAATGATGAATGGGATGGTGGAACTAATAATGATGATATTTGACTACTTTGAATAAATTTTTACTTTTCTTGAATCTAACCTATATAGGCTACTATTTTTATGATCGATTTGCTTAAGAATAAGCAAAAACTTAAGTATAAGAGTATTTGATGTGCATAGAAATGCACATATTTTCTTTAGTTTTTAAATATGTTTTCATTCTTAAATTACATTAGTTTAATTGATTTTCTTATTTTTAGGTAATTGTTTAACATGTCAACTTTGGATAAGTTTTTGTTTAGAATTAAAGAGTTCTGTAAGGAAAGAAGAAATCTTAATTTATGGTTGAAACATAAGACCATATGCCAAGCTGTAATTCTCTTAGACAACTTGGAAATGAAGACATAGCTAAATACATAGCCTTAAGAGAAATTATGTGATAGAGAAAATATCCAAAAAGATGGTTTTAGATAATTTTATATCAGCCCATGTTACCACAGAGAAATATTATAGTATGATAAACAACTTGTACATAAGCATATTAGAGCTCATTTCCCTCTCTAGAAAGATTTGCAAGATAACTATGACTATGCTTTGTAAATTAGTCAATAATGTACTCACTTTAATTTCAATTGAGATTATTCAAGATGCAATGGAAAGCTGAGAAATACATCTAAAACTTTAGTGTTTTGAGTTGTAGAGTTAAACATGACTTGTGACATAAATGGGAAAGCTTATTTAAACAGCACAAAAATTATAATTTTTGGAGTCTTTTTCATATTCTTTCATTTTAAACTTTGGATTAATTGCTAATAAAGAGAAAAAAAAAACTAAAGAAGCCCTACTTGTTGCCTAGATAAGAAGGAACCCTAATTACCTTCCTTTTGTTATAAATTGATTTATTCTGAATTATAAAGCACTTTTTTATTTCTAAGAATTTTTTTATTCTTCTTAATGATAATGTTTTTTATTCTTCTTAATGCTAACTTTATTATGTTGGTAAGTAGATCAAATCCTACTTGATGTATGGGTGATTTGAGAGAACATGGATAGGAGTGGACTAGGGCTTCAATATTAAGAGTGAGGATTAAATGTTTTAGTAAATTTCATGAATCTTAATATGTTCTTAGATGTTTCAATTTAATAAAATTATTAGGTAATCAACTTTAAAATATGTAGTTATACCTTAAGCATATGTTAGAAAATTTTGTCAATGCAAATTATAAAACGTTCTTAATAAATTGAATTATAAATACAACAGTCATCCTATAGTAAGTGCTTACCTAGATGACATTTGTAAATGTTTTTGACTATCAATTACATTAGTAGTTGTTTATTCTTTCTACGTTTAGGCTTAATTACAATTTTAGATTTAATTATCATATCAAAATGAATCCTCTTATTTTAATTGATTTAAGGAATAGTACAAGAGTTTACTGAATTCATATCACTTCTTTGTTGGGTTAATATTCTATTCTCCACTATATTATTATTAAACAATATGGGCACTTGCTTTATGTTATGAGTAATATTTTGTGATAGAATAAACATTAGTAGAAACAATACAACAATAAGCCATATGCAAAGAATTGTTAAATAAATAAAAGATAACTTGTTCAAATTGAACATAATTACAAACTTTGAGAAACACTAAGATTAAATATAACTTAACAACTAATAATTAATATTATATATTGAATCTTAATTATAGGTACGTAATTGACGATTAAGTAGAAGATTTAATCCTTAATATAAATAGACGTCGACTCTACAAAAGTTAGCTCCCTGGACATACCATTTTCTACATTATTTATAGAGTTTTCTAAACTTATTTGTTTAAATATTTTAAAGACTAAACAATTGTACAATTATGGTGATTTGTTGTTGACTTATCTCAAAAATCAATTATTTTGGAAAAATAACATAATATAAATAGTGGAAAAAACCTTCAGCTAAGGATCACATCCCAATTTTCTAACAAAATGATCCATCTGGAGTTGTTCAAAACATCCCAAAGCAAACCAAACCACCACTTCGGTTAACCAGATGAAAAAATAAATCACCATAATAGTTGATGAATCGTTCGAACTTGGAATTTATTTTCAATCACATGTATATAAAATGTAGGACTGGTCTTGGACCAGTTTTCCGGGAATTAAGGTTAGGTAATTCAAACACAATTGCATCAGTATAAAGCGTCTCTAGAAATTTCTTCATCCGCCTAAATTTGTACTCCAACATTTACAGAGCGTATCGTTTGCTCCAATTGAGTAAGTGGTCAACAAAATTGACGGGATAAAGAAAACTGTGACTAAAGAAATTTTGGTCTGGTAATTAAAAAAGTCACAATTAACAAGACAAGTACTGGGGAAGGAAAGTATAACGATAGCTCCTTATTGCTGAGGCGCCATGTACAAAGGATAAAAATAAAAACATAATGGAAAGCAATTTGATTCCAGCCACGGTTAAAGTGATGAACTTTATTAGCTATAAGATCTATAAACACCTGTTTTTTAAAATAACGTTCGTCACTTGCTCATGGTTAACAAGGATTGTATACAGAACGGTGAAGGACCTGCACCCATCTCCATGATTGCCGGTCAAAGTACAAAACACCAATATTTAATTGACTACCTAGAATTAGTCCAGTACATTATATTTATAGTTTCCTTCACTGCATCCGTGACATCCAAAGGGAAAATCTTCAAAAAACTGAAACTCCATATATATATATATATGTCTTCGATGCCCATATGATAATTCCCTTTGGGTCGAGTCCAAAAATCATTCAATCGCATGCTTATATGCATAATGACGAACCCAAGCTAGCTCTAATATTCGATGCAAATGATTCCTTTATTAGAATCAATGATACTAGAAATTAATGGTTAATAAATAACCTTCCAGTCCTTTTATCAGGTCATACAGATAGACCAACAAGTTGTTTAATTATAGAATTCTCTGTATTAGCCTAAGTCTAACAGTGAAGGAATTAGGAGAATTCAGAGACAGCAATTGATTAATGATCAACGAGAAGTCCCAGATTTAAATATCCAAAAGCATCTAAGCTGCGATTGAACAACTCCAAACAGCTTCGGAAAGGGAAATCAAAGGCTCATCTTAATGAAGATAAGTTTATTTCTTGCGACAGATCCAACGAATTTTAATTTATGCAAAGGTGCGAACTGTCTCTGTTGATGCAAGAAATCTGTGAAACAGTGAGAAACTAATGAACTAGTGGACGAGGTTTGGGGTATAAGACGCCAAAACCATCAAACAGTGGTAATAACTGAAATAAAATTAACATCATGCTCCTGTTCTACTTGTAGAACATACTGATAAAATTTAGGCTACGATACTCATACATAAGTATATATCAAGTAAGAGAGAGAGAGAGAGTTGTGGGGTGACAGATAGAGAGTGAGCACGCAGAGTTTCAAGCATGAACCAAACATGCAAGAAAGAACCATGTGTGCTCACTCTCTTCTGTCACCTCCCCTTACTCTTGAAATTTTGACGATGACATTAGGGAAATTTGCACCAGTCGAAAACGAAACTCTTTTATGCTAGTAACCTCTAACTAGTTATAAAAGCATATGAACTTGTTCCATGAGCATGGAACCTGTATAGTAGTTCTCTTAATGTATCTGCCATGTTGTGTCTTCAACAGAAGATGTGTAGGGCTTTTATAGGTGTGAAAAGAGGGCAGTTGCTTCACGTATGGAATAAATGTTAATGTTACACTTGTTCACTGGCAAATATTATATTGGCAAGATTACGAAGAAAGAGACGGACAGAAAAAGTAAAGTCCAAAGTCGCATTTGCTTTTGATTTCTCTCATTCGTCGACTCTCTTTCAACCCTAACCACACACATTTATTCAGTTACTGTTACCAATGCGTCTTGTAATTCTAAATCTCAAACCCTCCAATCCGCAGGCTTTCTCTTTTGTCATCAACTTCATATCTTAATCCTATCTCTTCCCATGCTCTGCCTCATCAATCTTGTCTTCTATATTTAATTGCTTTCACCAGAAGATAATTTGGATTTTTCTTGTTTCCAAGTGTAGAGTGTGTGAGTATCAAGACTCGTTTGCAGAAGAGATATTGATACTTTCCCAATTCCTGTGACACAAATTTGGTCTTATTTCTTTTAACCTTTGAAAGGACAGAATAATAATTACCTGGACTAGTTAACATTATTTGCTTTGTTCAATAATAAAGTTTAAATAGAAGATTGTTCAATGATACGGCTATAATCAATCTAATGTACGGGATCAAGGTTTTTAATTTGATTATGATTTATGTGCAGTACTCCAGTACGGTACCTAGTACACTCGCAATTTAGTGTTTAGAACCTGAACTCAGATTGAGATGACTGTGACTCACAATTGAAGTTCACAATTGCTATGCATCTAATTTTTATAGTCTTTGAAATTATAAAATTTTATCGACCAGATTAATGTCATCAAAGCAACCTATGATTTGCATAGCAATGCAGTTTCTTGATGTTGCATAAAATGGAAACATCATATCTTGCAATATAGTTATCGAGATTAATGATAATGTTGCATATTCTTGTCTTAACGCTAGTGAATTTTATGACCGACTTCAATAAAATTCTTAATATGAAAAAAATAAACAAATTATTCAGCGAAATCATACCTACTAGTATACACACGCTTAACACATCTTATCATCCTGCAAATAAATTAGTTCTACTCTGTACAATTGATTTTTGCTTACAGGATGTCTCCTAATAGTCAAGAATTGCAAACATTAATTGATGTCTAATAATCTCCATGAATGAATATTCAATGCTGGTAAGATTTAATTTGACGCTTTATCAAATAGGTCAATATACAAATCTACACAAGGAGATATATAATTAAGGATGAAAAAGTAGAGCATACGAGTACGGTTTTCACTAATTAATTTATTTTTTATACCACTAATTTAAGTCAATTTTATTAGACTCGTGTTGGACTATCAAAACTTGATTATACCTATTCAATAATTAATCGGACATTTAATTATTTAAAATTTATCATCATACTAAAGTTAAAATATTAATTTAAAAATTTTCAAACGGTTAAAAATGTTAAAAATACAGTTCTTATATTCAAAAGATCAAATGCGAATATCTTTATCATAGTTGACAAATTTAGTATGCAAATCTTTGAAATCTAATTAAATAAACAAATAATTTATTTGTATATGTGTAGATACATTATTCAACTAGATAAAGCTCTCGACTTTTATCTTCATTTGCATGCTTTATTATATATTTTTATTTTAAAATTAAATAAAAGAAGAAAATATATGCAAACTAAGGAAAAATCACAATAAAGCAATAAACAAATCTACGCTAATGTTATATCCAATTCTCATAATTATGCCTACACACATTATAATTTTCTCCAAAATATATGTCAAGAAATTAATATCATACATCCTCAATCTCAAATGGTACAACAAGCACAATAGTCACAAGTCCCAACTAATTCATCATTTTGTATATGCTCGACTATACACGAGAGATACAAATTGATTAGCAGAATAATGTTTACTCTACTCTAACACTACATGAAACATCTATTCTAACATTAAATGATAGGTCTTGACCTATCACCACTCCTCACAAATCTCAAACATGACAAAAAGCCTTCGTATAGTTTGCAAGGTACATCAAATATCGCAATTAAATCATCATAACGCACAATCATAATGCACAAACTCTAATACCGAAACTTTAACTATACACTATATTCAAACAATTATAAAGTGTCTCCATAACACTCACGAATCCACAAACTCTAATACTAGAACTTTAACTATACACAATATCCAAATAATTATAAAATGTCTCCATAACACTTACAAATAGTTCAATACAAGTATTCCAAAGATATAAATATGGTTAAATACATGGGTTAATTACAAAAAAATAATCTCAAAATTTACTCAAATTAGAATTATATTTCAAACTTTAAAAAATAACAATTAAATACCTAAATTTTCAATTTTTTAGAGTTAACCCGATATTACTATCTCGGTTAAGTTCTTGATGCGAAAAGAGACATAATAAATAAATTTAAACATGTTTGATAATAGTTAGATTTAATTTTACACTTTAGACTTAGTTTGAGAACTTGAGTCTCTATCCTCCATATACACATCAATCGACATAGACTCCGAAGTGGTAGATGAAGAAGAATCTCTGAAAGTTGCAAGTCTTAAAGGTGGCAATGAGTCAAGAGAGAAGAAAGTTGAATGTTGCAATAAAGATCACAAATCAGTCGATCCCAGGCAGAAATTATGTGAACCCATTTGTTGATACACCGACTTAGGCATCGAGATGTGAGAATACAGCCAAATGGGTGGGATTTAGTTAGGATGTGACGGTGGCATCCCTATTCTTTCACCTATTATAACATTGTAATTCTGACCAAAATGTCTAGCACCTATTTGAGCTTGACTTAATTGTGGGATATCAAATTGATTCATCAACAAAAAAGACTGCTTTGGAATGCTAGATGATAACTGCTTAAAGCAAATGAAGATTGAATCCTTTGCATAATTTGACCATTAGCTTCTTCATTATCACTCATTCCATAACTATAAACCTCAATTCAAGTTCAACCTACCTCACCTTTCACTAAAATCCAATCAACAAATTAGATTAAACAAAAACCCAACTAAGAATCTTCAACTAGCAAACATACCCATCAAAAGAAACGAGCATAAAGGAACATACCCGTCTAGCACCTCTTACTCACTAACTATAATCTCTCCCTCTAAGTCTCTTCTTTGCATGTCTTTCCTACTCCTACAAGGACATGGATTTCATGACATTAGTGATGGACAACTGATATTAAATAATAAAGTGACATTTAAATGTGAGACAACGAAGAAAAGATGTTACTTAGAAGAAAATGAGTAAGAAAATTTGTAGAACTCTGAATTTTTATTCCTTTCTTTTAACTTTTTAAATTAAGGATTCACTTAATTAGTTTAATTAACTCTAATATATAATTAAGTCCAGTTGTCATCAATCGTGTTTAGATTTATGTATTACATGGCTTTCTACGTCAGTAACGTTAATGAAGATACTAATGTCGGAGTAGATTTGAAAAAATTAAAAGTTTAGGTATTTAATTGTCACTTTTTAATGTTTAAGCTATGACTGTAAAACTAAGTAATGTTTGATATATTTTTTATAATTAATACATTAAGAGCCCTTATTGTTTGACCTTTTGTCTTACGTCAATTCGTTTTTGGAAAATTATTATTAATCACTCTATAATATTTGATCAACTGTCACATAACTCCTTTGTTATATTTCGTTACTTTTTCATCTATTTTTCACTGAAAATGACAAAGTATTAGAATTTTAAGTTTTAATATGACATTGTATTGAAGTTATGAATGAGTGAAAAACTAAAAAAAATAAATAATGGAAGGACTTGCATACTAGCTACAATAATATAGGAAAGAAAATGATAGTCTTTAAAATAAAAGTAATAAAATAAAAAGAGCCAAAAATCACAGAAGAATCAACTGTGATTATCCCTTATAACTAAATTTTCACTTAATTTCACATATATAAGCATATTCAATTATCCCTAAAACTTTATTTTAAAAAAACCCAAAATCGGCCATTATTCTAATATGGAGTATTTTTACAATTTTAACTAAAATCGAAAATTAAGATATGCAAATAATTAAATAATTTAAAATAAAATAATTAAAACACATAATCAATAGATTAATAACCGAGCATACCCCCATTAAAATATATTTCCAATTTTTCTACAAAATTTTTTAAACTTTTTTTAAAATAATAATCTAAATACTTTTAAAAACTTGCTAGAGTCATAAAAGTCCTCCATAATCAGTACTTTTCTCCTTAGAAATTGTTGCCTCTAATGATCCTTTCTTCCTGCTATTCTCCTCTCCTTATTAAAAACTATAATTAAAATACTAAATAATATTCAATGGTAAAAATATCTAAACAAGCATGCTCCTTTATCAAATTTCTTTCATCACTTAAGTGTTATCACTATAATTAATTAATCATACACCTTCCAAATACTATAATTCATAAATACTATACAATCTTACATTATATTAAATTCCATTAAAGTATCAGAATCATAAAGTTAAATTTTTAAAGTCTCACAATTTTCTTACATAAGATAACCTCATACTTATGACTAAAACCAAGGGTCGACGATAGATATAGTACAAGAATTTAATTGAATCACATGATGTTTCATATTTATCTTCGTACCTATTCTTTTCTATTTTCAATTGAAATTATTATAATCTATTAAAGTCTATTATTTCTGATTCTTTAACCTCTATTTTTTAGAAAAAGTATAGAACCATTAATTCATTTCACATATACTAATATCACTAGTCTCTCTCTTTAATCCAAATCTTATGTATATTTTCTCAGTATAATTAAAATCACTATTATTTTGACATAATACAATTTCTCATTAATTCATGCTTATAATGATGAAGAGAATTTTAAAATTACAAAGATTACTATAGTGTTAGTAATTACATTAATGAAGATATCAATTTCCTGAGATTGTTATGCATGATTTCAAAACAACGTACGTGATCGATGCAGTTCAAAGGAGTGCTAATGCGTAGAATAACTTGCAAAACTTAGTGGCAAAATGTAGTGTTATAACTGAATTTTAGTAGTCCAATGTGATAAGAGGGCTAGGACTTTCTTCTTCGATAAGACCTGTAATATTAGAAGAATTTTTATGCTGTCTAATAAATAAACAAACCCCCTGCAACGCTCATATTCTTCTTTCCCATTCATTTTCCTATTTTGTATTTTAACACCTAAAGTTTCAATTCTGACAGTAGTTAGTCAATTAATCAACTGAAATCAATAAATGTATAAGACAACCAACCATAATGGCTGGTCCCTTAACTTTGGAAAAGTTAAAGAAAAAAATAGAGAAAGAAATGTTTATAATTGATCATTCAATTGTGGACCAACAGAGCCTCATGAACACAAGGCACGCAAAGATCTTATACGGCGCTAAAGCAGCTTAAAGTATATATGCTTTACATTAATTTAAGGGGTTAAAATGATGTGAAGAATCATTGGCAAGTGCGCTAAACAATTACACCTATGCATGGTTTGTGGGACGTAATGCCTTCTCACATTCACATTCCATTTTGATTAGTATAATGCTAAATAGAATCGATAAAAGACATAAATCAAAACTGAGTTTAAACATTTAGTATGGATTCCTTCCACTATCATCATGCACGCGTACCATATAACGCAATGATACAAAGTGCAACTGATTTAGTTAACCCAATCAAATTAAGTTATTGGTATATCAACGGCTGAAAGGGAGGTTATTAGGACGAGGTGCCCGCGTGATTATATGTTTTCAGTAGTTTTAGAGTCAGTTTATGCATATATTACCAATTATTATTATCTTAGCAAATCAGTTATATAAATAATTATCATTTTCTTTTTAACTCCAAAAGTTAAATTTTCTTTAAAAAATCACTCGAAATGGATAAATTCTTCCGAATAAAGTACTACCATTAAAAATAAAACCCATTCCGAGCTTAAAGTGTGTTGGTGTTTACAATAAAATCGAAACACCTTCACATGAATATCACCATCTTATCCAGCTTATTGTAATTGGATCTTTCGCATCCAATGATTTCAAGTAGTGGATACTAGGAACTATGTAGGAAAACATTTCCCTTAATGGAATTGAGAAATTTTAGTTGTATAGTAAACTTTCCCTTTTCGGAGTGGGAGATGAGGGGAGAGCTTACATAATTGTTTATTCCATCATGTCTATGCTTTTCTGTCAAAAAAGCTCACGCCACTTGCACCAATAACCATGATAAGCATCTTGTGCCATGGACGATTTGAATTGCTCATCTTTTCGGTTGTTGTTTTTAAATGGAAATAAAATTCAGTTGAAACCGTAACACTAGTGAGTAAAGTGGATTTTGGTCTCGGTTCTGATCCTATCTTCTACCACTTTCGGCTAGAAGGAATGGATAGGAAAACGTGGGCATTCGAAAGAGCCACAAATGGCATTCTAGGGTTAGCTGCTTGGTGGCTGAAAACCAACCATAAGTTTGTCTTAGCAGCAAGAAACTGCCTCGCTAATTAAGCACTATCACAACTGTTCCTTTCCTATATGATATTATGTTTCTTTCAAAAGTACTTCGATTTGTATGATTGAGAATCTACGTGGTCCATAACTGTAGTGTGATATCGGGTTATTTTACCCTCGCTACTTTTAGAGAATGTGCGGTACTGGTGGGCATTCAGGAAACCGGAGTTTCGTTCCCTTTCTTGATACTCAACTAAAGTCTTTTATTTATTTATGACTATCTGATATATACTTGGATTTTTAAATGTGAGGATTGAGATCGTTGTTGCAAAGAAACAGTTAAATGTTAAAATGTTAGGGCAAAACAATGTGCTGGAACTGAATATATCAGAAGACCATGTGCTTTGATCTAAGGTTCATCTTTAAGCTTACAACAAAAGCATACAATTTGTTCAGAGTGCAGATTCCCAACAATCCCGCTTGATCCCAAAGCCGCACCTATATAATAATATAATGATATAGTTTCACTGCCATTTGGTATTCGAAAAGAAAATATGTGGCACTACTAAAAAGACGGGAAAGGATAAGAAGGAATGGAGACTTTCTGGAGTTGCGGTGTCTGCCAAGCCTCTCACTTTCTCGATGCTTATCTTCAAACAGTTTGTCAATACCAAATATATATAAATGTTTTGTCATGATTTAAACATCAGTTCTTTATGTTTATGCTTCTTTTTTTTTTTTTGTTGGGATATGCTAGCTGGCACTAGCTACATCTCTATATTATTGAATTTAAAATCGAGTAACATGATATCTTTAATTAAAAACTAGGGATTATCGATTGGTGTAACGAAGTAAGAAGACAAGTGCCTTTTATATAATTTGACTTTAAAAATTTCTAAATTTTAATGTTATAAAAAAAAAGATTTAGTCAACGTGGATACGTCAATTTGACAATATTATCCTATATTCACATACCCATCACTAATGACACCAAAGTCCAAACTGATATATTTATAACCTTTGTCGGTGCTACAACCACCAAATTAAGTTCAGCTGGGAACAAAGTTTAAAATTGACAATTAAATAATCAAATTTTCAATATTTTTCAAATATAGCCGGACAGTAGTAGATTTGATACAACAAGTTACATTAAACGTGTTTAATCATACATAGGATGCAGGTGTTATGGATTTATAGGTCATAATTTTGTAAATTTTAATTAATTATTATCAATTAAAAACAATTAAAAAGATGAAAAATATTTCTAATCATCATCCATCTATTTGTTGCCACCCATCGCAGAAGTAAGTCAATTGTTTGCTCACTCACCAGCTTGCCCAGGATTTGCGGATCCATTTGCCCATAATCTGCAAACCCACTTGCCAACGATTGCTCCGCTTTGCACGCTAATCTTACCATCATCATAAGTTGTAATTTTCTCCTCTGTTGCGAAAGCGATTTTGGTTACCTTGGTATGATGTTTTGCCGACTTGAAATTGTGAAATAATGTGACTGGATTAGGAGAAGTGCACTATTTTAATTTAAGTGTGCGGAAGATACAATTTGAAATACACTTGCAATTTCACAAACATCCTTGAAGGTAACGTTGGAGACCAAACTTTATTGTTGACACAGTTAATTTGGTAAACAAAAAGCAATGAAAATTATCATTGAACTGATTGGTTGTCTCTCCAAGTTAATTATCATTAAACTAAATTGATTAGGATTGCCTTTGTTACATGATTGTGCTTTTGGCCATGTTTTGCTTTTGTCTACTTGTCCATTTATCTTCTTGAATCACATCCAATTCATGTAAACTATTATGCTTAGGAGACCTGTTAAACTTGTCAAAATTGAAGCAGCATTGTAAGATCAGGTTTATGTGATTGGAAGATTTAGTGAATGGTACTATATATTAGGTCATTGTAGGAATTGCTTCTTTGTTACATATGAACGTCACAAATATTGTTCCTTGAATAGTTTATTTGTCATTTATTGTGTGGATGCTTGAAATAGTATCTCTTTCAATTAAGAGATAAACTCCATTCTTCAGAAGATGGCATTCATTTTTTAATTATCAAATTTTCTTGATCAATCTGCTTGTTACAATTTGTTATGTCTAATTTCTATTGATTTTGCTTGCTTTCATATCTTGATTTTGGTTACAAATTTTTGTGTTTTACTCCAAATTTGAATTGAATTGAGTGAAAATGGCATGAATGTTGAATGGAGTGTCTTGTGAATGTTGCACGAAAACAAGAAAAAATATACATGAAAGAATGAATGTTGGACGTGAATTATGCATGGTTACACTTAATTAATACATGTTAATGGAGTCACACCCATGACTATGAGAGTCACAGGTGTGACAAGGGGAGTCACGGAATCACGAGTGTGAGAGAGTTTTCTTTAAATATTTTAATATTTCATATCGTAGGTTTTTGATAGCGTAAAAACTTAAA
>JAOQML010000008.1:29813643-29837252 GCA_027568935.1 Erythroxylum urbanii
CGGGCCGAGCCCGGGTCGCTCTCGGCCCGGCCCAGCCCGGCCTCAAAAATGGCTGGCCGCGGCGTCGTTTTGTCAGGCCGCGGGCCGGGCCGAAATTGACATCCCCACTTCTTGCTTCTCCATATGACAAGGTTCCCCACAGCTTGGTACAATAGCCAGAAGTTGATCTACTATCTTCAATACAACTAGCCCAATCTGCAACCGTAAAACCTTCTATGCTCCTTTTGTCATTTTTCCAAAACATTAATCCTCTGCCTGGACTACCTTTGGGATACCTCAAAATATGGTTGACTGCCTCTAAATGCCTTTGAGTTGGAGAGTGCATAAACTGGCTGACAATACTCACAGAGTAAGCAATATCTGGTCTGGTTAACAACAAATAGATAAGTTTTCCTACCAACCATTGGTTGCTTCCTTTGTCAATAGGAGGATCTTCTTCATCTCTCTTGAATTTCCAGTTTCTTTCCATTGGAGTTCCCATGGGTTTGCAACTCATTTTTTTTGTTTCCTCTAATAAATCAAGAATGTATTTTGGTTGAGATATAAAAATACCGTCTTTACTTCTAGCAATCTCCATTCCAAGAAAGTGTCTCAAGGCTCCGAGATCTTTTACTTTAAATTCCAGCCTCAATTTGTTTTTAAGATCCTTGATCTCACTAGTATCATCACTTGTGATTATAATATTATCCACATACACAATCAAGATGGACTTCTTTCCATTTTTTCCAAACTTCACAAACAAGGTGTGATCAGTTTGTCCCTGTTTGTATCCAAATTTGCAAAGAGTGTCACTAAACCTCTTAAACCATGCTCATGGAGACTGTTTGAGGCCGTATAAAGATTTTTTCAGTTTGACTCTTCCCCTTTCTTCTTTAGATTCAAAACCTGGTGGGATCCTCACATATATTTCTTCATCTAATGTACCATTTAAGAAGGCATTTTTAATGTCAAGCTAATGGAGTTTCCAATCCAAATTTGCAGCCAATGATAGAAGAACTCTGTGTTCAACTTTGCAACCGGAGCAAATGTCTCCTCATAATCTATTCCACAAGTTTGTGTAAAACCTTGAGCTACTAATCTAGCCTTATACCTTTCGATCTCTCCATCTTCCCTATACTTCATAGTGAACACCCATTTGCTACCAATCACCTTTTTTCCCTAGAGTAGATCTACAATACCCCATGTCTTATTTTCAAGTAAGGCCTTCATTTCCTCAAGTACAGCTTCCTTCCACTTATGCTCTTGGAATGCATCATGCACATTTCTTGGAATTTTTACACTGTCAAGCTTAATAGTGAAAGCTTTAAACTTTGAAGACAACTTTGAGTAAGTCAAATAATTTGAAATAGGATAGTTGGTACATGATCTTACCCCCTTTCGTAATGCAACTGGCATATCCAAGTCACTTGCTACAGTTTCTTTAAGAGTCGGTTCCTGGTCCAATGATTGGCCTTGTTGAGGAGCTTTAGGCCTTCGAGAATACACCAAGATTGGTTGGTCGGGAACTAGTTCTCCCATTGAATCAGACTGGACAATTTTGGGTTCAATGGTGGGTGTTTGTGAGTTTTGTGGGAAGATCTGGACAATTTTGTGAGATAGGGAGTGACATGCTTGGGTCCCAATAAATATCTTCATGGAATGTCTCCCTCTGAAGAGAATCGTTCTTTCAAAAAAGGTGACATCATATGAAACAAAGTATTTGTTCATAAGAGGTGAGAACACTTATAACCTTTTTGAGTAGGAGAGTACCCAACAAAAACGCACTTAATAGCTCGTGGGTCAAGTTTGCTTCTATTGGGTTGATTGTTGTGTACAAAAACAGTACACCCAAAGACTTTAGGAGGAAGAGAATTAAGAATCCTTATGTGAGGAAATTGATCTAGAAGAACACTAAAAAGGAGTTCGGAATTGAAGAATTTTAGAAGAGAGACGATTTATCAAGTATGATGCAGTTAGAATAGCTTCTCCCCAATAGGAATTTGGAACAAAATTTGTAAACATCATAGATCAAGCTACCTCTAACAAATGACGATTCTTTCTTTCTGCTATCCCACTTTGTTGTAGGGTATAAGCACAATAACTTTGGTGGATGATCCCATTTTCACTGAGATATTAAATAAAATCATGTGAGAAATATTCTTTCCCATTGTCAGTACGTACGACCTGAATAGAGGTTTGGAATACATTTTGAATGAGCTTGTGAAACTGTTTAAAGACATGATAGGCTTCAGATTTGTCTTTCATTAGGTATACTCAACATACTCTTGTATGATCTTGTATGATCATAATGAAACTGATAAAACAACGAGTACCCGTTAAACTTTTAGCTCTAGCAGGACCCTAGATATCACTATGAATTAATTGGAACGGTTTTGAGGGTCTGTATGAGTGTATGGGATGATTATTTTTTCTTTGCTTTGCAAGGACACATTGCTCACAATATAAAGAGATATGATCTTTATTGACGAAATGTTATGGATATAAGATTTTCAAATATGGGAAATTTGGATGACCAAAGCATTGATAACAACAGAATTTGACATAAAGGGAAAACTTATTTGGTGTTTTAAGTTTAGGAGTACTCTTTCCTGAGAAGTAGTAAAGTACATCTTTCTCCTCAACATTGCCAATCATCTTCCCCAAACACCGATCCTGAAATTCACAATGAGAAGGAAAAAAGTCACAATACAATCTATGTACTTGGTTAATTTGCTAACAAGTAACAGATTATGAGTTAACTTAAGCACATAGAGAATGGTATTTAACGTCAGATTTGACAACCAAACCCTCCCTTGACCAATAGCTAGTGATACCTTTCCATCTGTGACCCATACATTAACTTTCTGTTCACGTGGCTCATATTTCTCAAAAACATTCAAAGACCCAATCATGTGGTCTGATGCACCCGTGTCCACAATCCAGAAATCGTGACCTAGAGACTTTGATAATAATGATTGACACAAGTTACCTTTATGCACTAGTGCTACAGTAGGAGTCTGTTGGTCAGGTGAATCTGATTCAATTGTGATCTTTGTTTGATTCAAGAGTTGATGAAGCAGTTCAATTTGCTAGGAAGACAAATTTAACCCAGTGGATTTGCCGATATCAGATTCTACATGTGTTGCTCCACATTTTTGCCGACCCCTTTGGCTTTAAGTGCCAGCAGGTCTTACGAATGTTGTAGGGCTTATCACAGTGGTCACACCACCGCTTGTTCTTGGCGGGGTTGTTGAGTAGACCCCTTTCGAGTTTGCCACTAAAGCTAAACCTTGAGAGATTTGTTCCAAAGTGGGAGAGGTAAGCATGACCTTTCTTCTAGTCTCTTCCCTACGAACCTCAGCAAACGTTTCTCGGATTGAGGGTAATGGCTTTAAACCAAGTAGCCGTCCTCGTACTTCATCAAGTTCAACATTAAGTCCCTGCAAGAAATCAAAAACTCTCCTCTTTTCCAACCATTTTCCATATTTCTCAGTATTAGCATGACACTCCCAATTTATTGCATAAAATAGATCCATCTCTTGCCATAATTCAATGAGTAAGTTATAATACTCAGTAACAAACATGTTACCTAGGTGAGCATTTCTGATTTTGGATTTGATTTCAAAGCATTGAGACGTGTTCTCCAAATCAGAATATATTCTTTGCACAGCCTCCCAAATTTCTTTTGTAGTTTTGCAAAATAGATAGGTTCTTCCAATTTTTGGCTCCATTGAATTACTAGCATGACTGACTGAGACCATTCTCGAAAATTCATTCCATTCAATTTAGATTTGCAATGAAAGATTATCAATAGAAGGAGATGAGGATTGGGCTGAAGGGGTTACGGAACTAGGTGTTTAGGAGGAGGTCTGTGTGGTGGAAGACTCGTCAAGGGTTGGGTGAACTCCAGCCATGATGTGGCTGGAAACAAATTTTAGGCTACTAGAACCGGTAGCTCTGATACCATGAAACAAGAGGATTTTAGAAAGGCGACAAAACTTCACTTTATTCCTTTGACTCAAGCGAATTTATACAAGAGTATTTCCTAATTTAATGGTACTAGCTATCAGATTTAATATAGGATAAACTTATCTTATCTTTTAGAAGATAAGTAGATAATAGGGATGGCCCGTCAAGGTTTTTAAAATAATTTTTTTAAAATTAAAAATGTAGAATAATTTATTTTTTTAATTAAATTAGAGTCTGGGTTGCCCAGACCCAAATTTACCCCAAGCCTAACTCTTCTAAGTAAAACGATGTTGTTTTGCTTAAAATAATTCGACCTTGAGTTTATCTGGGCCTGAGCCTGGCCCATGGGCCGGCCCATTAAAAATAACTAAATTTAGGCCCATGGGCCAAAAATTGCCATCCCTAGATAATCTCCTAAGCTAATAGACTTATGTAAAATTAAAGATAAATAATTATCCAACAAATTTCATTCCTTCAAACTATATCAACTTCTCTTAAATTCAATCTAAGAACATGTAGACAAGCACTGTCAGATTCTAATTTAACCATAACTTCAGTTTGACTACTAATTGAAATTGAACTCTTTTCTATAAAAGTTATTCAACAAATAGTATTCCAATAAATATATGAAAGAAACCTAAATAAAACAAATATAGCATGAAAGTTGACGCTTTCTGCCTAACCCATAGGAAGAGATGACAAGAGTTGACTTTGACGATTAAAACATTGGCACTAGCATCAACATCACCTTTTCTCTTTTGGCTACATCATAATTAAAACAGCTATGTTTCGTTATAGAAGTATAGTAAGTTGGTTTGGAAGTCATCTTTGTTTTAACCTTATCTCTTCTAAATCAACAATTGGTGGATGAACTACTTTACAAAATCTATCTCCTACTATTCTCCACCAAAATTTAACATATTCAACTAGTTTCATCATTGCAAATCTAACCTTCAAGTATTCTTTCAAAATAACCCTCCACATCTGCAGTTCAGTCTAAAGACAAATGCACAATGATCATCCTCAAGGAATCATGTACTTAAAGACATTTTCTTAGTAATATCACCAACCATGTGCCCTTCAGTCCTTCATCAACTTCTTATGTCACTTATAAGTTCCTATGAGAGGCTAGTTTCTCGGTTGTCCAACTCCTCAATATGATTTTCATCAAACTCCTCCAAGATGTTCTGTTGTGTACTGTCTTACCGAGTTGTGATTTGTTTAAGCATTGCTACAATCGTGTCCACCCTCTCAAGAATTTGTATGATTAGCTCATTGCTCTTTTCATCGCTGAATAATCCTCAAACCCTTATGCTCCATGTTGCCATTATTGAACCCATGCTCTAATACCAATCTAATATAGGACACACCAACTATTTGACAAAGAATGTATAAATTCAAAATTTGGGCTACTAAAGCTGTTTTATGTTTTTTGTGGCTTAAAAAAAATAGTTCTGGAAATTTAGGTTGCTGTGAATTATAAGGAATGAACTAGAACAAAAAACCCATGACAAGAACTAGGATTCACACTTGGCATTTGAAACAAACAGAACTGATGAAAACAAATCAATAGATTGCTACAAATCACTTCTACAATTTAAGATGGTCGAAATATAAAATGTCATAATTCATTAATAATAAACATCTCAAAATTTCAACATACAAAAATACAAATAAGCATGAACAAATGATTCTAATGTAGCCATAACCATTTTAACTGCTCTAAATTGGAACTAACTATAACTTTATAAATATTGAACTGAACAAATTTACTAGGATTAACAGATAAACAAAACGACAAATCCTATATCAAATAAATATAGCAAAAAAGTAGATGTCTTTGACTAATCTGGATCACACTCTACCAGCATCAATATTATAACATTGTTATGTCTACCATCCACTAAGAGAACACGTGACATTGAAGATATAGCCTGTGGCTCTTTTGTGGTTTGGCTTATATTCTTCACGTCATACAAGTATCAAATTAAGATTAGTCATCATCATTTTAGGAGGATGTACAATCAGGAGCTCCAATTATTAGGTTATCAGCCAATCATGTCCACCAGAAAATGCAAGCCAACAGATGTATAGAACCAGTAATCTGTACGTTCACAAAAAGAACACAAGAATCCCTGGAAAAAACTTATTGAAAACAATAAAATACCAGGCTGAGAGCTGTAGTCCCAAGAAGCAGCAGGTAAAGTTTTCCCTGAAAATGGTCCAAATATCAGCTCCACCACATCTAATAATTTTAATAATTTCCCTGGCAAACTTGCGGCAGTAAATCTTTAAAATTTTGACAGATATGATGCCCCAAAATTCCAATTCTGTGTAAGTACTGTGATGGATATTCCAATGATGGCACTAACCTCAACCAAATGAAGATTAGAAGCACGGCTGAGAAGAACAAATGCAAATTCTCCTATCTGAGCCAAAGACATTCCGACCTACACACATTTATATTCTGTTGATAGAAAATCATAACAGAAGGCACAATAGACAGTGAACTTCGAATAAAATCTTACAAGGAGTGCAGCCTTGTTGTTGTAACCAAATGCCTTCACTACTGTCGTAATTATGGTTGTCTTGATGATTATAACTAAAATGACAGACGCTAATAATATATCAACATGGCTCCAGAGAAAATGAACATGGATCAGCATCCCAATGCTGGAAAGAAAAAGAGCAGCAAAGAAGTTTCGAATAGGTTCAATCTGCACAAGGAACAAGCTCAGCTGGTTAGAGACCATGAACATGCAGAAAAGAGATGCTATCCCCATTTGGGCCAATACATTAGCAAAACCAGCAGGAAAAGCAAATTAGAAAAGCCTCAGCAACACGAGTGAAATTAAAACCATAAGCACACTTACAGCAATCATTCCAGCCCTACATTCTAATGATAATAGATAGGTTTATCTTAAGATTCTAGAAAGTAATAGCTTCATTTCATTCCCCATTAACCTCTCCAAATTCTTTATGTACAGGAGATCATCAGCTAGATTACTTATCCAGTTAAGCCGGTCTCTATGTATTCAGTTTCATGTCAGGTTCTTGCTTATAGGTAGTCTTCCATTCAAATGATGAAACCTATACCATATAAGTACTGAGAACTATGATTTGCTGTCGATTTTGAATTATGCAGAAACCCAAAGACCTATCAGTGAAAATAAGCTAGAGTGCAAAGTGGTTAGAAAACAAGATTTAAAAATACAAACAGTGCATATTATGTACCTGCTAGTAAGAGTTTGGCCTAACAAGCATAAAAAACAAATAGTTCAAGCCACAAAGTTTCGCAAAAAAAGCCAGAAATTTTTTAAACAGGGATGTTGGATTACAGTGATGAGCAAATAAGTTTAAACAAAATGGAACTTAATATTATTCTGGAATATTATATCCCAAAAGGTAAGAATATGAAGCAAGATAGTTTCTTTAGACAACCAAGACAGCTTCTCAACAATGCAACTCCTGCTTACCATTTACTGCCACCAGTGAAAATACTAAGACTGTGTCCAATCCAATGGATACAATAACGTTTTTCATTAAATTGGATATTTGTTGTTTTATATTCCTCTAGTTGCTCTGTCACTAATGTATGTTGAACTTCCAATGAGAGCAGTACTGTTCATTTGTACGACAGATCTGTGGCCTTCCACATCTCTTGTACACTCCAATATACGCTAACACAATTAGTCAGACATGGACTTACATGTGACACAGAAAAAATGGGATATTGCTGGTTGCTAATCCTGCTCTAGTTAGCTAATTTAATAGCCTCTTAGATAAAAATTTAAGATTAGTCACTATGGTTTAAATATTCACATCTTATCGATTTTACTGTAGTAAAAGATTAAAGATGGGAAGAAAAAAACAGATGAGGTCCCTGATGAATACATGAACGCATTTTAATCAGCAAAATACAATATTAGCAATTAGCTGAGATAAATAATATCTTTGTTTCTATAATAGTTGCAGTCCTAGCAACATGACTGCAAAGACAACTCTTGAACTTACTAGACAAAACGACAAAAGAGAAATACTAGGCACTAAAGTCATGCCAAGAATAGCTAGTTGAACCTCCTGGTGGTAAGATTTACATAACTTCATAAATGGCAAGATATCAGAGCACTCACTTCATAAGTTAGAAAGATATACATAATTTACACATCTACAACTTCAATAGACAGGATAACAGATTATGTAAACCTTACTTGTTCCAATGTATGTTGAGCAAGATCAGTTGTCGATATCATCACCCCAGCTGCAAAAGATCCCAATTCCAGACTCAGGCCCAGCTTATCACTACACTGCAACGATAACAAAAAGAAAAAATCGTTAACATGCAATTTAAAATAAATAAGGTAGACAACTTATGTAATCTAAAGAAAACATTTTTCATACAGAAAAGTTCTACATCATGATGTAGGATCAACCATTAAGGCCTTTCAAGGAGGGCTAGTGGCCAAAGCAAAAGTTAAATTTGATACAGCAATACCACTTCCAATAAAATATCATATGGAATTAATTTAGCTTTAATCTTCCATGTGACTGGACATTATAAAAGAAAAGGCCATTTTAAATATTTTCCACAATTAACTTTGATTTTAACAAGCTCAACATATATTGTAATAACTGCATTCCCTAGAAAAACCAGACAGCAAATAACAATGTGTAATTGTTAAATTTTGTAAGATTGGGCTCAAATAAACTGAGTATATACAAGCTCAAATAAGGTTCCATCCTAAAACTAATTGGCGATAGATGGAGTAACTCACTAGGCTTATATGCATGCTCAAGGTCATATATTCTTTCCATGTAGGACAAACTCCCACGTATAATTCAACACACCCCTCTCACGTGTGAGCTAATTTAAGACCCAACATGTGACATTCTATCGTGTCGAAGTGGTGACAACTAACCCAAGAGCAACTTGCTCTAATAACATATCAGAATTTAGGGTTTTAAGTTGTTATCTATTGAACTACTTAATGGGTAATATATATAGAAAGAGTACAACACAAATCAGGAAACTAATCCCACTAAACTAGGAAACTGACTCTAACAGAAAATCCCTTAAATTGTGGGATCCTAACAATACATATCTTATACCCAATATTTACCTAAAACAGAATTACGACTCACAGTAATCATAAAATATCAATGTGGGTTAGAGGGAAACAAAATAAAATAAATCTTAACATGGAATTGAAGATTGAAAAAAGAAAACTTCCAATGCTATGCTGCACCACTTTATAAAAATTAGAGCAGATAACCAACCAATAGCACCTGAACTAATAAATGTCACGCAATGTAATTTATCAATAAACACAAATGACTTTGCAACTCATTTCTTCAAATGATCAGAGAACGATTGAGCAAAAAGTAAAAGCGAAATCAATGACTTGATTTGATATTTCTATATGGTATTAACAGAAAAATGGGAAGCAGCTTGCATGCATATTAATAGCATATAGCATATGTCCACATTTCCCAATCAAACTAAAAATGCTCGAGAGATCCCGGATAAGCAGATGAAACATACCCAGGCTACAAGTAAGCAGAATGCAACAGATGCTAATTGATAGAGCTCGTTTGTCTGCAAAATTAAATTTAAACCAAGGAAAAAAACTTTGATTGCTCACATACAGACAAATGCAAAGCTAGAGAAAAGAACATCGAAACTATGCTTTTGAACACAATAAGTTTGTACCTGTGATGATAGGCTCATCATCAGTTTAAGGAATCTAGGAAACCAAGTGCGAGATAATATTGATAAAATAGCCAAAAAGGCTATTACAGTCACCAACCTGATTAAGAGAACAGCTATTTTGTCAAGGACAAAAAGTAGATTTTGGGCATCTTTGGCTGAAGTAAGAGTTAAAACTGATAAATATAGAAATATTGAAACATTTGCTGTAAGTAAATCGATAACCATCAATAGCACTGACGTGAGTAAATTATGTAATATTTTCCTCTAAACTTTGCAAGTCCAGTTTCTTCACTTACAGTTTGGTCATGGATATTACTCCCTGTAGAATTCCTGAAGTTCCACCAAGAACCGGAAGCAAAGCAAATAGCAAACCAACAGCACAGTCCTAGCAGGTAAAACCTTATTCAATATTCAATATGAGTTCATGAAAAAGCATTCCACAACTTAATCACCAAAAGCATCAGCAGAATGGTACTATTAGAAATGTATTCAAAGACAGTACCTGTAGAATAAGAGTGCCAATGGTCACTTGCCCATGGAGCGAATTAGTAGAATTCTTTTCCATCAAAAACTTCAAGACCTGGATCAAGTGATAATCATTGGCCAAGTAGCATTTCAAAGAGTAAAAAGGAGAGAGAGAAATAGAGGATATAACATATTGGAAATAGATTTTTGGTGCATATATCAGAAAGAGAATTTACCACAGCTGTGGAAGACATTGAAAGGAATGCACCAACAAATACCCCTTCAGATGTCTTACCACCAAATAGCTGCAAACAGAATCAGATTAGAACTCCAGTTTTGTGTAATAAAACTTTAATCAGGAAAATCTATAAGCAATGCTTTTGCACCAAAAACAACTGCTTTATAGTCGCACTAATTGCAAACCAGTAAGTCATATAAAGTATAAATTATGAGGGAGAGCAAGGATGCAGGGAACTTCACACCAGTATAATAGATGAAAGAAAATAAAGTCAATTGTTGGGAAATATCCGGGCAGATATTTCCTAGGTGATAGTGACTCCTAAAAGTTAAATAAATTAGATCAATTAGAATATTATGTACAGCTGTTAGTTTCCTAAAATAGATCCTTGTATTCCTACATATACTTGTACCTATGTATTGAATATTAAGGGAATAATAATATACATCTGTTCAACTTATATTTCTACATGATATCAGAGCAGATTTGGTCCGAATTATTAATTTTCTGGTTGTCTGTCTGAATGTCCAATCCCAACGGGTTATTTCAAGTGACAACCCAGTCCCAGTTGCACTTGAGAGAGAGTGAGTTTATAAGTGGTAAGAGTTAACTATTCAAATTACTAGTTCTAGTCATTTTGACAATGGTTGACTTAAGCTCACTTCTTGTTAATGGGTTCTACACTCTACCCATATTAAACCCTAGCCGCCACCTACTTTCCCTAATCCTACCCATCTATGTCAACCATGTCCGACATCTCTGAATCCTCCAACCCATCTGTTCAAACACCTCCACCTCATAATCCTACCTCAGATTCTCATTCCATTCATATCACTAGTATATGACTGAATGGAGAGAATTTTCTTTGTTGGTCCCAATAAGTTAGAATATACATTTGTGGTAGAGGCAAAATTGGATATCTGACTGATGAGAAGAAGGAACCAGCAGCTGATGATCCTACACCTACTGTTGAAAACTCAGCCTTGTTTGCTGGGAATGTAGTTGGTCGTGTTAAGAAGACTGAGGAGAAGTCACAGGAAATAAAGGCACGGGTTTGGTGTGACTACCGCAATAAAGCTCATCATACCCGTGAAACATGGTGGAAACTCCATGGAACACCTACAAATTGGAAGGAATCTCATGAAGGAAAATTTAATAAAACTCCATCAGCCCATAAGGTAGATTCTGGACAGTTCACTCAAAAGCATATTAACCACATCCTCAAGCTGCTGAAACCCAAATCTGAGTCCTCAAGTGCTCCCAATGCATCTGTTGCACAAACAAGTAGTGATTTAATGCCTTGTCATGTTCCTTTCCCTACCATTCCGCTCCTTGGATCATTGATTCAGGAACATCTAACCATATGACTAGTTCTTCTTATTTATTTCATACTTACAACCCTTGTTCTAGACATTAAAAAATTCATATAGTAGATGGGTCATTTTCTGCTATAGCAGGAAAAGGTTTGATCACTCTTATCTTCTAATATCTGCCTTAAGTCTGTCCTTCATGTTCCTAAACTAGCTTGTAATCTACCATTTGTGAGCAAACTAGCCCGTGACTCTAAGTGTACCATTACATTTTTTGATTCGTATTGTGTTTTCTAGGAACAGACATCGAAGAGGATGATTGACAATGCTAAGTTGATAGATGGTCTCTACTACTTCGTTGATGACTACTTGAGGAATAAAGAAGCCTATGGCTTAAGTAGTATTTGTTCTACCCCTGCTAAAGAACATATTTTACTTCCGCATAATAGATTAGGACATCCTAGTTTCTCATATCTCAAAAGACTATTACCTCATTTGCTTAAATCTGTGGATTGTTCAAAACTTTATTGTGAGCATTGCATTTTATCCAAAAGTCATAATATTATTTACCCTACAAAACCATATCAGCCCTCTAAGCCATTTTACTTAATTCATAGTGATGTTTGGGGCCCATCGCGTGTTAAAAACCATTTTTGGAAAAAAAATGGTTTGTAACTTTTATCGATGATCATACTCAAGTATGCTGGGTCTATTTGATGCGTGAAAAATCTAAAGTTGCTCAAATCTTTCAAAACTTTATACCAGGATTGAAACTCAATTTCACACACACATTGGTATACTTCACTCTAACAATGGCACTAGGTATTTTAATGAAGTCCTTGGAAAATTTCTTAAGCTTAAAGGCATTGTTCACCAATCTACTAGTGTTAACACCCCTCAACAAAATGGCATTGTCGAGGGGAAAAATAAACACTTACTGGAAGTATCTCGAGCCATTATGTTTGTTATGAATGTGCCAAAATGCCTTTGGGGTGAGGTCGTTTTGACTATATCATACTTAATCAATCAAATGGCCAGCCATGTTTTGCGTTATGCTACACCCCTAGATGTGTTTAAACAAAATTTTCTTGAAAATCGGCTTTACTCTACTCTTCCCCTTAGGGTTTTTGGGTATACCCCAACTAGGGGAAACTCCAAACTAGATCCTAGAGTTGAAAAATGTGTATTTATTAGGTATGCTCCTAGTAAACGGGGTTATAAGTGCTACAATCCTTTCACACAAAAAATTGTTGTATCCATGGATGTCACATTCTTAGAACATTAAAAAAAAAAATTCTTCAGGCAAAGAACTCTAATGAAGCAGAAAAATTTTGGGATGTTACTATTACTCCCAACCCCCTACCCACAGTCATTATTGATCACAATATAATCTCTGATAATGAAGGCAAAGAAACTACTCACAATATAATCTCTAATAATGAAGGCAAAGCAACTACTCCTAATATGTCCATGCCAAGAAATCCCAGTTCAACCACAGGGAGAGAAATGCTACTGTCTGTTTCCAGGGAACGGAATACTGAGCTTCATGTTTATTCTAAGAGAAAGACTCAATTAAGAAGTAGAGAACAACCTCCTCAACACTACACAACCTCTCAAACTCCTTGGAGAATGAACCTGGGAACAACTCTAATTCAGGTAACCTATCAGCTACTTTACCCCTTGTTGTGCCTAATAATGATCAATCTATACCTACCGACCCACAAGTTACTAGTGATTTTTCTACTGATGTCTCTGCTGATAATTACCTGCCCATAGCAATTAGGAAAGGGAAACAAGATTGTACCGACCATCCCATATCAAAGTACTTATCTTATGGAAAACTAGTACACAAACACAGCTCCTTTATATCTAAAATCACTAACTTGTTTGTACCAAGGAACAGTCAAGAAGCACTTCAAGATTCGGATTGGAGATCAGCTATTATGGAAGAGGTAAATGCACTTGAGAAGAATGGAACTGGGGAACTCGTTAATTCCCCTAGAAATAAAAAGCTAGTAGGGCACAAGTGGCTATTCACTGTTAAATACAAGGCTGATGGTAGTGTGGAAAGGTTGAAGGTAAGGCTGGTTGCTAAGGAGTTCACTCAAACCTATGGTATTGACTACCAAGAGACATTTGCTCCTATTGCAAAGGAAAATACTATTCAGGTGTTGTTATCCTTGGCTGTAAATTTTGAGTGGACTTTACATCAACTAGATGTAAAAAATGCATTTCTTAATGGAGACTTAGAAGAAGTCTTTATGAGGCTACCTCTGGGATTTAAGGATACCTATGAATAAGGTGTGCAAGCTAAAGAAGTCATTATATGGCCTCAAGCAGTCCCCTAGAGCATGGTTTGATAGATTTGGACGAGCAGTGAAGAGCTATGGCTACTATCAGAGTCAAGCCGATCATACATTGTTCTACAAACGGTCCAAGGCAAGTAAGCTATCTATTCTTATTGTTTACGTGGATGTTATCATTCTAACTGGAGATGATGTATCCGAAATAGTAGAATTGAAGAAGAGATTAGCCAAAGAATTTGAAATTAAAGACCTTGGACCACTCAAACACTTCCTCGAGATGGAGTTTGCTAGATCAAAAGAAAGTATATTTGTGAATCAGAGGAAATATATACTAGATCTGTTGAATGAGACCGGATTACTAGGCTGCAAGGTAGCTGATACACCTGTTGAAACAGGTGTGAATGTTAGCCCAGCTTCACAAGAAAATATCGTTGATAAGGAGAGACACCAGAGGCTGGTTGGGAGACTAATATATTTGTCACACACCAGATCTGATATAGCTTTCGTTGTCAACCTAGGGAGTCAATTTATGCACTCACCAGGCAGAGAACAATTGAATGTTGTGTATAGGATAATATGGTATCAAAGGAACTCCCGGGCAAGGTTTAATGTTTCGTAAGCAGAACAATCTTCAAGTTGAAGTTTATACCGATGCTGATTAGGCAGAAAGTGCTACTGATAGAAGATCAATTTCAGGCCATTGCACGTTTGTTGGTGGTAACTTGGTAACTTAGCGGAGTGAAAAACAAAGTGTTGTTGCAAGGAGTAGTACCTATGCTGAATTCCGATCAATGGCACATGGCATTTGTGAAGTTTTGTGGATTAAAAGGGTACTAAAGGAACTGCAAATTCCTATTTCAGTTCCTATGAAGGAGTATTGTGATAACAAGGCTGCAATTTCAATTGCCCACATCCTAGTCCTTCATGATAGAACAAAACTTGTTGAGACAAGCATTTCATTAAGGAGAAGATTGAAAAAAGATTAATTTGTGTTCCCTATATACCTACCTCACAACAAGTAGCTGATATTCTTACAAAAGGGTTACACAAGAGGCAGTTTATTGTTCTAGTTACCAAGCTGATTATGGATGATATCTACAAGCCAGCTTGAGGGGGAGTGCTAGGAAATATCCGAGTAGATATTTCCTAGGTGTTAATGTGATAAGCAAATGGATGATAGAATAGGTCTTTATTGATATTTAGTAATGGTAACGTAGACTACTACAAGAGCAGAAGCTCTCCAGCCAACAATAGCCCCTCAAGCTTAATAGCTGAGACAGTAGACTAAGAAAAAGTTTCCCCTCTGTGCTACCCGATTCCCTTACATAAACTCCCCCTGTACTAGATTCCTTTCTCTCTCCCCTAACAAATTCTAACAAACTCATCCCCTAACCGTTAGCTGACTCATCATTCCCTGGTACTAACTTTCTGCTCTTCCTTAGTCTTTCTCCTGGAGTATGTTAATATGGGTTTGTGGCCCATGTTCTGTTCCTTCCTCCTATTTCTCCTAGAGTAAGTCAACATGGGTTTATGACCAGTATAGCTATCAATTCCGCCTCCTGCGAAATCTGCCTTGTCCTCAAGGCAAAAGGAAGGATACTACTGTTTCAACTGTGCAGCAGCTGTCCAGGAAGCTTCTTCAATTGGCTTCCCTTTCCAAAGCACAAGCCACTCGACAATCTCCTCATGATTCTTCTAGACAGTATGTTCAGCTAGGATTGCTTCAGGAGCAGCAGGCTCGGTTGAGTCAACCTCCAGACCTGAAGGAAGAGTTGGCTCAGGCACACGGTTTCCTATAACTTGTTTCAGCTGAGAGATGTGAAATACCGGGTGAACTCGGGCAGTGTTAGGAAGAGCCAACTTATAGGCCACAGCTCCTACCTTAGCTATCACTTGGAAAGGTCCATAAAAGTGAGTTGAAAGCTTAGGATAGATCCGACGTGCGACTGATGTTTGTCTGTGAGGTCTAAGCTTGACATAGACCCAATCCCCTATTTTCAGTTGAAGATCCCTACGTTTAGCATCAGCCACAGATTTTATGACTTGTTGAGCTCTATTAAGATGGTATTTAAGCTGCCTCAAAGCCTCATCTCTATCAACCAACACACAATTTACAGCATCAATAAGAGACTCCCCAAGGAGGAAGTGAGGGACTTTGGGAGGAGGTCGACCGTACACCACCTCGAATGGAGTTGCGGATGTTGTGGAGTGAAAAGAAGTATTATACCAAAATTCGGCCCAAGAGAGCCAATTATTCCACCGTTTTGGTTGTTCAGAAACAAAACATCAGAGGTAGGTCTCAAGACACCTATTTACCACCTCGGTTTGTCCATCCGTTTTCGGATGATAGGAGGTGCTCATTCGAAGAACCGTTCCATGCAACCTCCAAAGCTCTTTCCAAAAATTACTGACAAAGATTGGATCCCGATCACTTACAATTGTTTTCGGAATGCCATGTAGTCTAGCCACTTCCTTAACAAAACAATCAGCTACAGCCTTGGCAATAAAAGGGTGTTTAAGAGGGATGAAATGTGCATACTTTGATAATCTGTCCACTACTACCAAGATAGCCTTAAACCTTTCGCTTTTTGGCAATCCCGTTATAAAATACATTGAAATGTCTTCCCAAACTGAATTGGGGATAGGGAGAAGTTGAAGTAACCCAGCTGGAGCAAGGGTTTGATACTTGTGTGTCTTTGGCACACTTCACATTCCTTCACAAACTGCAGAATCTGTTTTCACATTCCAGCCCAATACAAACAACCGACTATCCGCTTATAAGTCTTAATAAATCCGGAATGACCCCCTGTTGGAGTGGAATGGAATTCTTGCAAGAAATCTGGAATGAGGGAGGAGGATTGAGACAAAACCAACCTGTTTCCCTTGAACAACAACCCTCCCGATAAGTGAAACTCTGTTTCGGATGGAGGATTAGCTTGGAATTTCTGCAGGATTTCTGTCAACTATGGATCACTTTGATACTCTTCTTGCACCTTAACTGAATCGACCCAATTAGGTGATGAAACAAGGTGGTGAAGTTCTGGATCCACAGATACACGTGATAATCTACTGCCTTGTTTTCTGGTCCTAGCTTATAGAACACTGCAAATCGGAAACCCATCAACTTGGACAACCAGTGGTGCTGATCTGGGGCATTAACCGCTGTTGCAGGAGATGCTTCAATGTCTTGTGGTCTGTGTGTACCTTGAAGGACCTTCCCAAAAGGTAATGCCTCCAATGCTGGGTGGCTAGCACTAAAGCCATAATTTCCTTTTCATACACGGATATGGACATGGTAGTAGCAGATAAAACTTTGCTGAAATAAGCAATGGGTTTATTTTCCAGCATAAGGACAGCCCCCAATCCAATACCAGAGACATCACATTCCACAGTAAATTCCTTGGAGAAATCCGGTAGAGTGAGGACCGGAAAGGAAATCAAACAATTCTTCAACTTATCAAAGGCTCCTTGAGCTTCAGGTCCCCAAGAGAAATTGTCTTTCTTTGTGAGTTCCGTGAGTGGCCGAGCGATTTTCCCATAGTCTTGGATAAACTTCCAGTAGTATCTAGTGAGACCAAGAAACCCTCTCACCCCTGTAACATTCTTAGGTATAGGCCAATCTTTAACACATTGGATCTTAACAGGATCCATTGCTACACCTTCAGCTGAAATAACATGTCCTAAATACTCAATGGATTGTTGTCCGAATAAGCATTTCTTCTTATTTGCAAAGAAATGATGTTCAATTAATAGCTGTAGAGCTTGTTCCAAATGGTTGAGGTGCTGCTGCCAACTACTGCTATAGATCAAAATGTCGTCAAAAAATACCAGCACACTTTTCCTTAGAAGTGGTCTAAATACCGAATTCATAGTAGATTGAAGAGTGGATGGGGCATTCATAAGTCCGAAAGGCATAACTAAATATTCGTAATGGCCTTCATGAGTTTGAAAGGTTGTTTTATGAATATCTTCTATCTTAATCCGTATTTGGTGGAAACCAGACTTCAAATCAATCTTAGAAAAATACTTGGAACCATGCAATTCGTCAATAAGCTCATTAATAGTGGGAATGGGAAACTTGTCAGGGATGGTTACCTTGTTTAAGGCACGATAGTCCATACACATCCTCCATGAATCGTCCTTCTTTTTAACTAGAATTACTGGACTGGAAAAAGGGCTCATGCTGTGTCTAATCGTACCTAATTCTAGCAATTCCCTGACCTGCTTCTCAATCTCATCCTTATGGTGGTAGGCATACCTATAAGGACGTACACTTATTGGATTGGACCTATTATATAGATTAATGACGTGATCATGATTCCGCGAAGGAGGAAGACCCCTCAGTTCCTGGAACACCAATCGGTTTGCATGTAGGACAAAAGTTAGCTCTTGAATTTGGGCTGGAATTAATGTAGTACTAGCCTCCGAAACAAGCACATTAACCTCACACTCTTGCTGTTCATCCTGAAACTCCATCACAATGGAATGGAGTACCCCTTGCAAGGCAGAAATTTGTTGGGGCTACATAAAGCCTTGCCCTCTCAATGTGGTTACTTCTTTTCCATGTTCAAAACCCCAACTCACTGCCTTTGGCTTGAAATCCGTCCTCACTTCTCCTAGAGTTTCCAGCCATCCTGCACCCAAAATCAGATCTATTCCTCCCAACTGCAAAATATATGCGTCAATTAGCAGCTCCACATTCCCTACTAACACCCCAATTCCCTTACACCGTCCTTGTGAAAAACACTTTGTGCCATTACTTAGTTTCACTCCATACGAATCGGTTGGAGTCACATTCAAACCCAAGGTAGCTACTAATTCTTGTGAAAGATAATTATGACTTGCTTCACTGTCTATGAGGAGCAAGATTGGAACTCCCGCCAACTTACCCTCGAATTTGAGAGTCTTAGATTGGACAATCTCCCAATACTCAGCTACTTGAGACACCATTTCCCATGCCTCACCAATTTCGGTCTCCTCTCTGTCCACTTCATTTGAAGGAAGCTTTTCTCCCTCGTCGTCACCTTCCCAAATCAGCAGTCTCAAATGCTTATCAAGGCAAACATGGGTAGGGCTGTAGTGTTGTTTGCATTTAAAACATAATCCCTTAAGACCTTCGGTCCATCAGCTCCTGATAAGAAAGATTTCGTGTCCCCCTTTGTTGCCCAACTACAACCCTCTCCACACGGTGGGTGGTTGAACTAGGTTGTAACGCACGCCACTCCAGCTGCGACCACCCTTGGTCGAATTGGTGGACACGAATTTCTGGGCATCCATGGTTTTCCATCCCGTTGTCTATTTTGAAGTCACCGACTGCGTCAACTTCCGCTCTACTGCACGCGCTGTGGATATCACCTTATAGCGGGAGGAAGGGTCCAAAGCCAAGACTTCCAGCCGTATATCTCCTCTTAGTCCCCCTAAGAAGAATCCCATATATTGATCTTCTGGAAGAGGTGGAACCTGAGCCATCAACATCTCAAAAGTTTCCACATACTCATCCACGGTGCCCCGCTGTGTTAATGTTTTTAACTGGGAAAATAGGTTTCTGATATGGTGATCTCCATACCGATCGAACAAAGCCCGTTTGAAAGTCTCCCAGTCCAGCTCTGGTTTCGACACCAAGAGGACCTTCAACCAGTGCCATGTCATGCCCTCCATGCAGATCTGAGCCAGCTAAACCCGAAGTTCTGGTGGGGTGCCCTCAATGGTGAAGTAGACTTCCGCACGAGAGACCCATCCTATCGGGTCGTCACCTTGGAATGGAGGGAGCTCTACCCTTTTTGCCCTGAGCTACTCCGACGACGACATGGAGGTAACGCCGCTTCCTTCAGCAGACGTCTGTACCGACTTACCACGATCGACAAACCTTGACATTACCTCGGGTGATCGGTTTTCCATCTGTCACTGGAACCCTTCAAGCATTTCTACGTGCATCGCCGCCAGCACTCTGGAAAGGTCATCAACGCCTTTGTGTAAGGTTCCCAGTTGGACCGTATGGTCCAACAGCTTCGTCTCCACCGCCACCATACGCGAATCCATTGCTTTCCACTTCTGTGACGCCATTCTCGTTTGCATACAATCGGGTCTCTCAATGAAAGCACCAATGATAAGCAAATGGATGATAGAATAGGTCTTTATTGATATTTAGTAATGGTATCGTAGACTACTACAAGAGCAGAAGCTCTCCAGCCAACAATGGCCCCTCAAGCTTAATAGCTGAGACAGTAGAATAAGAAAAAGTTTCCCCTCTATGCTACTTGATTCCCTTACATAACCTCCCCCTGTACTAGATTCGTTTCTCTCTGCCCTAACAAACTCTAACAAACTCATCCCCTAACCGTTAGCTGAATCATCATTCACTGGGTTACTAACTTTCTGCTCTTCCTTAGTCCTTCTCTTGGAGTATGTTAATATGGGTTTGTGGCCCATGTTCTATTCCTTCCTCCTATTTCTCCTAGAGTAAGTCAACATGGGTTTATGACCCGTATAGCTATCATAATGACTCCTAAAAGTTAGCTAAATTAGATCAATTAGAATATTATGTACAGCTGTTAGTTTCCTAAAATAGATCCTTGTATTCCAATATATACTTATGCCTATGTATTGATTGTTAAGGGAATAATAATATACATTTGTTCAGCTTATAGTTCTGCATCAGTGCTATACAACAACAGCAGTATTTACAAACTAGAAAAACAACTTATAAAACTCTTAAAGATCAAGTGAAATACCATGGCTGTAATTCCACATAAGAACATAAACAAAAATATTTGGAGCAGACCTCCCAAAACAGCAACTGCTCGAACAACTCGAAGCTGAAATTGAGGTAGATAAATGTTTATTGCAACTTCACCAGCAATTTCATTTTATAATAAAATATGAGGGAGGTGAAAAGAACAAACTTTTGTTATCGAGAACTCCAAACCCAGTGCGAAGAGCAGAAAAACAACCCCAAACTGAGCTACAGTCTCAACCTACAAGGATATGCATGACAAGAAAAAAACTAAAAGTGAATTATCAATCAAAGGGTTAGTCATATCTGAGCAAGTAATGCCTGTAGAATCATAAATTCAGAAATTTATGTTGAGATGACCACCGCATTTACTCTTATACTTGGCAGAAATTTCGTGGCTGATATTATATTCAACTTCCATTACAACACATGTCAATCAAAGCATCATAGTGAGTGATCAACTTGTCTGAAAATGAATAAGAACTATTCTAAACCAATCTGAGTTAAAAGTGCAACATCAAGCAAATCATCCTCTCCAGATATCCTAACTAATAAAGCAAAATGCAACAATTCACACATACTTGCACCATCTCACTGACAAAGTTGAAGCCTCCAGGTCCAATAACAGATCCTGCTAATAGATATCCAGTCATTGCCTATAAAAACTCTATGGTTAGAAATGTTGGTATAGGCAAGAAACTTATAAACACATACAGTGAGAGATTTATCTTGCTTAGACATTAAATAGATCATATTATTGCAATTTCATGAACTATCTATATGGAATATATCAGACCGGTTGTCCAACACAGGCAAATGCAATGCCACCACAAGCTGCAGACACAATGACGACAACCAAATCTGATATCAATCTACAAAGGAATAAAGATGGATTCATATTAGCTTACCAGCTAAATACAACAAATATTTAAAAAGAATCATGAGAAATAGCAAAGATCACCTCAGATCTAGCTGCAACACTGGAAATTTTGATTTGAAGTTAGATATAATAAAGATATTGTCCTGAAATAAACAACCAAAAGTTCCAGAGTTACACATTAAAAATAACATCAGCACCAAAGGTACCTACTGAAGTAATCTTACCTTTCTATCTATAAGTGTAGGGGTATCTTCGACTCTATTTTCATTGTCTAAATTGAAAACATCATGAAGCTTAAATGACCTAAGATGAAAAACGGAAACATGAATGCCTTAAATGACCAGTCAAATACCAAAATATCTAGGAAGGTGACAAGACATAGAGTAGAAGTTCATACTTCTCCTCCTTTGTTTCATTTTTCTTTGGCTTCACCCTGGCAACAGTTTCCAAAACTGCCTGAGCAAAGAAAAATGTATAAATAAGACTTGATAAGTTAAAAGATCCTAACTAAGTATATGTAGGCTATTCTACATGATCTAAAAGACAAATGAAAAAATCAGTATGTTTTGTTCTTAATGAAATTAGATAAAACTCGTAACAATCAAAGAACGATCATGAAGATGCACAAACAAAGTCTTTTCAATCCTCAAAATATACTGATGGTTACGGCTAAACATGCTGTTCAGTTTCTTGGATTGCTAAAAACTGTTCAATTGATATGAAAATATCTATTAAAAAAACCAAGGAACAAAGAAACCTGTTGTTCTGCTACACTGTTGTTGAAGCTTCCAGAATCAGTTGCTGCCAAATATTGGACGCATTGGTGAGTGGAGTGGGGTGTAATTATTAGTCAAAAATTGGAAGAACGTTACAAGTGGTAGACAGGATAAAAAAATTGATAGAAGCACCAACTCAGCTCAATGAAAAAAAAATCTCGTCACAAAACAATTCCAAATCAGAGGCTACAATGAACAATCAATATAACACCATTAATGCTAACATCAACTACAATTGAGTTGATTCCCAACATTTGTATATAAGATCAACAATCCTAGTGAAGCTTTCTTTCTGAGACTGAAGGTAAGACTTTAAATAAAGCAAAATTACTAGATCTAGTAACAAGGGGTTTGAATTGACAGTAACACATATAAATACTTGGAGCCGACATTCTCATGAGTCTCGTATCTTAAATCCAAGTCCGGACTGGAGTCAAACAAAGTGAGAGAAAAGTATTCAAACAAAGAATATATAATTAAGCACGCCTAAGTAAATCATTAGTAATCCATATTACTGGAAGAAAGAAGAGACGTTGTATCTCCACAACTAACCTAACAATCTAATTAGAAGAACAAATGTCAACATCAACGAAAACGAGTTATGCAGAAATCATAGACAGTTCTTTGATTAAATAAACCCTAGGAATGGAAGGAATAAGTAGAGAAAGACAGACAGAGAGAGAGAGAAAAAAAAACCTTCGCTCTGTTCGTTCTCAGTGAACTCCTTTTCAAGAGCCTTATCGATAATATCGGCGAAGGAGCCTTCTTTAAGCTTAGAAATGGAGGTGTTGGTGGCGCTGGCGTTGGCGTTGGTGAAGACAGAGCCATCTGAGTCGGCAATTTCGAAAGCAAGTGAAAGCGGTAGAAGAAGAAGAAAAGCGCAGAATGGGAAGAGACTAAGCTGAAGAGGACACAGAGGTCCAGCTCCTCTTCTACTGAACATTGAAGTGAAAGAGCAGACTACACACGCCACAAGGAGTGAGCGCTTGGAGAGAGACAGAGGGAGTTAATGAATGGAGGAAGGAGTCAACTTTTGGTCATAGTTCTCATAGACAAGCCGCGCCCACCATATCCGTTTTTTTTATAACTGATTTACTTAATATTAATAAATTTATTTCTCCTTCGAAAAAATAATAAAATTTTTAATTTACAAGATTTAAAAAGTATTTGAGACGCAATAATTAGACGAACGAAACCCTTGGTGGCTATTCAATCGAGGCTTTTACTCTTTTGCTTTTTATAT
>JAOQML010000008.1:29837352-29848442 GCA_027568935.1 Erythroxylum urbanii
CGATCTTTTTAATTAATTAATTAATTACAATATTTTAATTAATTATAGAGTAATTAATTATTTAATTGATTTCATCATAAATTTGATTATTAAAATTAAAGCTTTACTTATGAAATTATTTGGCTCATAATTATACCTTTTATCTATCCTCTATATATAAAAAATTAAAAACATAACAATCACTATCATTTCTCTCTTTCATTCCTTTAGATTATGAGAGGAATGGAAGATTGTCCAAAATCAGGAGTGAAACTCTTAGGTCTTCAATGATAGGTTCATACTAAACATCAATTTTCATTCCATATACATACTTCTTTTTTCATACCCCCAAACAAGCACCCCTTAAGTTGTAGGTAAAAGAGTTATTTTTTCTTTAATTTCACAATAATTTTTTCAGTACTTTTGTAGGTAATGCTTCATTTTATAAAAAAATTTATATATTAATCTAAGTTTTTCCCATTTATTTTTTGGTTCTTTGATATTCTTAAAGGTATTTCTCTATATTTTAAAAGGCCATATATATTTTGTAGAAATTCCTATCATTATCTTTTGTGCTTTAAATTTTTACGGAGAAGCCTATATATTTTATTAAATGTCCAACATAATTGTTTCTTTTTTTTTTAATCGGCTTTCACTAATATGACATTTTGAAACATATGATATTCCACGTAAACAGTCAAATGACAAGAATTGATTAGAATAACGAGTCGCAAAGATATATATCAAATAAATTGATTTATCTAATTTATCTATTTTATTGTTTTTTATTTAAATATTATTATTTATATTAAAATGTAATAATATTTACATTTATTAATCTCATTTAAAATAAATATTATTTTTATTTAAAATAAATATGTAAGAGAAGTGACTATTGTGATTTTTCTTTAACATATTTCAGGAATGCGTGATCTATTATTTTCTTTTTAAAATAAAATTTAAGGTACCTTTCGTACAAAAGATAGCAGTGGATGATAACTCAACTTGTCGAGACCTATCATTCGAAATCTATCTTTTTTATTTTTTTTGATTACATTAGGTATCTCTTGTAAATGCAAGAGGATGTTAATATGTAGTTGTTGAGAGGATTATTGATGTAGGTAAATTTTATATATTTTTCACTAGTATTTTACTTTGCTTATATGCTTTAATGCTTTAGTTTAATCTATTATAACAAAACTGTCGGTGAATGCTCTGTTTCTTATTGCTCATATAGTATAATATATACAAAATACATGAAAGAGTTTTCTAGCTATGTAAACACTAAAATCTCGCTAACTATACATGGATATTGTGAGATATTTTCCTAATTGTCTAGTTTGCTATTTGACCAAATCAACACAAATATACAATTCTCATATTTACACAAATACGTAATATGTACACCTTATTGCTCCTCCTCAAGTTGGAGCATGAAGATCACGAATGCCTAACTTGTGTAGGAGATAATGAAATTGTTGACGTCTAAGAGCTTTCGTAAAAATATCAACTAATTATTGAGAGGTGTGCACATAAGCAATGACAACATTACCAGTTTGAATTTGATCTCGAACATAGTGACAGCCAATTTCTATATGCTTTGTGCACTTATGGAAAACAGACTTAGAAGTGATGTAGAGAGTTGTCATATTATCACAGTACAAATGCATAGGAGCGTGAAGATCGACACCAAGAAATTTCAATAGAGCCTTGAGCCAAGTGAGCTCACATGTGGTAGTAGCCATGGCCCGATATTTAGCTTCAGCTGAGGAATGGGAGGCAGTATATTGTTTCTTTGTCTTCCAAGAAATAGGAGAATGGCCAAAAATAATAAAATAACCAGTCAAAGAACATCTGCTCAGAGGACAACTAGCCCAGTCAAAATCATAAAAGGCATAAAGTTGAAGGTCACTATCACGTTATAAGAAAAGACCTTGGCCCGAGTGACCATTTAAATATCGAAGGATGCATATCACAACATCTTAGTGTTCTTGTCAAGGAGATTGCATAAATTAGACCAAAATGTGCACCGAATAACTAAGTTCTGGTCGTGTAATAGTGAGGTAGATAAGTCACCCAATGAGTGGACGATAACTTTTAGGATTAGGAAGCAATGAACCGGATGCCAATGCTATGATTTTGCTCATCGAAAAAGCAACAACTTTAGAGGCAAGGACACTAGCCTCTGTCATGATATCCAAAGCATACTTAAATTGACAAAGAAAGAGACCATCAAGATTGCGAGCCACCTCAATCCCCAAAAATATTTCAAACGACTTAAATCCTTCATGTGAAAACAATTACTCAAATGACGCTTGAAATCATCAATAGCAATAACATTATTACCAGCAACAATAAGGTCATCCACATACACAAGAACAAAAAGTGAAATATGACCCTTATAAAGTGTAAATAATGAATAGCCTAAATATGACTGCGTAAAACCAAACTGCTTCAAAACACTTACTAACTTGGCAAACCAATTTCATGGGGCTTGATAAAGCCTATAAAGGGACTTACGCAAGCGACAAACCTGCCCAGGATGAAAAGCAAAAAAATCAAGAGGCAAAAGCATATAAACTTCCTCATGCAAGACACTATGCAAAAAGGCATTATGCATGTAACATCCCGCTCCAAAAGGCACGTGCCTGAACATCCCAGAGGACATTCCGACATATGCCCTGTGAGAGCGGCATGTTAGAGCAGTCACATTTACTTTAATGGCATCATACATATATAACACAAGTATCCAAAAACTTAAACTCCTCATTTAATTCATAAAACATAATTTATATTGTAGCATTACACTTTATAATTCATATATCCAGTATCACAAATATCTAAGAGCATACTACTCTTTTATAAAATATTCTACATGGAATGAGAAAATAAACAAAAACATTCGATCTAAACTCCACAGTCTCAGCTGACCGACCTTTGAGCCATTTCCTGAGTCCAAAAACACAGTACTAGACTTCTTTTAGAATGTCTTAATAGCTAGGTCTCCTTTCCCTTACTTGAAAATCAACGTTGTAATTTTGATGAGTTTTGCGAACTCAGTGAGTGAACCCTCCTCGATGTGCTCACCCATATCAAATCACAAAGATAGTTTATCAATTTACAATCAAATCATATCACAATTACTGAATATCACATCACATTTCATCTTGTTTCAACAAATATAGTTTATGTATAGTATTTCACATTTATATTTCAGAACAGCTCAAATAAACCATTTCAATCATTCAAATCATACTTATCAAATTATATATGCAATGCACATGTGACTCACTTTCAATTGTTATATTGTTGTGACCAAGTGCCTTTTAAAATGTCTCGTATCTGTTGTAGATACCAGGATCATTAATAATTATCCCGTATCCGTTGAGGATACCAGGCTCATTATAATATTGAGCCTGTGGCTTTTTAAGCACATTCTGAGCTTTAAGTTCTTTTTCATTGGTCACTTCAGTCATAACTACCTTTATCTGATTATACATATCATGTAATGATATGCATCAAATCACATTTTTATGCTTTCAACAATTTTCATTCATTTCAAACACAATCACTTTTTCATATTCATTGGACATAAGTCTAGCATTCAACATTTGTGTTGAGAACACATATTTTTGTCATATTAACATACAATCAGAACACTTCCAATACATTCCTAATTATCGAACTTCTTGGACCATTAATGTCCAGAATTATCACATTCAAATCATTCATAGTTCAATAACTGAAATATAAATAGAACAAATAAAATCCTATTAAGTAACATCTTGGTTGACTCACAGTAAGCTCCAGATAGCTATTGCCTCGACGATCCGACAATGTCTGGATCTTGTTGTTCGATTCGCGCTTCTATATCATGCAATACACGCATTTATATACATTACTAATTTGCACAATCACATAAGCATTTTATCATACACATATGTATATGTGTCATGTATAATGCATGCTCAATTTGACTATCCTCGGGTATGTATCCTTAAATCAAAACCCTTGATCATTCAAACGTTATACTTGTATACGTATAGCTTGCACTTAGGTTTACACCTCAAAGGAACTTGATTATTTTAAGTTCATCAATTAATCATTCACCAATATTATTCTAAGATTATATTAGGTTCATTTCAAGCCTTAATCAAGTCCAAATACACCAATGTAGAGTGACTTATCCTTAGTTGGTTCAACTATTACATAAAACCAAAATTATCACTTTAGAACCTGGCCCATGATTGTGGTGGACCTTACCACGATCATGACAGAAGCTTGTTCAAAAGGCCATGACTGTGAGGACTATGTCACGATCGTGACAGAACCCAAATAACCATTCATGATTGTGCAATGAAGGTCACGATTGCGCTCTGCCTTTCTTCCTTCATTTCTCCATGAATTCCACATACTTAGAAACATCACTAACACTCAAATTTTTCCAAAATTCATGTTCTTTTATGTAACTTCATTTCATGCTAGTCTAACTACCATATTGCTTACATTAAATCTCACAAAACTCTACTCAATTGATTCATTATCATTCACTTAATCTTATCATACATGTACTCCTAACTTTTCCATACTATAACCAAGACATCTTATGCATAATTCATTATTTCTACTTCATTTCCTCTTCATTTTAACCTCCATTACATCTTAAAAGCATCCAAATAACAATACCTAAACTATTGTTCATCATTTATACAAAAATAGAACATGATCACTATCATCTTAGTTCTTCTCATTTCAAGAACACTACACTAGCCTTTTCTTCAGCTTCAAAACTCAATTTAATTCATCTCTATAACAACCAATGATTCAAGTTTTTACACACTCAAAAACAAAACGCAAACACATACATTTATTCATCAACGTTCATCAACTTTTAACACACTTTCATACACCTTTTACACTATCAATCCATCTCAAAAATATCCCTATAACAATTCATAAATTATTACTCATAATATACACAAAAACAGGATATGAATATACCGATTTCTTCATCCATGTTTCATCATATGTTCGACTCCTTCAACCCATTAATCTATCCCTAATGATCATTATAAATACTTTTATTAAACAAACCATGAAGATCCTTAATAAACTTACTTTTTTAACTCAAAGCTTTCTTCAAATCACCATGAAATCGTAGCTTCCAAGCTTACATGATCATCAATCCTCCAAGGTATAATAAGCTAGGTTTTTAGTAACAAGAAGAAGAAGACAACATCTTGGAGTGGCTAGTGTTGAAAGATAATAGCAAGGCTCATCATGGTGAGGGTAAGGATGAGAGTGTCGTCAGTTGGAGAGAAGAAGAACGAAAATGAAGAAGATGAGAATAAGTAGAAATAAAATGAAAGACAATAAAAGTTAGTCTTTCAATGTACATATCGCGAGTGATGAGTGGTGAGTGGCAACTGTTATGACATTTGCCACTTGCCACATGTCACCTTCTTATAGTCCCAAGTGTCTCTTAATAACTAGTCCATTTATCTCCCAATTTTTAAACCAATTGTTACCCAATTTTTTATGCCACTTGTCAATAAATCCTAATGCCACTTGTCAATTATTTCTACTACCAATTGTCACTTATTTCTATTACCACGAATCAATTTGTCTTACCACTTAACACCTTTCCTAGTTCAAAAATACACAAAATTTTATAAATTTTCCAATTTTTAACAATAAATTCCAAATCCATAATTGAAACCATCAGACCAAAATTAAAGACATATAATTTCACAGTTAACGTCATAATTATTCACAATTCACATTATGAATATTTTAAACCTTTTATACTCAGAATGTGTTAATTGAGTGTATAAACAATCTTTGTAATGTGCACAAAAATCATAATTCACATGTGTGTATGCTAAAGTTATGCATGAGTATGAAATGCATTTCCTAATTTCTCAATACTATTTCTTATGAACAGTGGTCTAGGGTCCTATGTCCTAACCCTTAATATGGAAACAGGATATTACAATGCATATCCATCTGGTGCAATTCCCAATCCTTAGCTACAACAACAATAAGAAATGCTTTAATTGTAACCATTTTAGCTACATAATGAAACATTTCAGTGAAATCCATACCCTCTTTCTGATTGTTTCCAATAATAACAAGACGGGGTTGTATGCCGCTCAATAGTACCGTCAAAATTATATTTGATAAGATAAACCTATTTACGATTGGGTTAGCCATGGTTGTATGCATCACATGCATGCTTATGTAGCTGAAGTGTCAGAATCAAGATTTCGACACCATGACAACCCGAAAACCATAAAATCATACATGCATGTAAGGATATGTAAAGAACATGAAATAAAAAAACATTTTACCTTTGTTTCTTCTCATTCCTTGTTTCTTCTCCTTGTTTGGGTTATTGCAAACACAAAACCCTTCCTTGATCACCCAAGAACATGTAAAGATGGAAGATGAAACAACGTGTAAGGATGTTAGAATACCAAACTTGATGAATTCAAGTAGATGTTCAAATGGGTGATAGATCAAGGTTATCTTGCATGCATGTTGATTTATACAACAATTGCATAAATTGCATGAAGATAACTTAAGAACTCTTCTCACTCTCTCTAGAACTCTTCTAAAGCCCTTTCTATCTCACTTGAGTGTGTAAGAAGTGATTAAGCCTTGTGTACATAAGTGAAGAACTCACTTATGTACCATTTCATGCCCTCTGTCAGGATTGTGGCCTTATTGCCCTATGAGTCACGATTGTGGCCTACTTAAATTAGGCCATACACACTTGTTTTTCATCCGATCTTTTATGCGTGTGACCCTTAGGTTCCTGGTTATTTTCAGCACTTGAATCAACTCTTAATTTAATCAAATCGTGAAGGGTTTCATGATGCCAACTTGCCGAAATATAAATAGATTAACACATGAACTCTTTGATAGTTAATTGTCCAACTATGAACCTTTCCATAGACAATTACCGTGCAATTCATCCTTTCACCATACTATACCCTATTTGATTCGGAGTATAGACTATGTATCAACTCCCACTAGACTGACTACGTTATATCTAATCCAAGTGATGTTAGTTCTTGTCCTAGGATCTTATTACTTTATGTGCCATTGAAGACTCTCTTGATGACACATAATTGCTCTGGCCAGAGACTCCCGAGTAATGACCCTGACAAGAGGTCATGGGTGTCACTCCTGATACCTTTTATCAGGAGTGGTGAACCCTTTATTAGCTACCCAATTACCTTTGAATACAAATAGTTGTACCCAATCACCACCCTAAGAGAGACCTTGTCTTGAGATAATAAGGAATGATGTCAAAGCACGTGATGAATATCTAAGATATCCTAGAGTACCTCAAGTTTAAGGATATTTGCACCATTGCTTTAATGAGATTAATCATTGACATTCAATAGATCATCCATATAATAATCTCATAGCGGGTCATCTTATATACTTACTACCCTTAGTAAGCATCCACATATATTAACTCTAAACATCTCATGCTTACAGTTTATGAGATCCACTGCTTGATCAAATCAAAGAGTATACTATGTGCTAGTCTGTCTGGATTAATAATGTCCTGTCATATTAATCCTATGACTAAGGATTATTTAGATACTAACATAATTGAATATGATAAGAGTATCATTATCATGATCTCATCGTGATTTCCTTCAAGCTATGTTTTGTATCTTGGACTTCATTAATTCGATTTAAGATCAATATTAATTCAAATATAAAAGAATATCAAATTAATGAAAATGAATTTCACTTTATTAATCAAAATAAAATTTGTACAAAAGTGCTAAAGGTAATTGCCTTTAGAGCACTACTCTAACATTTACAACCAATAGCGTGCTTACTAGAAAGGAGATTTTGGATAGTCCATGTGTCGTTTGCTTCAAGAGCTTAAATTTCTTAGTGTATAGCTTCCCTCCATCAAGGATCACGCATTGCCTCGTCTTAGTCTGATTTACAAGCTTACAATTTATAGCCTTCAAATACCACAAGTGCATAGGTTGTGATTTGTTGTAGATCCTTTGAAGAGGGTGAACTAATCTAATCCTATGTTATCTAAGGCTCAAAACAAATTAATAAAGTGAAAATAAAGATAGAATAGAAAGTAAATGCGAGAACTTTATTTCCATAAATTAATTCAAAAATTTAATATGAAAAAAATTAAGTTGAGCAACACAAAAAGTCACAATGGAAATCAATCAAAAAAATTACCAAGTTATGAGAGAGGGGATTGTCCCTATCATTAATGCTAACATAGCCATTTATGTGTTAACGGAGTGTGGGTTCTAGAATATCATAAAGTTGATTACTCTCTCTCGAGTTATAACTATTAAACTCTAAATCATAAACCCTAATTGAATTATAGAAATTGCAATATCTCAATCAATAAAAGACCCACAACCCTAATTAGATCTTAAGCCCTCTACTAAACTACTGGGCCTCACACGGGACCTCTCTTTGCACAATAACTGATATGATTAATCATGTGGTCTATTAGATCTTCTAACTCTCATTAAGTCAATTGAATCACTTTTATTTGGTTCACCCTCTCAGTTTATTACTGAAATATGCAAGTAACACAATTAATCACAATACCTAATCAATAACACACAAAAACGATTATATTAACATTACATCCAGGTAAAATCCTAAAGGAAGAGTTAGAACATCATCAACAATCCAAAATCCATCATCATACAATCCATTTCAATTTGATACATTGAATGAACAAAAATGAAAATGGAAAGGAGAAGAACTTGGATTGGATAATCCGAAAGGCAGTAGTGTTGGGAGACCCATTTATCCAGGAAGTCAGCAGCGTTGGAAGACTTGCTTCTTCTCCTCTTCTTCCTCTTCCTCTTCTTTCTCTCTCCTTTAAGGTTTTCCAAAAGTGGCAGAAGTGAAGCTCTCTTTTAGGGTTACACCTGTTTCCTTTATATAGTTTTTTCAATTAGGGCAACCTTAAGGTCTTTTTTGGGTCCTTGAGGTCTAAAAAGTGCCTCAACAATTTAAAAACCGGAAGCCTTCTGGCGTTTGTCTGCGTGCAGGCCATGATCATGGCACTAACCAAGATTTTGGCCTTATGTCATGATCGTGGCAGATTCGTGGCATACACAATTGCGACTTAATGGCCACGATCATGACCCTAGGCTAACTCCCGAGTCTTCTTTGTTTTTCACTCTTTGCCCTGAAATACTAGCAAACTCACCAAGACACCTCAAATATGTAAAATTGAAGCTCAAAAACTCTAACCCACAAAACGTTCAAAACACAAATATATATTAACTAGCATAATTCTAACCTAAACACGTGTTGAAGGTAAAACCTATCTACTTGTTTTATGCTCAAAAACTGCAAGTGAACAGGTCATAACTTATTATAAAAAGAGTGGATATTGATCCCATCAAGATTGATGCCTAGACACCGTTTAATTTAGACACAACTTTGTTTAAGAAACTAAATTGTGAAATGCAAATAATCTGGAAAATTAAATTAAAATTAAAGACTAATGTAAATAATGGATAATACTGTAATTGCAGAAAATCTGAATTCAAGAATCTAAATGCTAGAGATTACTTTTCCTTATTTTGTCTCCCTCCTATTTTATTGATTGAATTGTGTCTCACCCTAGATTTTCGAATGTACTAATTACCCCTCTCAAGGTGTAACTATTTTGTCCCTAATTAAATTAACAGGAATCGATTAAACGATTTCTCAACCTACCCATTGACTTTACCGATTCAACTAGTTATTAAACTATCCTATGGGTGATCAATTGACTAATTGAGATATCTCTTCTAACTATTCAATTGACATGATGATTGCTAGTCTACAGGTTGCCAACTCTTGTTGTACAATCTTAAATGAATTTTATCTCACTCACTCTCTCGATTTGTTGCAAGACAACAATTTAAAGCAACAATCATCAAAGACACTTCATTCAATTCAATAAAATAGAAGTTTTGTTAAAATAATTCAAAAGCAATCCCAAAAACAAAATCAGCCTAACATAGTCTCCATAATATCATCAACAATCAAATAAACCATTTTTACAAAGAATAGAGAAGATTAAAATGAAAGAAAATTGAATAGAAAGACTCCTTCTCTTCTTTGCCAAAATCTGGAATTTTGGTGTTGATGTGCTATTTTGCCTAATCTTGATGATGATCCTTGTCTTCAATCCCTCCTCAACGCTCCAAACATGTGTTCTCCACTCAAGGATAGTATTTCTACAGGTGGGTGTCGTCTCTCTTGAAGATGGAGGCTTAATGATGTATTTATAGCCCAAAAATCCTAGGTTTCATGAAGTCTCGCAGATTGCCTCACATTACAATTCCCACAAGCATGGGAATTGCACACAGATGCACTCCTCATTTCTACTATGATTTCCCACGTTCATGGGAATTTGCATGATTCCCATGAACGTGAGAATTTGTCCCAAACGAATTCTTCTTGTCTTCTCTTCTTTGATCTTTTGTTCAACCTTCAAGTTGCTCCCCCTTCCTTCCTACACAAAAATAATCAATTCTTACCCTTAATTAGCATCAAACACATAAGAACAACAATGGAAATCAAACTTAATGAAAACATACAAAATAAATCCTAAACTAGAACGATAAACAGCAATTATGCTAGAAAATACATGCCAATTACCTATAAAAATATATCCTAATGCACACTTATCAATCACTTTAATAAAATAAGGAAATAAACGGGTTAAAAACAAACCTAAGTTAGTATCCTAAAAAACCTGTTCTTCTTTGATGAAGGAGCCAACCATAAGATACTTTATTGTCCATTCTCTATGATTATCCAAAGAGAAACAAAGAGAACTGTAACTTTTAGATATAAATTGACAAGAGCATTGACTCGTTTACTCTCTTCCCATTTTATGGAAAAGATAAGGAATTACTAAATATAATTAAAATTAATCTCTAAATTATAAGTCTAATAGTAATTATATAATTAGAATTTAATATGAATAAAATCAAATATCTCATGTTTATTCTTTGAAGTTTCGTAAATTTTATAATTGAATCTAACGTAATTTAAATTAATATTTTACTTTATTTTTCTATATATGTCACTTATTA
>JAOQML010000008.1:29851069-29867765 GCA_027568935.1 Erythroxylum urbanii
GAGGGACTTCTCTGAGACTGTGTAGACCAGATTGGCGAGAGAGGTCATGGCACACAGGTGGGTCAGCTGGGACTTCAAATTTTTGGGATGACCTAGTTAGGAGTTGTTGTAATTCTTCCTCTTTCATAGTATCTGTATTAGGATTTCTTTATGTACAGACTGTACATTTTGATGTATAAAACTGTTGATTTTGAGTAATGAAAAGAGGAAGAATTTGGTTTTTAAAAAAAATCTTGTGATTTATAATTACTGTTTTAATTATTCAATTGATATGATGCCATGTGGAGTACTGTAGTGATCGCACGTAGCGCTCCCTTGTCTTATGATATGTACCGGAATGACCTACGAGCGTCCCGTTGCGTACTCTAAGGTAATGGGGTGTTACACTTGAGGCTTGACCTTATAAGCAAAATGACATTATTTTGCATTTTTAATTTTTAAAAAAGATTGGGTAAGCTGGGCTCGATCTCGAGCTGCCTAAGGTTCGATCAGGCTTGGACTTGGACTAAGGCTCAGGTTTATCAACTAGGGCTCAATTGGGCCTCTACCCAGCCTGAGCCCTAATAGCCCAAGCCTAGCCCAACCCAACCCATTGTCATCCCTAACTTTAACTTTTTTACTAGGTTTGAAATTAACAAAGTAAATTTGATTCTTGCTCATTTATTCACATATTTTGTTCCTTCTTAGTGAAATATTGAATGTTCTTGAAAAGAATTCACTTTTAACTCAATTATTAGTCCAAATTATACAAAATTATTATAGTGCAAATTAGACATTCATTTGTAAAATTAATAAAGCAAATTAAAATTAACTTATTCATTAATGCTCATGAATATTTTTCTAAATAAATCAAATCATAAAACTATTCAAACTTATAATGAGTTATCTTAATTATAGTTCTTTCAAAGTTAAAATTTTTTCCCTACTAACCTAATTATAAAAATTGGTAAGCATAAAAAACAAGGTTATAAGTAAAAAATTTCCTCCCTCAAAGTTGATTTGTACATTTTCCTTAATGTGTATAACACATAAAAATAATTTAAAAAATTAGAAAACAAAGGGAAAAGAAAGAAATTAGGATAATTAGTACTCTCTTAATAATAAAAGATCACAAACCTTATCTAATACCATTAATAATCATGAATCTTTAATTAGTCACTGGTAGCTCCCCGACAGTTGGCTCATTTTATAGAGATATACATGGGTGTACTATAATATAGGGAAAACACAAACCCATGTAGGATACCATGTTACTGATATAGCCTATAAAACTCTATCAATTCTCTCCCTATGTAAAATAATCATGATCTAACAATGAAGAACTTCAAAACATACTTAAATCCATGAAATTAAAACTACTTTTAACTAAAAACATATGCAAAAAGTGTAAAGATAAGGTAAAAACTATTGGTAAATATTCTTAAAGCTACTAAATTGAATAAAACAACTAAATCATTAGGTTGAATTTTAACATGCACTTTTTTATAAGACTTTTTACTAAACTTCTTACTCAATTCCCGATCAATGGTTCATTAGCTTCTAAATATGCCATATGATATATTAGAATAAGGCTATCCATCTTCACTTCTTCTCATTGTATAATACAAGTATCAAATAAATATTATGTGATTTCTCTATATAACACGAGAAATTTCAATATTAATCACATCTATATAAAAACAGGTATCATCTTTATCAAAGGGATGTCTCATGGCTTTAGGTATCCTAAAAAGTACTTCCTTATCCTCTACCCTTAGGTTCCCATCAAGCAAATCTATGATAGCTTTAATAGTAGTTAGGAATGTTTATCCTATGATTGAAAGGATCTCTCTATCATCCTTCGTTTCCATAATAAAAATTAATAAGACAGATAAATTTATTAACCTTAACTAAACCATCCTCTATAATGCCCTAAAATAATTATAAAGGATATATGTTACGAACGATAAATTTATCAACCTTAACCAAAACACCATTAGCCTTAACTAAAACACCATTTGTATCTCCTTGAGTCTCTTCTTATTATAAAGGGGATTCATTAAGAACTTGACATATTTGGTAGCAACGAAAGATCTTCTACAAAATGAATGTCAATATATAATTATTTACAAATCTCTAGAAACTTAACTTATTATTTTTCCTTTATATCTTTCTCAAGTCTACTCAAATATGAAAGTGGTGGTTTGTACTCTTTTAGAACTTTCTTCTTTGGCTTCTCTTTTTTCTCTTTCTCCTTTACCTTACCCTTCTTTTCTTTCTTTCTTCTTTTTTTGAACTTTCAGCTCCTATCCATGCCTCAAAGTCACTAATTTCATTTAATCCCTTTAGTTGGCTTTGTATTGCTAGGAAAAGTACCTTATTGCTTTTTAGAAATAAGTTAAGCTAGCTATCTAATATAATGTTACAAGTTTTAAATGGAGTCTTGTTAATTTCAAAATGATTTTTCAGTACTTTGGAAATGAGCATCAAATGTACTACTGATTTTATTATGAGCTCCTCAAGGCTTGGCTTCTGTTGTTACTAATGTTGTTAATAAAACTCAGGTGGGGAAGAGGTTAATTCTATGGTTTAGTGATTAAGCTGACCATGTTCTATAGAGAAGAGTATTATATCATCAAATAAATGCATAATCATAAGTTAATGGTGGTGGATATGAGGATGCTTCGTTGGATATGCAACCTTACTAGAAAAGATATGATTAGGAATGTAATGGTAAGAGACAAATTAAACATGGCTAATATTAATAAAAATTAAAAGAGACAAGGATTAGGTGGTTTAGACATGTTAAGAGGAGATGTCGTGATGCTCCATTAAGAAGATTCAAGAAGATTATACTTAGCGACTATAAGAGCAAAAAAGGAAAACCTAAGAAGAATTAGAGGGAGGTAATAAATAATGATTTGACTTTATTGGAACTTATTAAGGATGTGACCCTCAATAGAAAATTGTGGCATGCCAAGTCACGAGTAAAAGATCTCATATAGAGAGGTCCTTCTCTTTTTCATAGATCTTTTAATCATTTTCTTTCGAGTGTTATGTCTTGTATTTAGCCTAAACTTTTAATAAGTAGTCATGTTAGTTATTTAGCCTAAATATTTCCTTACTTAGCCTAAACAGTATCTTGTAATGACTCGTTTGTTTTATTTATTTACTTGTTTTCTTTCTTGTTTGTGTATTTATTTACTTTTTTATCTTTTTATTTTTATTCGTTACCTTGTTTTGAACCCCTAACACCATGGTTCGTAATCACATGCTCTAATCTTATGAGCTACAAGCCCCACTCTGTCTCCACTGGTTCTGTCCCTAGGAGTACCCTAAAAAAGGAACCTTTCCTCTTCCTAGCCATCTAAGTTAAGAATATGTGCTTCAGGCTTGTTCCAAGTTCAAAGTACCATTTGTACAAATAAGGATCCCCTTCTTTGCATGATTTATTCTTAATATAGATAGATATAGGATCTATGTGGCAATGAATTAGAAATAAATTTTGTGCAATGTTGATGGTAAAACCTATTTACTTATTTTAGGCTCAAAAATCACAAGTGCACGGGTCGTGACTTGTAGTAAAAAGAGCAAATATCGATCCCACAGGGATTGATGCCTAGACACCGCTTAATTTATACACAACTTTGTTTAAGAAACTAAATTGTGAAATGCAAATAATCTGAACAATCAAATTAAAATTAAAAGAGACTAATGTAAACAATGGATAACACCGTAATTGCAGAAACTATGAATTCAAGAATCTAAATGCTAGAGATTACTTTTTTCTTATTTTGTCTCCTTCCTATTTTATTGATTGAATTGTGTCTCACCCTAGATTTCTTAATGTACTAATTACCCTCTCTCAAGGTGTAACTATTTGTCCCTAATCAAATTAACGAGAATCGATTGAACGATCTCTCAACCTACCCAACGACTCTACCGATTCAAGTAGTTATTAAACTATCCTATGGGTGATCAATTGACTAATCGGGATCTCTCTTCTAACTATTCAATTAACATGATGATTGCTAGTCTATAGATTGCCAACTCTCGTTGAATAATCCTACGTGAATTTCATCTCACTCACTCTCTCGATTTGTTGCAAGATGACAATTAATAATAACAATCAATAAAGACAATTGTATTCAATTCAATTCAATAAACGATACTGTTCCTCACTACAGTGTTCGTCTGAGGATTGCGAAGTTCTTTAGATTAGACCTCCACAATCTCAGCACGTCTTAAATAGACTATATTAAACATGACATGGGGAGCAATATGCAAATTCTCCATATTAACGTTATAAAATAAACCCAAAATAGAAGCAATCTGAGCCATCCCCAAAAGATGTATTCTTTTTAGTAATCACACTCACTAGTGATCGAAAAATTCTATAAGGAGTGTTGATTTTAAGCTTTCTATCCATGCACCATAAAAAGAAAGTTCTTTAGCTAATCATTTATTGATTTCAATTTATTAAACACAGTCAAGCACATGAATTTATGTAATAACAAATGCTCAGCACTCTGAATCAGAGAGTTTGGTACGTTACGTGAATCAAAATGGGCTTCACCCGTGAGAGTGTTCTAATAAGCGTCTGCGTCAAAGTCTGCATGACCATCTAAGATTTTTGTATTTGACAAGTTAAATAATTCACGCATGACAGAGTAATCAAGTTTAAAAACATTTCCACCTAACATAAACAAAAAAATCCATTTTAGAATTATACCTAACTGTTGTGAAAAACTCTAAAGATATGGTGGCAAAAATAGATATGTCATACTAAACAAATCTATTCCATCCTATGTTTGCAGCTAATTGTTCAAGTCAGTATGTCACTCCTATATTTTCTAGCACTTCAAAATCAAAATACCTAGGAGTAACTATTGCTCTACTCCTAAAGTCACGAAAATGCGCACCTTCTTCTTCTGAGTAAATAAAAAATAGGGCCCGATAGGCTGCCGATAAGTTTGCTTTTCCTTCATCAAAAACTTAAAAACAAAGCTTGTTGATCGATTACCTAACCCTCATCATCCTTGGTGGAGCCATTGTTAGAAGAAAATCTACAAAAACAAAAGAGAGAGTGAAATTCATATTTTAGAGAGAGAAAATAAAATCCCACCTAAATCCTTGTGTTTTTAAATGATTGATGCATGAAAAGAATGAAGGAATGTAAGATTAATGGAAAGGGATGAAGAAAATATCAAGAATCTAAATGGAAAATGAAGAGTTTTAGAGAGTAGAAGGAGAGAAAGCCGAGTTCTAGAGAGTGAGGGAGTGAACTTTTGAAAACCCATGCTCATGGGATCCCTCTCTAAAAACTTTCTAGAGAGGTATGGGAATCTCAAGAATTCCCACGAGCGTGGGATTCCTCTCCAGAAGCTTTCTAGAGAGGTTTCCTACGTCTGTGGGAATCACCAGAATTCCTACGTCCGTAGGAATCATCACAATGTGGGAATTGGTGATCCTCGCAAATTTTAAACCTTCTTCTAAGCTTATATGCATTCTCCACAATACCAAAACCTACAAACACATCAAGATAATATCATCAATAAGAAATTTGAAAAGAAAACAAATTGAAATCCAAACAAAATCAGCAAAAACATCAATCAAATCCAATTTAAACATGATCATAACTAAGGAATTCAAATGAACTATTAATTGAACAAAAACAAACTAAGGCTAGTTGACTCCTATGGATTGCCTCCCATATAACGCTTCTGTTATCGTCAGTAACTTAACTCTCCTTCTTACTTATAGAGATTCAAATGACCAAAAAGATAGCAGTCTATAAACTGATCTTAGACTTTGTACAGGGGCTACCTTTTTTTGGGCTCCACCTTCATTATTGTTTTCCTTTTTTTCGCCTTATACGCATTCGTTTCTTCTTGAATGCATTTCCATGGTCCTTAATACTTTCCCATCCCCCTTGGAGTTCAAGTTCTTTGATATTCATCGGGGATGGTATAATACAATAATTTTCTTCGATACTTAGAATGTTAACTGCCCCTTCCCTATTCTCAATATTAACTCGCCCCCATCAACATCAATAATCGCACGAGCAATAGCCAGAAACAATTGTCCAGGATCCATCGGGGTTTCCTTGCCTTCACTAATATCCAATATGTAAAAATCTACAGGAACGAGAAATTTATCAATGTGTAGGTACATATTCTTGATGATCCCTTCGGTAAATACACTATCCTGTTAGTTGTTTTCACTGTTGTCTTAGTCGTCTCTGGCTCTTCTAGACCTAACTTCTACGGCATCATGTTGATACTTACTCCTAATTCTACAAATGCTCGATCTATCTTAACTCCGTTTATACTATACGGAATGAAAAAGTCTCCTGAGTCTTCTTTCTTCTGTGCTATATGTGGACTTTCTCCTGATATGTGATTGATAACCTCTTCTTTCAATTACCCCTTTAACATGAGCTTTGTCTGGAGTTGATTTGTTATGTGTGTCATCTCGCTTAACTCCCCTTCCTTAGAATTCCGAACTACTTCACTTGAAGATGGCTTCCACTAAGCAAAAATTTGATATGGAAGTCTAAGCTGAAGTTCCTTAATCGACTCGCTTACTAGTCCACTTGGAAGGACTTCCAACACTATTTGTTCTTCTTGCTTGTTTCCATCTTTCTCCCCATGTTTGCTTTCTGCTTTCTCTATTCGAGCAATGTCCATGATTCTTTCCTTCAGATTCACCTCAGTGTTTCTTGGTAGACTACCTATATTTTGCGAAGATAACGCATTAGCTAGTTAGCTTACTTGAACTTCCGGATTGTGGATGGATGACACATGATTTTTTAAAATTTGATCGAATTTTACTTCCATCCTCTTCTGATTTTCCTCCTAGCTTGCATGCATCCTTTTATGATTCTCTTCTTGTGCTGCCAATTTAGACTCCAAAACCTCCATCATCTTATCCATTTTTCTTTCTAATGCTTTGATTCGATCTTGCTGGAATCCTGGCAGTCCTTGTGGTCTTTGTTGGCCACCTGCATTATTATGACTCTAAGAAAAGTTTAGCTGGTTTTTCTAACCTGGATTATATGTGTTCAAATATGGGTTATTACCACGCTATGACTAGCCTAAATAACTTACCTGTTTGGTCCCACTAGCTCCTAATAGGAAACATTTCGCTGAGGTGGTTGTTCTCCCTACACAGCTTATATTGTGCTTGTATTGCCTGAACTGCTGAGGTGGATGCTCCTTGCATGTTGTTTAGCTACTTCAGTAAAGTCGTGATCTGAGCCTGCAAGGCAGTAACTGAGTCAAAAGGTATCATACCTTTTTGTTCCTTATGTTCTTGTCTACTCCTCTCGCTCGACCACATGCAGCTGTTGCTTGCCAACTATTCCAACAAATAATAAGCTACTTCTACCATTTTTCTCATCAATGAACCTCCAACTACTACATCAATTATGCCCCTTGTGCTAGGATTCACTCCATTATCGAATGTTTGAAGTAGAAATTCCCTCGAGAGGTTGTGATGTGGACAGCTCCTTTGAAGTTCCTTAAATCTCTCTAAATTTGTTATCTCCTTGATAATCCTCATCGTCTTTATCAACAGAAAATACTTGGCGAGGAATTCTTGGGCATGTTGCTTCCAAGTCATGATTTGGCCTAGATTTAAAGAATTATACCCTTCTTTAGCCCGATCCTTCAACATGAATGAGAATAGTAGCAGCTTCACCATATCGCTAGAAATTCTGTTAATCTGAATGTGTCATAGATCTATAAAAAATTTGTGATGTAGGCATTCGAATCCTCGTTGGATGGCCCGTAAAACTGCACATTGTTTTGAAGAATGTTAAGTAGTGCCGGCTTTATCTCAAAATTATTCGCTTGAGCTACCAGCCTTGCCACTTCTTGAGGACTAAACCATGGCCTCATGAAATCCATGAGTATCCTTTCTGGTCCTCCTTGCTCTCCTTCTTTAACCATATCTTGATTTGAGAATTTAGACACTTTTCCCTTCTTATTTCTCTTTCTTGTTTTTTAATGTTAGGAAATTCATCCTCTATAGCTTCTTTCATCCTTCATGTACTCCTTGTGTTCATGCACCTTTAAATGCACAAGAAAAAGTATTAAAAACTCTTAAATCAAAGAAATCTAACTCAAACATGATGCTCAACAATCAATCCCTGGCAACGGTGCCAAATACTTATTGATGGTAAAACCTATCTACTTCTTTTACACTAAAAAACTGTAAGTGCACGTTCGTGACTTGTAGTAAAAAGAGAAGATATCGATCCCATAGGGATTGATGCGTAGACATCGCTTAATTTAGACACAACTTTGTTTAAGAAACTAAATTGTGAAATGCAAATAATCTGAAAAATTAAATAAAAATTAAAAGAGGCTAATGTAAATGATTGATAATACCGTAATTGCAGAAACTCTGAATTCAAGAATGTAAATGCTAGAGATTACTTTTTCCTTTTTTTGTCTCCCTCCTATTTTATTGATTAAATTGTGTCTCACCCTAGATTTTGAATGTACTAATTACCCTCTCTCAAGGTGTAACTATTTGTCCCTAATCAAATTAACGAGAATCGATTGAACGATCTCTCAACCTATCCAATGACTCTATTGATTCAACTAGCTATTAAACTATCCTATGGATGATCAATTGACTAATTGAGATCTCTCTTCTAACTAGTCAATTAATTTGATGATTGCTAGTCTATAGGTCGCCAACTATTGTTGTATAATTCTACATAAATTTCATCTCACTCACTCTCTCGATTTGTTGTATGATCACAATTAAGAACAACATTCAACAAAGACAGTTGTATTCAATTCAATAAAATAGGAGTTTTGACAAAATAATTCAAAAGCAATCCTTAAAATGAAATCAGCCTAACATGGTCTCCATACCATCATCAACAATCAAATAAACTATTTTTACAAAGAATAAAAGAGATTAAAGTGAAAACAATTAAATAGAAAGACTACTTCTCTTCTTTGCCAAAATATGGAATTTTGGTGTTGATGTGCTATTTTACCTAATCTTGATGATGATCCTTGTCTTCAATCCCTCCTCAAAGCTCCAAACATGTGATCTTCACTTAAGGATGGTGTTTCTATAGGTGGGTGTTGTCTCCCTTAAATATGGAGGCTTAATGATGTTTTTATAGCCCAAAAATCCTAGGTTTAATGAAGCTTCATAGATTGCCTCGAATTACAATTCCCACGAGCGTAGCAATTGCACACATATGCAATCCTCATTTCTGCTGTGATTTCCCACGTATGTGGGAATTTGCATGATTCCCACGAACGTGGGAATTTGTCCCATATGAACTCTTCATGTCATCTCTTCTTTGATCTTTTGCACAACCTTCAAGTTGCTCCCTCTTCTTTCCTACACAAAATAGTCAATTCTTACCCTCAATTAGCGTCAAACACACAAGAACAACAGTGGAAATCAAACTTAATGAAAACATGCAAAATGAATCCTAAACTCAAGCAATGAAAAACAATTAAGAAGACATATGTCAATTACCTACAAAAACATATCCTAATGCACACCTATCATGCAACAACCCTTCCTATCTAATAGAAAAGGATCTCATGATCTTGAATTGATCGAAATGGGAGTAGGTTGAAAAAGGATTTTAAAGCATGTAAGGTAGGTCTGGAAGTGTCTCTTACCACCTTCTTTTTTCTTCTCATTGGAGTTATTTCAAAATGACTTTCTATGGTAAGGAAGAAAGGGGAGCATCTTGTTATTGCATCGAAACCTGTAAATGTTGAAAGAAAAGAAATGTTTTTTCCCACTATCCTTAGGAGCAAACCAGAAAGATTGAGAAATAGAACCATTTAATTTGATTTGTTGAACCAGCTAGCTCTGGGTTCGAGTGGCATTTCACCCCTAACCATAACTTATCCACTCAATGTACTTGGAAAACCTGTTGATGAGTTAGGTCTTGTAGATACTCGCACGACATCCCTTATTTGTAAATTTACGCTCGTCTTTTGTTAGTTGGGGGAATAATTTGTACAAATCAGATTTTTTGAGGAAATATTAAGAGATGATTAGATTTGGTTGGACAATGTGTGGTTAGTAAACAAGGATCGAAATTTTAGGAATATATTATGAAATATGGGATTCTAAAAAAACTTATTCGCGAAAAAAAGTGAATCCATTTTTCATTTACATGAATAAGACTTTATTCATTATTGAGAACTCAATGAGGCACCCCTCTATTTTTCTTTTCTGTCTGAGAAAAAGAATCTTAATGATTTATACCGAATGCCAGATAGTTGCTAAGAAACACAAGTTGAAAAATACAATATGCACTCCAATTGCACCTTCATAACTCCAAATATTTAGATTCGTTACAATTTCTCCAGTAAAACTCCATCCACCCTATGAATTGGTGCTTCTTAAATGAGTAGGAGTGAAATCTACATATATGTTGAAACAAGAAAGCAACAAATTCAAGGCAATAAAAAAATTAATTAAAAAAAGGATTCACTTTTTTATCTTTCTTTATTACTTTAATTGCTTCGTAATTTAGCAGATATTTCTTAGTATTTTACTATATTTTCTATCTAAATTACCTTGATTTAATTGACTTTATTTCTTATTTCGATAATTATGAAAGAAGTTTATTAAGGAATGAAATAGCCAAGAATGGAATTTTAAGAGAAAACATGAAGAAAATACTAATTTTGTTTGAACACGACCTGTAAATGTGTCATCTTGTTTTCCTCCCTAACAAGCTGAAGGTGATTGATAGGTGTGATTTGCATCATGTTTTGGGGTTTAATTTGTTGTATAATAAGTGTTAATTTGAGTGTTTAGTGTGTGTTTAGGTTAGAATTGTCTTAGTTTATGTGTTTAAGTGTTTTTATAGGTTAATATAAGTCTTTGAGCTTAAATGTTATATTTTTAAGGTACCTTGATGTGCTTGTTAGTGTTTCAGGGCCAACGACAAAAAACAAAGAAGTTTCGGAGACTTTTAAGCTGAAACCATGGCCCACGATCGTGGCACACTAGGCTACGATCATGACAGAGAGATATGAGCCACCATGCCCCAGGCCACGATCGTGACACTTTGGCCACGATTGTGATAGAAAGATCTGATCCAGGCCAAGATCGTGGCACTTAGGCCATGCTTGAGACAGAAAGGGGTAGACAGTGGCCACAATCGTGGCCGGCAAGGCCATGATCGTGGCCTACATTGGGCAGATGTGAAAACTGGTAAAAACATCAAGTTTCGAGGAACTTTTTAGACCATTTTAAGCTCAGACAAATCCTAAGGCTGCCAAGGTATTTAAAGATCATGATGGATACAAAAAAGGAGCTTTTTGCATCAGCTAAATTTTAAAAACCCTAGAGAGCTTATCGAGAGATTTGAGGAAGGAATGGAAGGAAGAGAGCCACAAAGAAGAAGCCTACATGAAGTATTTCCTAGAACAGGAGGTTTCCCACTGTTGCTGCCTCCACCAACCCGTTCCACTCATATTTTCTGATTTTATTTCAATTTTATTGATGTATAGAATTAGGATAGTCGTTGAGAATAGGTTTTGTTGAATGTCGATTTATATCTATACTTACCTTCGGGATTTTTATCTTTGAGATTAATGAAATTTGATTTATTACGTTTTTATTGAGTTATTGTGATTCAAATTATGTTCATAATAATTTGGTAACAAACTGAGAGGGTGAACCGAGTGAATATCATTAAATTGTGCTAAAGAGAGTTAGGTAGCTTAATAGATTAAGAATTGAATCAAATCGGTAAAATTGTGTAACGAAAGATCGTGCATAAGTTTTTGGTAGGTTATTGGACAAATTTAGATCTAATTTAGGTTTTGGGTAAATAGTGAATCGAGAGGTTGCAATTCCATAATCTAATTAGGGTTTATTAATTAGGGTTAAAGATTACAACTTGAGAGAGAGTAATCCACCCTAAAACCGTCTAGACCCGGAAATTCAATAATTTCATAATCAATTAGGTTTTCATTAAGGTCAGATTAAACCCCCCTTTCTCTCAATTAGTAGTTCCTAGGTTGATTCTTAATTGGGTTTTGCAAATTGCTATCTTGTTTATAATTTCTGAATTTAATTCTTAAGATTGATTGCTTTATTGAATAATTTTCTACCTTAGTTTGTTATTTTGAATTATTATAAATTTAACTTAAGCCTTAAATTTTAGGATTAAATTACTCCTCCTCGTGAAATCGATACCTTAGGTACTACACGAACGACCCCTACGCTTGCGATATTATTGAGGTTATTATAGAAATCTACGATTAAGTTTTTGGCGCTGTTGCTAGGGAGGCGATAATTTAGTCCTATAGTTTAAGGTGTTAGATTAGCTTTTAATTTTTTTTTCGTTCTTTCGTTTTATTTTAGAATTTGTGTTCTTGCATGGGCACAAGAGTCATGAGAGGTTCGAGTCGTGAACGTTAGATTTAGATATCAATCGACTAGAACGAACCCTTAGGAAAGCTAGGCAAGAGGAAGAAGAAGAGATTGAAAAATCAACAATGGCCGAGGAATTTCAAGAAAATATGGACCATAGAGTGAACCAAGGATGGCAACAGAGGACCATAATAGACTTCACGAGGTCGGGGTTCAATTTGGAAAATCAAGGAGTGGCTAGGTCGCCTGTTCAACCATCCTTGTTCGAGATTAAACTAGCACTTCTCAATATGCTTAGCAGAATGGGCAATTTTATGGATTGGCAAACGAGGACCCAAACTCACACATCATGAACTTCCTTGAAATCTGTGATACTTTTTGGTATCATCTGATGTCAGAAGATGCAGTTAGAATTAAATCGTTTCCCTTAACCTTTAGAGATAAAGCAAAGGCTTGGTACCATTCACTTAGCCCAGTCAACATTTCGACGTGGGCAGCTGGTTCGTGCCTTCTTGGATAAGTGTTTCCCATTGACTAAGACCACGACGATTATTAAGAAAATCACCAATTTTGAGCAAGGTGACAGGGAATCAATCTACGAAGCGTGGGAGAGATATAAGGACTTACAACGGAAGTGCACACACCATAACCTACCTAAGGAGTTCCTATTACAGACTTTCGACAATGGAGTGAACCCCCCAATAAGAGGCACAATTGAAGCAGCTTCAAGAGGATCCTTGATGAGGAAGATCATCGATAAAGCAGAGGAGCTAATTGAGGAAATGACAAACAATAGCTATTTATGGATGAATGAGCGGGGGAGGCAACCTGCTACCTTCAGAGAGTAGAAACGAATTGTTATGGTCGATCAAACAACTGAGATGTAAGTGAAGATTGACAACCTAACACGACAACTCAATAGCATGAAGGCGTTATCTTCAATCTAAGTGAAGACTGTACAATTGAAGTGTGAGCTTTGTGGCTTAATAGACCATGATACCGAGGACTATTATTTGATGAAGGAAGGAGATTAGGAGCAAGTAAACTATATGGGAGCACAATATGGAAAAGGAGAGGGAAACAATCCCCATCTAACACTTACAAACCTAGGTGGAAGAACCATCCTAACTTCTCCTGGACGAACAATACTGGAGGACAGTTTAGGTCTCAAGGATAATCGAGCTTCTAACAAGATAAAGCAAGCTCGATGGACTCAAAGTTGGACAAAATTTTGGATAAGATTGGAGGCATAGAGGAAGCGTATAGGAGGCTCAAAAGTAAATTCGAGCAAGTAACGAAGAACCACACCTCGTCTATACACAATTTAGAAGTCTAAGTTGGCCAATTAGCGAAGGCGATGTCTACTCAGAATGCTGGAACTCTTCCAAGAAATATCGAGTCTAATCCGAAAGAACTGATCATGGCTATTAGTCAAACCTAGGATAGAGAACCGAAAGAAGTGAAGGAAGAAGGGGATAAAGGAGAAGGTCAAGTAGTTAAAGAATTCCTTTCAAGTGATCCTATAATCGAGTCAATTAAGGTAACTCGACTTGTACTTCCATTCCCTATTTCTGCTCAACCAGAGTTATTTGTAAGAAGGAAAGAAAGGAAGTTAGAGGAGATTAAGAAAAGCAAGGTCGAGGAAGTAACAAACAAACTACAGATGAAGCTCACAATGAAGGAATCTGTCAAGATGAAGGTTAAGGAGCGAATATCGAAAGAGAACCTCAACAGTGCATAGAACAAAGAGGACCCAAGGGACTTTTTCATCCCCTGCAATATTAATAAAATCATCATAGATGGGGCATTCGCAAACTTGGGAGCAAGTATAAACATGATATCCTACAACTTTAGTCAGAAGTTAGGGTTGAGAGAGTTAGTTCCGACCAAGATGTTGGTAAAGACGACCGACAAAACAGTGCATCAACTGAAAGGATTATAAAGGATGTGCAAGTAAAAGTTGGTAAATATACCTTTCCCGCAGACTTCTTTATATTGAACATTAGAGAAGATGTGGAAACCCCGATAGTTCTTGGACAACCGTTCTTAGCCACTGCTCGTTCAATCATTAACATTGATAGGGGCGAATTAACTCTGAGAATAGGAAAGAAGCGAATAACCTTCCAAGTGTCAAAAAAAGAGTACAGTGCCCCGTTACCTCTAAGAAACAGTAAAGAATCTGAACCTCCAGGAGAATGGGAAGATATCGAGGATTTTGGGATTGCGTTTAGGAAGAAGCGCTCACGAAGAAGAAGGCGAGGAAAAGAGAATTGTAAGGAAAGTGGAAACCGTAGCATGGTAGCTAAAGTGCAAACTTTGAGATTAATGACGACGTTACCGTTACACCATTCATTCCAACCACAGTGAGCTTAAAAGAGCGTCGAGCTACTGACATTAAAAGAAGCGCTACATAGGAGGCAACCCATGGAAAATTAGTTTCTTGTTTATTTTTGTTAGAATGCTTGAAATTCCGTAGTTAGGATTACTGTGTTTTGAATAAAATCAAAAAGGAATAGGATTTCGAAATAAAGTGGATGATATATCAAGCAAGTAAAAGTGAGGTCAATGAGGTCATAAAAAAACTAAGAAGTGAAATTAAACAGATTGGGAAAGAACAAAAGAAGAAAAAATCAAGAAGTGGAAATTGATTAGGTAGAATAAGGGGAGCATGCATTTTTTAAAGAAAATTTTACCATTTTTAACTACCTATATATTCAGTTCTAACTTCACTTTTATATTCACTTTCATTTTTATGTTATTTCTTTAGAATTCAAGCCTACACACGGTCTCGCATCTCTATAAAAATTTTCAACTTCCAAATTTCTTCCAAATTCTACTTAATTCCCAGTAATTATGCCCCGCATTAAGTAACAGCCCGACGGGAGCAAGCAGGACGAAATTAAGTTACGGGTCGTGGGAGAAGAAACCGAGCAGCAGACTTTGACACTCCCTTCCTGATCTACACAGAGGAGGAAGGTATTCATTTTCGATCTTTAAATGCTAAACAAATTGTAGTTCCCAAATATTTTGATTTTGAAACACTCGATAGGCTAGAATTGCATGAGAGGGTAGAAAATTTAGCTGAAATAATCCAATGGGGCCAATTTATATGACTCCAATTTCCTACCTATTAGGAGCACACATTGGAATTTTTTACTTCACTAACTTATGATCATAGGAACCCCAAGGAATTACAGTTTAGGTTGAGAGGAAGAGCTTATGAATTGAATGTAGAAATCATGTGCGATAAGAGTGGATTCCTTGAATCCTCCATCATCGATTAGAATGATGATTTTCTTCCCTCTCAATATTGGAATGTACTCACTAGAATGGAGCAATTTCATGCCAAGAATGCTTATAACAACATAATAAGATCCCTCAAACACTTGTTGCTGCACAAATTTATGTGTCAACTGATTTTTGACAAAACAAAAACCAACAAGTGTTCCACAAAGGAACTCTCTAAGTTATGGTGCATGGATCATATACACATAATACATATTTTACAGACACTCATTTAGATCATAAACACATTCCAGATGTTCACACAACATGGGATATAATAAGATAACACAATTCCCATTGCTAAGTATAGCAAAACAAATCACATCAATTTATCACTCATTCAGCTTTGCAGTTATTCAATAAATTTCAGTCTTATAATGTTATATGCATGAAACTCAAATTCTTTCTTATTGTTGTGACTGAGTGCCTATCACATACTTATACAAATATTGGCCCACAAGGCTCAGTCAGAACAAAATCATGGAGCATAGCTCTATGTGCAGAACATATATCACAGAGCAAAGCTCTACATAGAAGCAGTTCAAACTAGCTACTCAAGTCACAACGCCTTTATTTGAGCATGCATTTTATGAAGTGCATCAAATACTGAATATGTCATATATCACAATCTTATTCGAATGGTCAGACAAAGTTTTTCACAGTTATCAGACCTAAATCCAGCATTCAACTTTTGTTGAGAATCAAATGTCATTCAAAATTTCATATCAAATTTAAACACTTCCAATACATGCCCAACTATTAAACTCCTCGGACCTCAGGTTTGGAATCCAGAGATAACTCATAAACAGTTCAATAATATTGGAAGTTTAGCAAATCAAATTAAATTCAAATCAAATCAACCTTAGGAAATCATCTAGGTTGACTCACTGTACGCTCCAAGAAGCTATTGCCTAGATAGTCCGGCAATGTCCAACTAGCGTCTGATGTGCTCCTCTATAACATACACAACACATTCACAAATATCACATTGTTACACAAATGTACAAGTGTTCTTTTATGCACATCAATGTATAGAATGTATGCACAA
>JAOQML010000008.1:29867865-29882413 GCA_027568935.1 Erythroxylum urbanii
AATAATGGACAATACCGAAATTGCAGAAAATCTGAATTCAAGAATCTAAATACTATAGATTACTTTTTTCTTATTTTGTCTCCCTCCTATTTTATCGATTGAATTATGTCTCACCCTAGATTTTTGAATGTACTAATTACCCTCTCTCAAGGTGTAACTACGTATCCCTAATTGAATTAACAGGAATCAATTAGACGATCTCTCAACTTACCTAATGACTCTAACAATTCAATTAGTTATCAAACTATCCTATGAGTGATCAATTGACTAGTCGAGATCTCTCTTCTAACTTTTCAATTAACATAATGATTGATAGTCTATAGATCGCCAACTCTCTTTATACAATCCTACACAAATTTTATCTCACTCACTCACTCAATTTGTTGCAAGATGACAATTAAAAATAACAATCAATAAAGACAATTGCATTCAATTCAATAAAATAGCAGTTCAACACAATAGTTCCAAAAGCAATCCCTAAAATAAAATCAGCCTAACACGGTCTTCATAACATCATCATCATTCAAATAATCTATTTTATAAAGAATAGAAGAGATTAAAATGACAGAAAATTGAATAGAATGACTCCTTCTCTTCTTTGCCAAAATCTAGAATTTTGGTGTTGATGTGCTATTTTGCTCAATCTTGATGAAGATCCTTGTCTTCAATCCTTTCTTAATGCTCCAAACATGGGTTCCTCACTCAAGGATGGTGTTTCCATAGGTGGGCGTCGTCTCCTTTGAAGATGGAGGCTTAATTCTCTTTTTATAATCCAAAAATCCTAAGTTTAATGAAGCCTCGCAGATTGCCTCGAATTGTAATTCCCACGTCTGTGGAAATTTGCGTGATTTCCACGAGCGTGGGAATTTGTCACAAATGCACTCCTCATTTCTTCTGTAATTCCCACGTCTGTGGGAATTTGCATGATTCCTACGGACGTGGGATTTTTTCACAGATGCCTTCCTTATTTCTTATCCTCTTTGACCTTTAATTCACCCTCCAAGTTGCTCCTTCCTTCTTCCTACATAAAAATAGTCAATTCTTACCCCTAATTAACATCAAACATACAAGAACAACAATGAAAATCAATCTTAATGAAAACATACAAAATGAATCCTAAACTAGAACAATACTCAACAATTATGCTAGAAAACATATGTAAATTACCTTTAAAAACATATCCTAATGCACACCTATCAATGGACCACAGCATTCCAGTGTGCACATCCACACATGTGCTAAATGCTATTGTTGCACCTCCGCGCAAGAGGAGCAACAATTTTGGAATGGGGTACCTAGTGTCTGTCATTGCTGAATATTATGGCATGGACCGAAGTGGGTTAATTATTCACCTCCTTGGCTTTCTAAATCATCACATCTTATGGCTGGCTGAAATCCTTAAGTCCTAAAACATGGAACTTAGGGATATCAGCCAAAAGACACATATGAGAATTAGGGCCAATTAGGCGAGCTCGGGTTCAGCCCCACTATAGCAAGCAGAGGAGGGCTCTACCAATGAAGAGCTCGAGGAAAGGGAAGAAGAAGATCAAGGCTGGAAGAAGGTCATGGAGACAATCTCCAAAACTAAAAAGACACTAGCAGAGAACACCAGAATTATGAAGGAGATAGCCCATACACAACGGCACCAGAGCTGGGATATGCGTCAGATCCACAGATATTTCGAGGCTCAGGGCATTCAATTGTTGCCTCCGACACCATCACCATCTCGATCTCCATAAGATTTTGGCTAACCCATTTGTCTTTCTTTTTCATATTAATCTTCATTTTTATCTTTATTTTTATTGTTAGTTATTTTCTATTTACCTTAACTTTATATTTCTTCTTGTCTTAATTTTATTCTTCTTGTTTGTTCCCTTCTCACATAGAGGATAATGTGTTGTTCAAGTATAAGAGGGTTATATGTTTTGTTTTGTATGTGATTTTGTATATTGTATGATAGTTATTAGGTTGCATTTTGTGAACTGTTAGAATGTGTCAATGGCTTAGATGGATTGAAATTTTTTAATTTTGAACATAATCTATTAGGTTGTAAATAATCATTAGCTCGTAAAATTAGTAAATTAGGAGTTTTTAGATAAATATGCAGCTTAATTAGGATTTAGTGTAAGTTTAGCACCCTCTAGATTGTCACATTCACTCATAATTTGAGGCCTTTCAACTTAAGTAGCTTTACTAGTATTTTTCATATAAACGAGTAGCTAAAACAACAAGGTAGGTAATAAAACATTGTTTTTGTTAAATAAATAACTATTCCGTTGAGCTTTTGGTTATGAATAGAGCTAGTAACAAGTTGAAAAGGTAATATAGCTAAGTAATCGGATCGAAACGTATCACAAATGTGTGCCTTTACGTCAAAAAGCTATAATGACGTTTCAACCAAGCTGTTTAATAAAAATGACTTAGTCAAGTAACTGGATCGACATTCATCACCAATATTTGCCTCCAAGTTAAAGACTAAGTCCTTGCTTAAGTAAATAAATAAATAAAAGGTTCTTAATAAAAACTACCGGACTTGTAATAAGCTTGACTTTTCATGAAAATATACTTAGGAACAGTTATAGAGTCTGAAAGGCCAAGGAATTATTAATGTGTGTGTGCAATTGAAAAGTGTAAATAAATTAACATTTAGATCTCGTTAATTTGTATGTTTAGTTCAAAGCTCCTAGACATAGATTTTGCATGTTAATGATTTGATATAACTTGTACGATTGTGTTTAAGATTAAATTTATTTCATGAAGTTGAAGCCATTGCCTCATTATTGCATTATATGTTACGTGTTTGTTATGTATTTGTTGTTTTGTTGCTTGATGACAAGCAAACGTTTAAGTGTGAGGATGTTGATAGGTGTGATTTGCATCATATGTTAGGGTTTAATTTGTTGTGTATTAAGTGTTAATTTGAGTGTTTAGTGTGTGTTTTGGTTAGAATTGTGTTAGTTTATATGTTTAAGTGTTTTTATAGGTTAGTATAAGTCTTTGAGCTTAAATGTTATATTTTTGAGGTACCTTAATGTGTTTATTAGTGTTTCAGGGCCAACAGTGAAGAACAGAAAAGTTTCGGAAACTTTCGAGCCGAAACCACAGACCACGATCATGGCACAATAGGTCACGATTGTGACAGAGAGATATAAGTCATCATGCCCCAGCCACGATTGTGACAGACAAGTCTGATCCAGGCCATGATCGTGGCACTTACATGCCACAATTGTGGCCAATGTCTACTCCTTTTTGTCACGAGCGTGGCCTTAGTGTCACGATCATAGCCTGAATCAAACCTCTTTGTCACGATCGTGGCCTGCGTAGGGCAGATGCGAAAACAGGTGAAAATGTTAAGTTTTGAGAAATTTTTCAGACCATTTCGACCCTGGACAAACCCTAGGGCTGCCAAGGTATTAAAAGAACACGATGAATACAGAAAAGGAGGTTTTTGCATCAACCAAATTTCTCCCTAGAGAGCTTATCGAGAGATTTAAGGAAGGAATCGAAGGAAGAGAAACACGGAGAAGAAGCCTACGTGAAGTACTTCCCAAAGTAGGAGGTTTCCCGTTATTGCTACCTCCACCAATCCGTTCTGCTCATATTTTTCAATTTTATTTCTATTTTATTGATGTATAGAATTGGGATAGTCGTTGAGAATAGGTTTTGTTGAATGTTGATTTATGTCTATACTCACCTTTGGGATTTTTATGTTCACCTTCAGGATTTTTATCTTTAAGATTAATGAAATTTGATTTATTTCATTTTTATTGAGTTATTGTGATTCTTCTGTTCTTAATAATTCGGTAACAAATTGAGAGGGTGAACCGAGTGAATATTATTAAATTGTGCTAATGAGAGTTAGGTAGTTTAATAGATTAACAATTGAATCAAACCTGTAAAATTGTGTGACGATAGATTCTGCATAAGTTTTCAGTAGGTTATTGGACAAATTAAGATCTAATTTAGGTTTTGGGTAAATTGTGAATCAAAAGGTTGCAATTTCATAATCTAATTAGGGTTTATTAATTACGGTTAAAGATTATAACTCGAGAGAGAGTAATCCACCTTAGGACCATCTAGACCCAGTAATTCAATAATTTCATAATCAATTAGGCTTTCATTAAGATCGGATTAAAACCCCTTCTCTCTCAATTGGTAGTTCCTAGGTTGATTCTTGATTGGGTTGTTCAAATTGCTATCTTGTTTATAATTTCTGAATTTAATTATTGAGATTGATTGCATGATTGAATAATTTTCTGCCTTAGTTTGTTATTTTGAATTATTGCAAATTTGAGTTAAGCCTTAAATTTTAGGATTAAATTACTTCTCGTAAGATCGATACCTTAGGTACTACGCGAACGACCTGTAAACTTGCGGTATTATCGAGGTTAAAAATAAAAATTTAACAAAAAGAAACACAACGTAAGTAATATACATGACTAAGCCTATAACCATCCCTACAATTTTGAAAGAATAATATACAACTTGGGACACAATTATGTCCTAGACCATATTCTCAATGGAAAAAATTATAAAAGGCAATGAAAATTAAGGGGACTTTTCACTTCACTTTTATTTTAGTACTTAGTTTTCATGAGGATTAGTAGCAGAGTAATAATAGAGAGACCAAGAACATATCAAAAGTTGTTCTCAACAGCGAGAGAGAGAGAGATCAAAGTTACACTTGAAAGTGATCGCCGATAGATGATAGACGTATAACCAGCAAAAGATAGACATTTTTTGTCAAAGGGTACCTTGCAATGAGTTTCTTTCCTTTCAATTGTCTTTTTTTCACTTAAAAGGATTTTGTGAGCTATTGCTTTATATCCAGATAAGAACTCTTAATGAATTTTTATATTTTTATTCAATTTTTAATAAAGATTTCTATCTTTGATATTTAATCTATATATAGACATGGTTAAAATAACTTATGTACATTTTCCAGAGTTCATATACTAAGGATTGAATGAGGAACAAAAGATAGATCTATGTTTATTAAGATAATCTTTATGGTTATTAAAGAAATCCGTGCATTTTGAGAGTAGTTAATCAAATAGGATATCGATTAAAATCAGTGCATTTTGAGAGTAGTTAATCAAATAGCATATCGATTAAATCACTTTGATTATAGGAGCTGATACATTTAAAAGAGATAAATCATTACAGCAGGAAACCTTGTTGGTCCAAATAATAGAATTTCTGCAATGTTTTTGAGAAATTAAATAAAAGATTATATTCCAAAATCTATGGCCAAGCCTTACAAAATGTACGAGTGACAAATCTAATACATCTCACCATATGCGAGTGAGACATACAATAGAAAGTGTCTAATTAGTACTTGTCATAACATTTATTTTCATTTAAGTTCCATTTTATAGCTATGAAATTCTCCATCATTGAGCCACTTCTCTGTTAACAATCGGCATGGAGTACTCTTTATCTTGTTTACAGTGCTCATTTGCGATCCAGTAGCATCCATTTAGTTTATGTATTTGTTAATATTGGTACTCTTTTAATTATTATGGTGTTTCTTGTGATGATGTACAGTAGTACTTAATTTGTTTTAAATTTAATCAATCCAGAACTCTACATTATTATTGATTAGATAATAATTAAGTATTAGAATAATAAGAGGTATAAGAATGCAGAATATCATAAATGAGTAAATAGGCAGAACGTAAAAGACAAATGGTTGAACTGTACAATCATCACAAACGTACCGAGCTGTATGATACATATTTTGAAAACTGAAATAGCTCCATATTCAAATCCAAACATGGATGCATCTTATTACTACATACATTACCTGTATACATGATGCTGCCCTATTCTGGTTTAAATCAAACTGATTGCGTACTTTCAGCATTACTACATTTTTTAGCTGATGCTCATGCAAAACATATACGAGCTGCAGAAGTGCATGGATGATTTAAATCAAGTCAGTATTCCGGTATCCACATCAAAGCTATAAAGCGGTGAAACAACCATCATTCCAATCATATCTTCACATCTTACCACGCCAATCATATCTTCACCTTTTATGATTTTAAGTATATGAAGCCCTTGTTTGACAGGTTAATTATTGAATCTGCTATAACTTTGGCGCTGGATTTCATATAACCACCTGCAATAAGAACATGTCAACCATTTTCTTGAAATTAGGAGCATAAACTATTAGACATGACAGGTTCGACTGCGCATATCTAAACTAGATGTTCTGGGATTCTAATCATCGCAAGATACTTTGGTAATCCACATTTAGAAGCCATGAAAAAGACTTGGAAAATAAATCTGATTGATGCAAAACATTAAGACCACAACGGAAGCTTTTACCTCACTGAACAGTCACGAAGTTAATGAGTAAACAAAAATCAATCTTGGACTAACAGAAAACGTATTCAAGTCAGCAACTTTTACAATGGATGTACGACAAATTGAATAAGTATTAACTAGTAGTTAAAACTCAAAAAATTAACAATAGATTTCTGAAATATCAAGTTTTACGTATGATTTTCTATTTGGAATGCTAAAAATTCAGATTTGGTATAGCTGGATATTTTTTAGGTTTGATTGCTAGAAAATTACTTAGGATTTCAGGATTTGAAATGACAGGAATTTTAGGTTACATTGCTGAAATTTAGTGAGGAACAAAAACAATGAAGTGTCAAAAAATAGGAACCACTTCTAGGGTTTAAGAATCACTCTTAGAAGAAGCATCACACTTTCCAGTTGAAAGTTCAAATTTGTAGAAAAACTTCAAGATTGTTATTATTGAAGGGCTGAGTATACAAATATTTATAGAAAATTCTTAAAACCCTTGTTCGAGTACGAAAGAGTTCTTATCAGATTTAAATCATATTCTAATAAAAATTCTATAAGTTTAAGTTATAAACCAATGTTTATAAGATAACATGTCTAAACTCGAATAATATATTTAACTGATAACTACTTCCTATTTAATAAGAAATCCTAACATAATCAAAATTTCAGCCTTTTTCTTGCTGCCAATTCAATTCTTATTTTTCATCCCACTAAATTAAGACTTATGGTCGACTTATTTTTTTCTTTTTTATTTCTTCTGTAGACTTTTTTTTTTTGCATCAATTCTCCTCGACTTGTCTAAAGTCTTCTTCAATATAGAGTGTGACAAATAATCATCATACAAGTCTGGATTCAATTAAGTAAATTTAGATTCTAAAACTAAAGTACTGTCAAATTTTGGTCTTCCTTTTTACTTGACAAGAAATTGTCGACATCCTCTATTTTTTGTAGCCACAATTTGTTCATCAAGAACATCCTCCATCTCCTCTTTAAGATGATAAATTGTTGAAATTCTCACAGTTTCAGTAGGATATTGCGTATCATCAAATCTATTGTAAATGATTAGTTCATAACATTAGGATAGGACTAATTCCGATATCACTTGGTAATTCCAAAAATATAAGCATTAGCAATTATCTTCTTGCTGATCTTGTAAGGTCCAACACTCCATAAATGAAGTTTTTGATATTTTCCTTTTGGAAAACACTCTAGACAAATCTTAAGCATCACCATATCCCCTTCCTTGAATTCCACCAATAGATGATGTTGATCAGTATGTTCTTTATAAGACAAATTGTTGGTTATTATCTTTCGTTGTACCTCATCAAAGATGTCCCTCGTGTTGTGCACAGACTTCAGGTTCAATAATAACTCATGTTGTTCGTGGTAAAGGAAACAAATCAATAGGCTTTCTTGGTTGAACTCTTGAGATTATCTCAAAAGAACTCTTACCAACAATATTTATAGAATTGTTGCATGCACATTCTGGCAAAGAAAGAATTGGGTCCCAATTCTTCATACGACTTTAACCAAACATCTTAACAAGTCTCTCAAGCTTCTATTCACCACCTCCGTTTATCCATCAGCTTGGGAATAGAAAGAGCTTGAAAATTAAAGTTTAGTGATCAATATTTTCCATAGAATTTTTCAAAATAACTCACAAATTTCAAGTCATGATCAGAGATGATGGTTAAAGGTAATCCATGAAAACATATAACCTCTTTGAAGAAAAGTTTAGCAATATGGACAGTATCATAAGTCTTGGAACATGGAACGAAATGACTCTTCTTAGAAAACCTACCCACCACCACAAAAATATAATCATAACCTCTTATAGTTTTAGGATTTGGCAAGACAAAATCCATACTTATGTCCTACCATGGCTCATGAGACATGGGTAGTAATGTGTATAATCACAATTTGTTTCTTTCCTTTAGCTAATTTAGAGACATCCAGTTCCAAAGAGTGCCAAAAAAAACAATCTTCAACCATTATAATGGTTTATATCTTCCAAAGTGCCCTAATGCCCCTCCTCCACGTAATTCCCAAATCACATACTCTCTTATAGAAGTATTAGGTAGGCAACGTCGACTTCCTTTGAAAAGGTAATCATTGTCGATCACAAAAGGAAAGTGATAGTCTCTTTGTCTAGATGCAATTTCTGAATAGATTATTCCAAAATCTCATTTTGAAACAATTTTTTTTCCTCGGCAAACCCCACAACTTTTACTGCCAAAGTGCTAAGCAAATGGCTCTTTCTACTCAATACATTTGTTGCCTTATTCTCAACTCCTGTTCGATGTTTAATAACAAAGTTAAATTGCTCCAAAAATTCACTCCACAAGGCGTGCCTTTAGTTTAAGTTCTTTTGCAACTTTAAGTACTTAAGAGATTCATGATCCGAATATAAAATTAACTCCTTGTACGAGAGATAGTGATGCTAATTGTAAAGAGCATGTAGTACTTGTTAGAATATCAAACTATTTGATCTTCTATAAGATTTGATATAGTTATAAATAGTTGATTACAGCTAGGATTACTATTAGATTTTTTAATATGGACAGAGTGTAGAGTCTACTAATAATAATTGGGCTTGGGTTAACCATTGTCCAAATGACTAGAACTAGTCATTTAGAACATTTTGATATTTAGTCAATATGGTATACTCTAATAATTATGATATACTAATTTAGGCCGATTGTAATTTTTTATTAATTTAGGTTGATTATAATTTCTTAGTCAATGACTGATGTGTAGGAATTAGTTTGTTTTCCTAAAATAAGACAAATGTTTCTATATATATTAGTGTATTCAGTACATGGAAAAATAGAAGAATTTAAGTTTCTATTCATGGTATCAAAGCCTCTCTACGACACTTTCAAACACAAAAACCTTCCTCTAAATCTTGGGAACTAGTTGCCAAACTTCTTTCAATTCTTCTTCACTTAATTTTGTTTTGGTTGTCTCATAACGTCGTATTCATTTGAGAGTCAAATCTATTATTATTAGTACCAATAATGGGGTTGAGACATTAGTTCATTCGAAAGAAGAATTGCAGAACATATTATCTTTTTATAGGCTCAATGGTTGACATTATCTTCAATGGTCTCAAATGGTTAAAAACTTTCTCAAAGAACAAGATAATTGAGTCATCTTATGAGAACTGGACCTACTGAAGATGCCACGTTTGCAAAATGGGATAAAGAAGATTTCATGATCATGTCATAGTTGTGGAACTCTATGACACCTGAAGTGAGCCAGACTTGTATTTCTTTTACCAATTGCAAAGGAAATTTGGAAAACTGTTCGTCAAACTATTAAAAATGAAAGATGTTGCGGTAATTTATGAGATCCGAACCAAAATCAACACCACAAAGCAAGGTAACCTTTCGGTCATTGAGTATTATAGTACTATGAAAAGCTTGTGGCTTGAATTGAATTAATATCAAAATTTTAAAATGAAATAGGGAGAAGATGCTGTAATGCTGCGAAGGTTTGTTGAAAGAGAGAGAACCTTTGAATTTTTTGCAAGCCTCGACCTAGATTTTGACCAAGTTCGAGTTCAAGTTCTCGAGAGAGAAGTTCTACCATCTCTTGAGGGTATTTTTTCTATAATACAAGCTGAGGAGAGTCACCAAGGAGTGATTATTGACAATCCAATAAATGAAGGATCAGCTATAAATTCCACAAAGGATGGATATAGTACTAATGCCAATATAGGAGAGAACCAATCCCAACTAAGAAGGTTTGGTGCACTTACCGCATGAAGGCACGTCACACCAAAGGCACTTGTTGGAAACTCCATGGAAAGCCTTCTAATGTTGGGGGAAAGGGAGGTAATCCTAGTGGACAGTCTAACGCACATGAGAAATGCTGAAATTGTTCCTAATGAACAGCCAAATTAAGATAATTTGCAAACTCTTAAGGGAGAGAGAGAAAAGTTGAAATCAATGTGGAAATCAGCCGAGAAACCTAAAAGCTCTTGTTCTTTGGCTCATTCAGGTAAGTCCTCTAATTCTTATGCTCTTAGTGCCTCTTTTCCTATTCAAAATAGTACTTGGATCATAGATTCGGGTGCTACCGACCATATGATTTTCTCACATCAGCGTTTTACCCCATATATACCATGTCCTAGCAATAACTTTTACTACTGTTGCAAATTAGGGAATTATCCCTCTTACTTCCACAATTACGTTAAAAGATGTCATACACGTTCCTAAATTAGTTGTCAATCTTTTTTTCATAAAACAAATTACCTGTGACCTGAATCGCAAAGTGATTTTCTATCCCCCACACTATATTTTGAAGGAATTGGTCTCAAAGAAGATGATTGTGCTTGCTAAGGAAAGGAATGGGTTCTATATCCTTGATACTAAGGAAGACAAAAACTGCTCCCTTTCAAAGTCTTATCTCTCTAGCTATTCTACCAATAAAGAGGGCATTTGGCTCCACCATTATCATCTTAGTCATCCACCATTTAGTTTGCTCAAAACTATGTTCCCATTGTTATTCAAAAAAGTTGAAACGTGTAGTTTACATTGTGATGTGTGTGAACTTGCTAAACACAAGAGTGTTTCTTATCCGTTGAATAATACTAGAAGTATAGCTCCTTTTTCATCAATCTAATCTATTATGATATATGAGGTGCTTCTAGAATTCTAAACATTACGGGGCCAAGGTGGTTTCTTATCTTTATAAGTGATTGTACAACAATTAACTTGGGTATATTTGACGAAAAACAAATATGAAGTTGGGGAAATTTTTTCAAGATTTTTCCAAATGATCAAAAACCAATTTGGAGTAAGAATAAAAAACCTGTGTAGTGATAATGCAAGAGATTACTTCAACCAAAATCTTTCATCTTTCCTTCAAAAAGAAGGAATTGTTCATTATTCGTCATGTGTTAACATACCACAACAAAATGGGGTAGCCAAGAGTAAAACTAGACACCTTTTAGAAATTACACAAACATTGTTATTTCAAAATAATGTTCCAAAATCCAATCGGAGGGAATCTATCCTTGCTGCAACCCACTTGATACATCCCTCTAAAGTTCTTGGATTCAAGAGTCCAATAGGTCAATTTCATGGGTATTACCCAAATTTACAAATAGATTCCAAATTACCCCCAAAGTCATCGGTTATGTGGTTTTTGTTCATATCCATGACACTAATTGAGGAAAACTCGATCCAAGAGCATTAAAATGCTTCTTTTTTAGTTCCTCTTCCACTGTAAAGGGCTATAATTGCTATCATCCTACTTCTCATAAATTTTTCATTTCAATGGATGTTTTTGATGAGAAACAATCTTTCTTTTCAGATTATCATCTTCAGGGGGAGAGTGTGGGTGAAGATAAAGAACATCGTTTCCCAGATTTACAGGTCACTGGTCAATCTGAAACTGTTCAGCCTAAAAATTCAAATTTACCACCTACACTGCCCCTTGATTAGCCACACAAATAGCCTCTTAACACATCAGAATCAACGTAAATTATACAACCAGCAGTGAATTGACTACCAAGAGACACTTGCTCCCGTTGCAAAGATAAATACAATTCAGGTATTGCTATTCTTGGCTGTAAATTTTGAGTGGACTTCACATCAACTAAATGTAAAAAAATCCATTTCTTAATGGAGACTTAGAAGAAGTCTTTATGAGCCTACCTCCAGGATTTGAGGATACCTATGGGAGAAATAAGGTGTGCAAGCTAAAGAAGTCATTATATGGCCTAAAACAGTCCCCTAGAGCATGGTTTGATAGATTTGGAAGGGCTGTGAAGGGCTACGACTATTGTCAAAGTCAAGTTGATCATACATTGTCTTACAAGCGATCCAAGGCAGGTATGCCATCTATTCTTATTGGTTACGTAGATGACATTATCATAACAGGAGATGATGTATCCGAAATAGTAGAGTTGAAGACGAGATTAGCCAAAAAATTTGAGATTAAAGATCTCAGACCCCTTAAATACTTCCTCGAAATGGAGTTTGCTAGATCAAAGGGTGGAATATTTGTGAACCAAAGAAAATATATTCTGGACCTATTGAATGAGCCCGGGTTACTAGGATGCAAGGTAGTTAATATTCTTTTTGAGACTAGTGTAAATTTTAGACCAGTTCAACCTGAAAATATTATTAATAAGGAGAGACACCAACAACTAGTTGGGAGATTAATATATCTATCACATAACAGACCTGATATAGCTTTTGCCGTTAGCTTAGTGAGTCAATTTATGCATTCTCCAAGACAAGAACATCTAGAAGGTGTATACAAGATACTAAGATATCTAAAAGGAACTCCCGGACAAGGTTTAATGTTTCGAAAGCATAACCTTCAAGTCGAAGTCTATACTGATTCTAATTGGGCAGGAAGTGCAACTGATAGAAGATCAATTTTAGGTTATTGCACATTTGTTGGTGGTAATTTAGTAACTTGGAGGAGTAAGAAACAAAGTGTTGTTGCAAGAAGCAGTGCCGAAGCTGAGTTTCGTTCAATGGCACATGGAATTTGTGAAGTTTTATGGATTAAAAAGGTACTTGAGGACTATAGATTCCTATTTCAATTCCTATGAAAGTGTATTGTGACAACAAAGCTACAATTTCAATCACTCACAACCCTGTTCTTCGTGATAGAACAAAAAATGTTGAGGTTGACAAGCATTTCATCAAGGAGAAGATTGAAGAGGGATTGATTTGTGTTCCCTATATTCCAACATCACAACAAGTAGTTGATATTCTCACAAAATACACGAGGCAATTAAATGTTCTGGTTACCAAGCTGGCTATGGATGACATATACAAGCCAGCTTGAGGGGGAGTGTTGGGAAATATCCAGTTGGATATTTCCTAGATATGATTGACTCCTAAAAGTCAGCAAATCAGATCAGTTAGGATATTATGTACAGATATTAGTTTCCTAGAATAGCCCTCTCTATTTCTATATATACTTGTACCTATGTATTGATCAAGTACAAAATATATACAACTTATCAGAATTTCCGCACAAAAGAAGAACTAGTTGTCGATAAAAGGATGTATCAAGGACTGGTTGGTAGACTCGTATATCTTGCTCACACTTGGCCATACAGCATACTCGATAAGGATGATCAGTCAATTCATGCATGATCCAAGAGAGCCTCATCTTCAAGCTGCTTATAGGGTGCTACATTACTTGAAAGGCAATCTGGGAAAAGGAATTTCGTTCAAGAAAAACAATACTCTTGCTCTAAAAGCTTCCACTAATGCTGACTATGCAGGTTCCATAATGGGTAGAAGATCAACTACAGGGTACTGTATGTTTCTTGGAGGAAATTTGGTAACGTGGAGGAGCAAGAAGCAGAATGTGGTAGCAACATCATCTGTAGAATCACAATTTAGCGCTATTGCTCAAGGATTGTGTGAACTACTCTGGCTGAAGATTTTTCTAGATGATTTAAGAGTCAAATGGGACAGCCTTATGAAGCTTTATTCTGACAATAAGTCAGCCATCAATATTGCTCATAATCCTATACAACACGATTGGACAAAGCATATTCAGATTGATAGACATTTCATTAAAGAAATATTGGAAGAAGGGTTAGTGTGTATGTCCTATGTTCCATCAGAACGTCAAGTAGCTGATGTTTTAACAAAGGGGCTAAACAATTCAAGTTTTCATGATCTTGTATACAAACTAGGACTCGAAGACATCTATTCCTCAGCTTAAGGGGGTGTTGAGATACCAAACAGTTGTAAATAGATTATACTAAGATATAGATAGGCTGTAAATAGATAAGATAGAATAAGTTTGAAATCCCTTAAATTAAGGGATTACACTAGATAGTTTTAGATAACTTTCCAGATTTAAATTCCTACTTCTAATGCCCTATATATGGCTATATACTTCCCATTAGATATATAAGAATATATGAAAATTCTTTCCCACAATTTCTTCTAAAAACTTTAAGCTCTTTTGCATCAATTCTCTCCAGCTTGGCTGAAGTCGTCCTTGACATAGAATATGATAAATATTGATCATATAAGTTTAGATTCAACTTCTAAAATTTAAATCCTAAAATCCATATACTATTAGAAATTGGTCTTCCTTTCCACTTGAAAAGAAATTGTCGATATCCTCCATCTCTTATGGCTACAATTTGTTTATCAAGAATATGATAGGCCTCCAGTAACTCAATATTACAAGCGCCGCAAAGGAAAAATAGCCCAAAGAAATCAGTGCCTGGGGCACA
>JAOQML010000008.1:29887789-29899554 GCA_027568935.1 Erythroxylum urbanii
CTATCAATAAAAGTCATCTTTCCTTCATTTCCATTTTTAATCTCTCTGAATTTCGTTGTTCGATTTGGGTTTTAACAGAATATTCTCTATCTCCTCTTTTAGATGGGGAATAGTTGGAATTCTCACAGTTGCAGTACGACTCTGTCAATGAACATGATTATCTTATAAGGTCTAGCACTCTCTTAATGAAGTTTCTTATATTTCCCTTTTGAAAAATGCTTTGGACGAATCCTAACCATCATCCTATCCACTTCATTGAATTTCACTAATCGACAATGTTGGTTAGCATGTTATTTATAACACAAGTTGCTAGTTATTATTTTCTGTCGTACCTCATCAAAAATGTCCTTCATGTGTTGTGTAAAACCTTTAGCTTTAAAACAAACAAGTGTTGTTTACGGTAAAAGAATCAGATCAATAGGCTTCCTTGGTTGAACCCTCGAGATTATCTCAAACAGACATTTACTAGACCTATTTCTGGAATTGTTATATACAAATTCTACCATAGGAGCAATTAGGTCCCAATTTTTATATTGTTTCCAACTAAACATCTTAACAAGTCCCCTAAGCTTTTATTCACCAACTCTATTTGTCCATCAATATGGAGATGGAAAGAACCTGAAAATTGAAGCTTAGTATTCAATGTTTTCTATAAAGTTCCCTAAAAATAACTCATAAAACTTCACATTACGATCAAAGACGATAGTTAAAAGTAATCTATGAAGACGTACAACCCCTTTGAAAAATAGTTTGACAGTGTGGATAGTATAATAAGTCTTGACCATTATATTTGCACATGGTTTCATAACAAAACCACATGGCATCTCTACCATATATGCATCAAGAATATACATATTGTTGCTTCTTGTGGTCAAATCCTTTCATTTTTCTGCCATTGCTAAATTTTGACTTTGCAAGTGCGCTTATAACTTCTCCTTTATTCCTATGTTATGTTAATTTCACATCTTCATTCAAATGTAATTCTCCTTCATCACCCACTGCAACATAATCTTCATTAACAATACCAAGGATATCATCAAGTTTAGGTCAACAATCTTTAGAACACCAAGTAGTTGTTGGTTAATCTTTTTGTCTCCCTATTTTATTATTTTAGCTTGTCTTATTCTTTCAACCTATTGCCCCTATTGTTTCAATATTTTCTTCTTGTATTTTGATTTGCTGTTCCAGGTTTTAGCCTATTGTTTGTGTTTTAGTCTCTTGTTTATACAGTTCAGCTAGTTGGTTAAGTGTTTCAACTTGTTATCCAGTTGTTCAACTCTAGGGTTTTCCAAAGAATCCACTTCGTTTTGTTTTCCTTCATCTTTAACGTTTTGATCATCTCCCAATGTCATACTCTCTATGATTATCTTCCATTGCCAAACTTTCAATGTCATCAAGTATTTGAGCACTATCTACATGTAGGCTTGAAGATTCTAATTGATTAGCTGAAGGGGAGGTATGAATAATTTCATCACCCAAAATAAACACTTCTTCTAAGGTAGTGTCTGCTAAATTCGAGGAATCAAAATCAGAATATGATTTTTCAACAAAGATTTTCCTTTGCACTACGTGCTCTTGATCAAAATCAGTCCCTTCTCCATGTTCAACATCAAATATAGGTTGTTGGTTCGCATAGTTTTTCTTATGGGAGTTTTCACTTTTTGGGGAATGTATGTCACCCCTGTCTAGTCTCACCAAGACCTGTTTAACATACTTCCTTGTAGGAGTTGCTACATGTAAGTTGTTTTTTAGAGCATGTTGCAATCGAGGATCTTTGATATCCAATTTGTTCATAATTCTCAAAAGCATTTCTTCTTGCTCTTAGTCGCTGAATAATCTTCTATATGCCCTTCCATGATATGTTGCCATTGTTGACCAAAGCTCTTATACCAATATGATATAGAACAAAAAGAAGTATTACCTAATAGTTAAAAATCATAAAATTAAGAAATATAACTGATATTCGACTACTAGAATATCAAGTTTCAAGTATAAATTTTAGCTTGGAATGCTAAAATTTCAAATTAGGTATAGCTAGTTTTTTGGGATTGGTTTGTCGGAAATTTTATGTTAGGATTCTAGGGTTTAATATAGCAAAAATTTTAGGTTAGAATTGTTATAACTTAGTGAGGAACAAACAGTAGAGGATTCGAAAGTAAGAATCACTTTTAGAAAAAAGCATCACACTTTTAAATTGAAAACTTAAGTTCGTAAAAAAATTTAGAATATGTTGTTATTGAAGAGTTGATTATACATATTTATAGAGAAGTTCATAGAACTCTTATTATAATAAAATAGGGATCCCGACAAATTTAAATCCTATTCTAACAAAAATTCTATCTACTTAAATCTTAAACATATAAGATAACATATATAAAACAATAACATAGTTATCTCACTACTATTTCCTATCTAATAAAGAATCCAAATATATTTTGAATTTCAGCCCTTATGTCTTTGCTATCAACTTAATTCTCATCTTCCATGCCACCAAATCAAGGCTTGTGGTTGACTAATTTTTCTTCTTTTATTTCTTGTATAGACTTTAGGCTCTCTTGCATCAATCTAAATCACCAAGAATACATATTAAACAATAAGATGGCTTTAGTTTGTGCAAACTTTTAAACAAAGGCACGCACAAGCAATTGACAATCAAATTTAAGGCAACAAAGTTAGAACATTAATTTGGACATTATGAAAATATCGTTGAACCTGAAGTCAACATCACAATGGGAATATTCCTTTCATGAGCAAACTGGAAAACCATTTCATCTCGGTTTATTACACCAGAAGGACTAATCTGTACAACAGCCAAGCATAAGCAGAACAAAAAGTTCTTATGTCAGCAAACTAAATATTGGTTATTATATTTCACACCATTAGTAAATTTTTGTTAATATTTCTTCCTTTAGTACCAAAATATCTTTGCAACAACTTTACATCATTTTTACACTTTCATAGACAACTCATTAGGTATCAAATCATTTAGATTTCAACATGTAGCAATTAAATAAATTTAGAATTAATGTTTTGATAATAATAGATTTAAAGTAAATACTACCTTCAACCTCCCCAATGGATCTCCATCTAGAATGTCAGTGCCAGCATTGTATATCACCAACTGAGGCTTAAAATTAGGAGTCTCTGCAACCTATAATGGGTGTTTTTAGTTCCATATAACCAAATGAAATAGGTATACAATTATGAATCCAACAGATATTAAAGATCAAAAAAAGAAAATTAGAAAAGGAAAGGAGAAACATATGGAACTTCAAGGCATGCTAGCATTCTAGTTTAAAGAATTAAAAGAACCAATTTAATAAAGATGCGTACCTATTAACTAATTAGCATTGTGTCAACGAACACCAAATTTATTGACACTCTGGAAACTAGTTTAAATACTTGACGACTGACATAAGTGACAAAATTTGAAGGAGGAATTTCATTCATTTCTGACTAATAGACATATTTTGGTTTTATACACACTAACCCTTGTACAAGATTGAAAATAAATTTGTACATTTGTTAAATCCCATGATTTATAAGATATTTTATCCTAATTTTATGGACACAATTAGGACTAGATTTTATGGACAAAATCATATTGATTACATTTTCCCACACTCCCCCTAAAATAAATTCGTACAGATTTGTTAAATCCCATGATTTATGAGATACTTTATCCTAATTTTATGGACGTAATTAGTACTAGATTTTATGGACATAATCATAATGATTACATTTTCCCACACTCCCCCTCAAGCAGGTAAATAGACATTAGCCATTCCCAGCTTGGATACAATGCTTTGAAACATTAGACTGCTTAACCATTTGGTAAGTACATCTCCAAGTTGTCTATGCGTAGACACGTACAAATCAACCCACTATTCAACTTCTCCTCGATAAAGAGTCTATCAACTTCAATATGTTTTGTTTTATCATGTTGTACTAGGTTGTGAGCTATACTAATGGCAGACTACTTGTCATAGTAGAGCCTCATTGGGCCATCTCACTTGATATTCAAATCTTCCAAAATAATCTTCAACGAAAGTAGTTCACAAACACTTTGACTCATTGCCTGAAATTCAACCCAAATCCAATACTTGACCTTCTATCAACAACTAACCTAGCATAATCAACAAGTGTGCATACTTCAAGGGCTAAACCTCCATTCCTTTTGAACATAATTCCTTTCCCTAGTGTTACCTTGAGATACTATAACACTCGATGAGTTACTTGCAAATGGACTTCCTTCAGATTATGAATGAATTGGCTAATCACACTAACTGCATATGCTACATCTAGTCATGTGTGAGACAAATAAATAAGTTTTCCTACTAAGCGTTGATATGCTCACTTGTCCACTACAACATCTTCCTCTACTATTCCAAGTTTAGTATTTGAATCTATTAGAGTACTTGTTAGTTTGCATGTTGTTTTACCTATTTTCTTAAGAAGATCTGTGATTTATTTTCGTTGGGAGATAAAAGCGACATCTGTTGCATGTGAAGGTCCAAGTTGTCTCACTTCTTTAACAGCAAGTTTAGGTTCAGGTGGTGCAGATTAAGGTGGTGTACATTCAGGTTTAGGTGTATCATTTTATAGCATGAAAAGTGACAAGTGAGAAGCCTTTATCCTTATCTTCCATTGTTGAATTCCCTCCCTGAAGAGAAGGCTCTTTGAAGTAAGGCTATTGTCCATGAAAAGTGACATCTGTTGAGACATAGAACTTCTTAGATGGATGGTGGTAGCACTTGTACCCTTTTTGAGTGGATGAATATCCCACAAATACACATCTTATTGCCTTTGGATCTAGTTTCCCTCAGTTTTGACCAAGGACATGGACAAATGATATGCACCCAAATACTCTAGGAAAAAGATTATTAGTAATGAGTAGTGCAGCGTAGAAGGTTGATAGTTTTTCCAAGGGGCTATTGAATCCTAAAATTCTAGAAGGCAAACAATTTATGAGATCAGTTGCTACAAAAATGGCTTCCCCCAAAAAATATATAGTCATGTTGTTTTGAAACATAAAGACTCAGGTTGTTTCAAGGAAGTGATAGTTTTTTCTTTTTGCTACCCCATTTTGTTCTGGGATATTGACATAAGTGGACTCGTGGACTATCCCTTCCTTTTGAAAGTATGGAGGTAGGATTTGATTAAAATAATCCTTGGCATTATAGGGGCTAAACTTTTTGATATGGACTCCAAATTGGTTTTTTACCATAGAATAAAAATTTGGAAGAATAAAACTAACCTCGAATTTGTGTTTGGGATGGAAAAGCCAACTAACACGATTACAATCATCAATGAATGGGACAAACTATCTCACCCTAGAGACATTAGGAATAGGAAAAGGACCCTTAAATATCACTGTGGATGAGCTAAAGAGTGTTGCTTCTTTTATTATCAATTGAAAATGGTATACGCTTGTGTTTAGAAAATTCACACACTTCACAATAAAAATTTTCAACATCTAAATCTTTAAACATAAAAGGAAATAGAATTTTAGTAACCCTAAAAGATGGGTGTCCAAGTTAGCAATGATGAAGCTGAATCTTCTCTTTATTGGATGAAATAAAGGAATGAGATAATCTACCCTTGAAAATGTTTGACTGACTCGATGCATTAAGGTAGTAAAGGTCGTCCCGTTCTTTAGCATGTCCAATCATCTTCTCCAAATCCTTGTCTTGAAATACACAATAACTTTGATGAAAAACCACAATGTAACATAAATCATGAGTAAGTTTTCGTATATAGGTAAAGTCTGTGGATAATTTAGGGACATGAAGTACATTTCTTAAGGTTAGTGAAGGACTTACTTTAGCATCTCCCACACCTACTACAATTGTTAAAGAGCCATCAACTTTAGCTATTTTTCTACTACTAGGATATAAGAAATTGGCGGAAAAAACATTTGGTGAATAAGTCATATGGTCAGTAACTCCGGAGTCTATAACCCAAGAGTTAGCAAAGGTTGTACCTAAGATTGTTAATCCAATAAAGAATGAAAACTCACCTAAATATGCCAAAGAATAGGTACCTAATGGGTGTTTAGGGATGCCAATAAGTGATCTCACCCTCTCATTCTCTTCTTGGCTGAGACTATTTAGCTCTTGTGGTTCTAATTCACTATTTTGTGCTGCACCAACATATAATTGGGCTGCATCCCTTACTTTAGAATAGGTTCGTTGAATTGCATCCCAAATATCCTTAGCAATATTTAAAAACACGCATGTGTCACTAATTTCAGGAATCATAGAACTCCACAACCATGCCATAATTATGAAGTCTTCTTGATTCCATGCCAAACCAATGTTCTTCTGGATTAGCTCCAGCACCTACGATATGACTAATCTTCCCTTTTCCTTTTAGCACTGTACCAACAAGTTAGGACCACTGTAGGTAATTTTTCCCATTTAATCTGTATGCAGCACGCATACTTTGGAGTTCTATAGGTTGTGGAGACCAAACAACCTACTATAATTCAGATGTAGTTGATGTCTCTGCAACTTCCAACATCTTTAAGGACTAAAAACCTTTTTTTTAGGCAATCAAGGCCTTTCACGAGAAGTAAAAATACCCAGCAATGAAGGCTGGCAAAGATACTCTATTTTGATATCAGAAAACAAAGTACAATGAAAAGAATGGCTAAAAAACTAAAGATTTCATTTCGAAGAAGACCTACAGCTCTGCTACCATGACAGAAATGACGGAATTTGAAGGAGAAATTTTATTCATTTCTGACTAATATGCATAAATTAGCTTTATACACACTAAACTTATAATAGAAAATAAATTTGTACAGATTTGTTAGATCCCATGATTTATAAGATCCTTTATCCTATTTTTATAGATATAATTAGTATGAGATTTTATGGACATAATCATATAAATTACATTGTCCCACAGACTATCAGCATATGATCTTATAGGTAAGACTCATGACCAGAGCATATAACAAGGAAAAGAATTACAAGACATTGAGGAAAAAAAATCCAAACTATTGGGGAGAAATTATAATGCATAGCACACAAATCCTAGGAGAAAATCAAAAACCTCTTTTCAAAAGCACACGTCAAAGGTAGTATTTCAAGTAAGATGAAGAAAGCCCATAGGAAATCAGAGGAAAAGCATGTTGAGATTGAGCAGTGTAAAAATACATACTTCGTTAAGTGCTTTGTTTAATTTTGCCAAATACTGCTCTGTTGTTGTCCCGCTCTGATGAAACCGTAGGAATAAGTTGTTACTGCATAATATCATAATCAATAAAAAATTTAACAAGAAAAAATATTGATGAGTTACCACTACTTCAACTCTGTGATTAATGTATCTCCTTGCCTCAAAATCCTATTAATGACAATACACGAAAGAAGAAAAAAAAAAACATAAGATATGACATGGTGTGAAAAGTATACTTTTATCTAAAAACAATCATCTTGAAACAGATAAAAGACAAAGTGAAGAATGAAAAAGATATTAAAAGGAAAGCTTGAGCTCAAGTTCCATATTAGAACTTACAAATGGATATATGTCGGGATTGTACATATCCAGAATATATACTCGGTCTGTCAATTAAAAATATAATGAGGCATCTTTAAATAAACAAATCCTTAAATAATGAAAGATCTATATATAGATAAATAACAAACCATACCATCATTAGAAAAATCCATTTCGTGGCCATTTCCTTGATGTGCATCAAGGTCAATTATCATTACACTGTAGATATTTTGTGAATGATGATATTAGAAATAAGAGCAAGTTTAAGAAAACAAGTCAAAGAAACACCTTTTTACTTAAATTCCACCTTGATATGTCTAACAAGACAAAAGCATAGCGTATGCAAAGGGAAATGTCTGCATAAGCACAAAATCCGCCACCTTTTTCTCTGGAACAGTGATGAAACCCTCCTCCTATATTAATGGCCCATGATCTATCTTTTGCAAGCTTAGTTGCCAAAATGGTTCCTCCAACCTATTGTCAAATATAATTACCACATACAAGTAAACCAATAAACTTAACAATCAGAAAAAATACCTGTTTGCGAAAGGGGGAAAGAACTTTTTGCTGTAGGAGACAATTAGGAAAGACTGCAACAGGAGGGACCTATATGGTATGCATTCTTAGTCAACAAAAGAATCTAAGCACAATCTGTAGCTAACAGCTCTTCTTTAATACTATTAAAAAAAAACATATGTCCAAATTGTTCAATAGAGAAGGACAAAATATATAAATATGGTGCTAAGTATATCTAGCTATAAATATATATAATCTAGTTTGTTTTATAAAAACACAAAGACCCCAAAGAGTCAGTTCTATCATCCTAAAGTGACCATCAAGAATCAGTACACTCTATCCTAAAGGATTTCTACAAAGTTGATGTGACTCCAAAGCAAATTCAACAAAGAACTTAAATAGAAACATGCATTGCAACAGTAAGAGTTGCATATCACCTCAATTATCCTGGCAACATTTGCACTGTTCTTTAGGCTATTCAAGTACAACTCTGTATGTACCTGTCAAAGGCAATAAATTTAAAGTAATATCCATGATAATCAATCATCATCAATAAGCTAACACTAATTAGTTATGATTCACTTCCCAAACTCATCAAATTGTCCAAATTATAATTGTTCGAAATACAACTTAGAAATTCTAAAAACCATAATTACAAGCATTACTTATGCAAATCTAGGACACAATGGTTATACTAGAATGTCTTTACCTCTTATGATTGATTGATCTACAAACAATATACGCAAAAGGAGATAAGAGAAGATAAAAGCTTTAGAAGATTAAGTATTTACCACAAGCAGATCCTCCTTTGAAGCTTCTCGAGGTTCTACAATACTATTTTTGGCCAAACCACCACTGATGATGAGAAATTGGCAAACACGACCCCATTTAGCAGAATCAAATGGGTGCCTAAATGCAAGATTCAAGTGAACATTAATATCACAATCCTAAAACTAGTTTAGAACTTAGAACTAATAGTACACACAATTTGACCAAAATTATGACCCAACCAAGAGAAAATGCTATGACAAGACTTAATTTTTTAATTTTTACTAGATTTCTGAAGTTCAATTAGGAGCCAATGCAATAAACAATTCCACACGTTTCTTCAGAATGATAGTAGAGATAGTTTGAGTAGCAAGTTTTCAAAACTTTATTTGTATATGGGTTTCCAGTCGCACTAGAATTCCTAAGCTTCAACTAAGGTGGAGGATTGTTTATATAGCTTCTACAAATAGTGAGAACTGGTTATACGAAGCAATTTCAGCTGCTAGCATTATAATTCTTGATCTATGGAGTTTGCGCTTTGGATGATGGCTGGCTTATAGAATCACGAAACCTTTAAACTTATAAGCTTCCAACATTGCACTTACATGATGATCCTTCGATGGAAACTTAAATGCTCCTGCTCCTAAAACCATCATGGAACAACCATGGTAGGAGCACAGGCCTTCCAGAAACCTAATGCCTTTCTATTTTCTTGATGAATCAACACACGTTATTCAGATGGACTGCTCAATGCAATACCAAGTCTACGACCCAAAACCCAGAAACCGCAAAGTAACAAAAAATGAAACTACTACACAGCATAATATGAGAGAATCGCATTCACGTACATCTTCTCCATGCCAAGAAAAGAGATGTCATAACCCGGCGAGTAAATAATGGGAACCTGTAAGATCAAAAAATGGAAAAATAAAATAAAAGCAAACATATTTAGTACAAACTCGAAATCAAATAAAAAAGTAGTTTAAATTAAGGAAGCGACCTTGCTGGGAGGGACGTCAATGTAGAGTTTACTGGAGTTAATAAGCTCTTGAGGAGCAGTGGACGAAGACTTAGAAGAGGACATTTTGTTCCTTGGTCGAATGATGCAGCGGTAAACCAAGCAAGAGACTTCGATCATAGAAATTGCGAGGACAGCAAAATAAAATGGTTTTAAGATATTCCGAGTTGACTCAGCACCGCTTAACATCGTCACTATCTTTCTTTATTCTGGGAAGCGCCTTTCCCAACTCATTTAGCAATTTGTTCCTTTTTTTCTTTTCTGTTTTTTAGCAAATTCACTTTATTCCTTTCGGTGGGCGTTGATTGGATACTTTGCTCCTTTACTTTACGGGTATGGGATTATTATGTTTTAACCCGATTTTTGCCCCCAAAATGACATTATTTTATGTATAAATAGATATAAAATGATATTATTTTGAAGTAAAAAAGAGTTGGAACAAAATAACGGACACAAAAAATCTGAACACCTTTAAGGCGAGGTGATAGATTTATTTTAATTGAATTTTTTTTAATTTTAATGCAAAATGAGCAAGACCTAGTTTAATACTAAATAATGGTCCTGCACCTAAAAAATGTGAATTAAAGTAATTTTAGGGGTGCTTAGTTGGTATGGGAAGAAAGGAATAGATAAAGAATAAAAAAAGATAATTTATAATATATTATGATTTGATGAACTGTATTTTTATATCTCCTTTTAAGGTAATACTTCATACCCTCAGTTTCATTCTTCATTATATTTATTATAATTCTTATTATCATTCCCTAAATGAACTAAGCACACCCTCAATTTTTTGACATCTCTATTTTAAGTCCTATATGAAGTCATTGCACACTTCATTTTGGTGGTGCTTTCTAGCCTCTCTAATTTGACCAACTCTCTGTCTCTTTTCGATCTCTCTCCTTTTCCATTTGTAATAAGGTTATTGGGCAGCAATCATAGCGTCTAGTAACAAATTTCTGGTTTTTTTTCTTGAAATAATAAAAGCTACATGTTTTAGATCTCAAAATTTAGAGCCTATTTCTCCTACTCCAATCGATTAGTGTGTTTTAAGAGCCCAAATAACTCAATCATTATGTTTTAGGAACCCAAGCTTGGTTCCTTGATAGTTTGGTTCGTTCTTCTTTTTGATCCATATTTTGAAATGTTTGTTTAACATTCTTCTTTCAGTAAATCAAAGTTCATCAATATGTCCAAAATTACCTAAAAAAATAGCATAGCATATTATATGAGTAATGATGATGCATAAATGCACTGCTTGATATTCTATGTGATGTGTGTATGCATAATGTGGAAGTTCTCTTTGGACATTAAATATATTGATTGGTCTCCTAAGATGGTGAAAAGTCCTACCATGATTATATATATGATGTCTATTATGAATGAAGACGTAGTGCATGCTTCTATAGGGCTATGAATGAGTTTGCATGTTATCATAAATTTATTATTATTCTTCCTTTAAGAGTATTGTATTTCATGCTTAGGTTGTGAGCCTATATGAAAGCATGAAGTTTGCTATTAGATTAAGTCCTAGTGGATGTGTACATGTGTAAGCTTAGATGTAAATGCTCTATACTCATTTGTCATCTTAGGAAATGGTTCATTACTATACAATTATTTTTCATTGACAAAAGTAGTTTTAGTGTTAAAAACATTCTTACAATTACATCAAACTTCATACCTATCATTAGAATTTTGTTAAGCTTCTAACATGTTTTCAAGTTTCTCACTTCCGTTTGTAAATTTAAGGGGCGGTTGGTTCGCATGAGAGAATGATAATAGGAATGAGAATGAATATATTGAGGAATAAGAATGGATATTATCATTATAATTATGATAGTTGGTTAAGAGGAAGGAATGATTACCATTACCATTGATAGTGGTTGGTTCGTAAAAAATATTAAGATTAAAATATTGTAATTCAATATTTAATTAATTACAATATTTTAATTAATGAATG
>JAOQML010000008.1:29942092-29961435 GCA_027568935.1 Erythroxylum urbanii
GTTAGGTTGGGGGGGGGGGGTTGGTTGGTTTGAAATAAGAAAATAAAATGAAACTAAACTAAGAAAAAAAATTCAAGAAAACATGTAAAGTGATAAAAGTGGTGAATTTGTTAAGAATTCAGTTCTTTGATTCTATCTCAACCTATTTCCTAATTAAACATATTTCGATGATTTGTTGTTCTTAAACCTCTCCTAGAAACTATTAATCATGGGTTAATAATTAACTCGAGTTTTCCCTTAGGTAGTGTTTAATCAAGATATGATTATTAATTAAACATAATCATTGAACAACCTAGGATACGATCTCTAGATTTAATTGGGTAGTAACATTACAAATTGGGAAAACTGATTAATCAAGGCAACAACCACATAAGATGTGCCATTTAACCTAGGTTACGTTATCCCTAATGATTACAAATTATTAGTCGCTACAGATGAAGTTCAAATGTAACAATTACAAATTATATCAAAAATCTAGCAATAGGTTTACAAAGAAACTATCCAATGAACACATTAAAACCATCAATTCACAATACTCAAATCCATACACATCGGATAACTTAATCAATTTTTAAAGAGAGAAAGAAACAACAAATACAAGGAAGGAATGCTTAACTAGGTTGTCAATGTCGATGTCACCTCCGAATCGACATCGAGAAGCTACCCCTCCATAGGTCTTCTCAGGATGGAGAGCTTAACTCCCTCTTCGTGCTCTCCCGAAGCTCCCTCACGATTCATCCTAGCTGAAAATATCTTCTCCTCTTTTCTCTCTGCCAAAACACACATATTCATTCATTTCTTTTGCTCTCACAAAAACGAAAGATTTATAGCACAAAGTAGGGTTTAGGTGAGGTGTCAATGTGTCACGATGGTGCCTGGGACTGCACAACTGTGAACCACCCTAATTGAGGCTCACGATCGTGAGCCTCATATGTATAGGCATGGCATGGGTGTCACGCCCATGCAAAATGACTTATGGGCGTGACATGTCATAACTGTGAGATGTGTCTCACAACCATGACAAATCATGCATGGTCGTGAGCTTCTTCACCATTTTCTTGTCTTCTTCTTGTATTATTCTTGCTCTAATCTTCTTCTTCTTGCTCCATGAAGACAAGTGAGTTTGAATCTTCAAAAAACGACCCAATTATAATGCTTTCGACTCACTTTAACTTCTTTAATTATGAATTGTGTCTAAAACTACATATGAGTCAAAGTGAGTATCTTAAATAATTTCATATCATTAATCACTAAGTGTTATGGAATAATTATACAATTAATTGAGCACATATCACTAAATCCCCTTGTTTTACATATACAGATAATTTAGGAAAGTAATTGGATTTAATCTCTATGGGATCGACCTAGACTCACCACCGCTATAGTTTTCGGTCTAGTTATTTTGAGTAGTGTTATGATGCACTAACAGTATTTAAAACAAATTCAATAAGAGACAAGATCTCAATTTTAGGAAACAAGGTCTAGCTCTTAAAATTTGGAAGACTAGGTGAGTTAAATGACAATTTCTATCAATCGATTAGAAGCTCAAAGTGGAGGAAAATTGACATCATAACCTGAGATAAATTTGAAGAATGTTAGTTCAATCACCTTGAGGAGTGGTAGGAAGCTTAAGGATCCTAAGAGGACCATATAAAGGATGGCTAGTGAACAGGAAACTGAGAAGGAGCATAAAAAAAAAGGGATACCTCATCTAGCTCAAAGGTAAATGTAGAATCCCAAAATGTAAGATTAAACCTACGTATTTTCATGGTAGATTATGATAAGGAGATTTGGGAGACTTTTCCAAAGGATGAGTTGAATATCCCATTGTTGGGTGCAATCAAGAAGGTGCCAAGGAGTGTGAAATTCCTTAAGGAATTGTGTACTAATAAGCAGAAGTTGATAGGAAATGAAATGATCAGGATTGGTGAAAATGTTTATGAAAACTTCAAAAATAAAATACCTCCTAAGTGTGGGGACCCAAGTACGTTAGAAGAGAATTTCACCCAATTTTAGGATTAAAAATGAAATCTTCAAAAGGAAGAGGGAGCTCATCCTCATTAATAAAAACTTTAATAGCAGTGTATGATATAATTGGCCAATGCATGGAGAATTAAGTAGGAAAAAAGGCTTATCATATTAAGTCTTTAATCAGTTTCCATTAAAGGATGCACTACCCTGTTATCTTTAAATGATAAATTTACAAGCATAAAACCTAATGTTGGATCCTGATTTTTCTTAGGATTTATTTTATTTAAATTATCAAGCATGAAAAATAAATTAAGATTTATGGATTAGGAATTTTTTTGAGTTTAATATGGTATATTATAAATTTTATAAGGTGATATGAATTAAAGAAGGAGTTAGTAGGAAATTCCTTTAATAAGGAAGGAAAAAATTGGAAGAAAAATGATGTTTTAAGTTAATAAGAAAAAAGGAGAGAAGATGTTGTGAGTATTAAGAAAGAAAAGAAGGAGAGAGTCGTGAAAAAACCTAAAAGGAGAGAAGAAGAAACTGAAGCAATGAGGGAGAAGAAGAAAAGAGCAAGGAAAAAGATAAAAGGAAGAGTTTTAGCTAAGCTTTTCTTGTTAGGTAAACCTTATTACTCTTTAGTTTTGATAGAAGAAAGAAGTGGAAGAAACTAGGTTTTTTTTTATATGATGAAGATGAAGAAAGAAAGAGGAAGAACAAGAGGTTGATGTTTTCTTTAGATTTTTATACACCTTATCTAGATCTTAGTTTTTCTAGTTAGATAAAAATCAAGAATAGATTAAGCTTAAGTTTATTCATAGATAGCTAGGTTTAAGAAAAGCTCTATATGTTTGTGTTGATTAAATGAACATATGTTTGTTCTTAGGGAATCAAGAATACCGATAACGAGAGCAAGGAGAAGAGCAAGCTTGACTCTTGGTAGTATTCCATAAAAAGATGGGTAATATGTTTATAGTTTTGTGATGATGAGCTAAAGTTTTTGTCTATGTATGGTGAATATATTTGTTTTATTCATTGTATATCATGTTGCTTTGTAAGGATTTTGTTACTTTGTGTAGATAAAAAAAACAGAAAATTTAAGAAGCATGAATGCATGAATATATTATGATATGAATGAGCATTGAAAAATCTGTTATGTGGGCAAGAGAGGAACCTGTTTCGTTAGTCTCGTGCACGATGACCTATAGCCATCTCCCAGCTGCCCGTTTATGGCCACAAGATCCTGAGAAATCGGACTCATTTCATTTCACGTTGTAAACTTCGGTTTCGCCGTTTCATTCCATGGAACTCTCGAGCTATTATGTTGTGCATTGCATTTTTTGATATGTTGAGTTGTGATGTTGTTTGTATATTCATATATGTTTGTGTGTGGTTCATTATCATTGGCTATAAACACATTAGCCATTGAGCTTTCAGCTCACCCCATCAATTTTTACTCCTCAGGTGAAGAATCAGCAGATCATATTTGAGCCTTGCAAAGTTTGGCAATTACCAAGAAATTTCAGACTTTTGTAGCTAACTAGTGAGGCCCTAGAAGTATATCTACATAAGCATTTCTGTATGTATTTTGTAACAATGAAACTGTTATGGTATTTGGATATGAAATTTGAAGTTGTGTATCAACTCTGTTTCCTGAAAGTTGACAGTGAAAGAATCAGAACAATGTTTCTGATATATGTATGTATAAATATATCTGCAAATTTCTTTTCCTTTTGTTGAGTTGGTTTGTGTTGAGTTGGTTCTGTGTTGAATGCTAGGAGAACTTGAATGGACTTGTTTGCAGTGAATTATTTATCAAAGGAGTTTTGGTATGTATGGAATTGAATGTTGGTTTGGGTCTTTGGAATATGCAGTGCAGATGTTTGTAAACAGATGATGAAAACAGAGAATGGGATAAAACAGTGATCTGAAACTTTAAGGATTAAACTGCAATGATATAGGCAGAATTAGGCTAAGTAATCTTCATAAACGTTGTAGATAAATCTTGTAGCTTTCCAATGGTATCAAGATCAAAATTTTTGGACTTTAGGTGTAAAAGTTATGGCCTTTATAAGATAGCAGAAATTGTATAGGAGTACCAATTTTTAGCAGAAATGGAAATTTCATTGAAACGATTAATCTGTATCTATACAGGCTGAATTAGACAAAGTTGTCTTCATGAAAGTTGTAGATTTTTTTCTTAACTTTCTAATGATATATAGTTTGTAATTTTTGGACTTTTGGATTGAAAGTTATGGTATTTAGAAATAAGGATGTATAATTAGGCAATCGCGATCGTGACATAGTACGATCGTGACAGTCCCAAAATTTCGGAAAGTCGCGATTGCGACCGTTCCGAAATTTTTAGAGAGTCACGATCGCGACGGTTCCCAAAAATTTTCAAAGTCGCGATCGTAACACGGTACGATTGTGAGTCCCCTGTTCTTTTGTGTTTCTCTCACGGACTTTTGTCACTAGTGTGACTACGAGAGTCACACCTGTGACTTTTTCTCTTTTTTTATTACTAAATCAAATTGCTATTAATTCTTTTAACACCCAAATCAATTATTCTTTGATCACTTTTGCTATAGAAATTTTTTCATAAAATTTTTGGGTATTATTTTATCACTTCTGCTATGGAAAATGTTCTCCTTCTTAAGCTATCTTGCAATAATTTACTGAAAATTTGAAAAATCACAAAGGTAATAAATTTTATGGTATCCTTTACCTTATCTTCTGATACTAAAAATTACTTTGCCCTTGAACTATAAGGTCAATAAGACAACTATATGATTCATAGCTTGGCTTAATATGTCCCTCCATGTGATAATAGTTATCAGAAAGTCTTTCTTTACAAGACACCTTGCAAACTTTAACTATCCTAGAGTAAGAGATAGAGCAACCAATGTACCCTTAATCAACTTGACCCATAATAGTTAAACAACTTGACCCATAATAGTTAAAGTGCTATAAATGGGATTCTTTTGATGTAATGATGGCAATGGTACGGTGATGGTGTTGATGCATTCATAGTCATTAGGTTTCACCAATTTCTTTAATGGTAGCTATTGTTGCTTAGGATGGAAATAACAGAGGGATGAATTTCTCTACTAGGTTAGGTTACAAAAAATATAATCTAATTTTTCTGTATTTTTATTGTAACTGTCTTATATGAATGTTAGTAAACACGTGTCTATCACTTATTTAGGGTTTTGCTAATATGATTTGCCACATCAAAATTTTTAATTACGGGGTTAATAGTGGGCTGTCATTGTTATAAATTTAAAACTCAAATATTTTATTGCTACTTTTAATAATTTTTTTATATTATAAAAAATGGGTACGGTTTGTTTTTTTATATAACTACCCACAATTTAAAAGCATGGCCTAAGCTTTCTTTCTCTGCCTAAAGTTTATTTTGCAATTGGGTGACATATTATGTAAATTTTACTTTGGACTTCATATTTTAACTTGGGGGCATTTTTAAATTCTAATAAAAATTTGATATTGTATCTTAAATCTTAATCTTTTAAAAATCAAAAAGATGAACCTAAATTTGATCAGCCTCATTCGAATTATAAAACCATAAAAATAATGAATCTAAAAGTGTTTCTTTCTTATTTCTGAGTATAGAATATGAATGTTTGATATCTTGACGAAGGGGAAAAAAGTAGAATCCTTAATAGCTCACAGGTCAAACCTCAATTTTAGGTCAAAGATCAAACTATTATGAATTGAGGTCAAATATATAAAAGTTTTGGTTTATACTACAAAATCTAGTTAGCACCAAGCAAAGTGATAAAATCAAGTCCTGGTTTTAGCCTACTAGTCAAATAGTTAAACCTAACTTCCAACCAAAATTCGCCATAATTAAAGTGTGATTCACCGATTAAATCTGAGAACTTAAAAATTACAATTTAAAATCAACTGTTTACATATCACCTGTTCTTGTTACCTTATGCTTACTTGATATATGAATGTTTATAGAATAGAGTGGGCATAGAATAACAGAAACAAGTGATATGTTCCCTAAGATCAAGCCTAAAAAGCATAATCAATGTCAAAACCTAAAAGTTACAACCAAAGTTAATAACCAAAATAATCAAACTCAAAACTGTAACCAAAGTTAAAGCCCAAAAAGTAGAACCCCAACCTTTTTTAAAGTTAAAAGTACTATTTTTTTAAGCTTTTCTTTAATTATTCTAGTCATGTGAAAATATAAAATTTCACCTATAGTTTAAAATTTTCACTTTAAGACATACTCAAAATCATAATTTGTTAAGACACTCACAGCTATTTTTAGCCAACTCCCCAAATTCTTAACATTCTTGTTTGTTTAAAATTTCATGTTTAATTTATTAAACAAAAATTTATTTTAAATCTCAAAGTTTTTTTTTTCATAATTGTTATGTATTCTTTGAAGTTCTTTTCAAGTTCTTTGGTATAAGGATTCATACTCCTAAGCATCTTTTCATTTTCAAACGTATTATAAATTTTGGTAAGTAGATTCCTATTTTATTTTCTTATAAACACGTATGTTTTTTTATCAAATTTCGCTCTTATTAAATATCTTTTAATGATTTCCCAATAATGTAAAATCAATTGGAGATCTAGATATTCACTTAAAGGGATAAAATAAAATATATAACATTTTAATTTAATTTACATAAAAATCAAAGAATTTAAAATTTTAATTAAGAGAATTAGTTCTTTTTGTTTAAAGTTTTCTGTTACCTTCTCTTAGTCAGATAGATGAGGACTCTATTAATTGAGGACTCTATTAATTGAATCAATCTTTAAATCATAAACAAACCAAGGATTATACAATTTGTAAGAAATCACTTTCACTTGACAACAATAACAATAAACACCATGTAACAAGTCACTTCCACTTGACAACAATAACAATAATAGCCTCAGGGTTGAGTCACGTGAGGTTCCTTTAGTCATTTTTAACATTTTATAAACCCTAGGTAAAAACAATCTCTATCTTGCCTCTTTTTATTCTATATCATAAAAAATAAAATGAGATAAAATAAAATACGCCAAATGTAAGCTATGAGCAAGTGCCCTTCTTGCCCTTACCTAAAGTTGGGCTTGATAACTAAAACCAGACCCAAATATTGTTGTTGGGCCTCAAACCCAACCTAAGGCCCGGCCTAGCTTAAGGCAATGAGCCCAATCTCAAGCCCAACCTGGCACAAAATCTTTTTCTTCTAATTAAAAATAAAAAATGACTTCCCTTCTGCTTGTAAGTGTAGGGCAATTTAATCTCTGCGCACAAGTGAAATGTCTTCAGTTCAGCTCGGCCGAACAGTACAAGGTTACGTCAAGCATGGAAAGGCGCTTACCAAACCACCCAGCAAATTCGAAACAACCCTTGAACCCAAAACCTCCAGAAGGATAGCACGGGCGGAAATAACCGAGAACTCTTAACATGCCAACTGAATTTCAGAATTCAAACTTCAGTACAGCGAAAGCTTAAAATCCAAAAAGAAAAAAGAAAAACAATTCAGTCATTCAGTTCTCTCTCGAAGACAACTCTGGTTAAATCCAGTTTCACGATGTTCGATGGACATTTTGTCTCCTATCTAACATTTGGTTTGCGATGCCGTAACTCTTTATTTGACATTATCAACAATTCCGGGTTGGACAAAACTATACTGATTCAGTTTTGTAGCGCAAGCCCTTCAATATTGAGAAAATAAGATTCTAGCACTCTAGCAGGTTCTTGAGAAGGTAGGTGCCCGACAGAAACCACCCTATAAGGACGAAAGAGAATGAGAATAGCCCAATTAAGAAGGGCCAACCAACCAAAGATATGCCCAAACAGATAACTACTGTAAAAGGGAGGAACGATCTGACGATTGACTTCCAGTCGATCCAATACCCCTTAAACAGTATTAGAGCTGCTACATTCACCATGTTCCAACTCATTGATCCACGATAACTGAGCCGATTCAAACAGTTGGCAACAAAGGAATGACAATTGCACGTGAATATGTTGTAGGTTTTATGCTCAAATTGCCGTACACTTGACTGTAAAGCATCATCCCATGTCATCGCAGTTCCATACTCTGAATGCATATACCCATGCTTGCACGTGTGGCCAGCTAGGTTAGGGGGAAAGCAACACTGATTTATCAAAACAGGTGCCATAACAATTTTGTCAATGGATCAACTTCCCTTTCACTAGGTAATTGGAATTTGACAGGAAAATAGAAGACCATGAAGGGAAGCTAGTAATTCCGAGTTCTTGCTTACAAAAACAAAGCAATCTTGTTTTGGAATACAATCACACTTCTCACCACTAAGGAAAGAATAATAAAGAACAGAGACATCACCATATCCAGTGTATCTATAGTCTTTAAATTATTCTATAAATTTTTTAATTGCATCAAAACAAACTGATGTTATAATTATAGATCTTGAATTAAAAACAAAACAAGAAGAATGACAAGTGTGTTTTTCTATCGTTTGTCAAGTTTGCAAGTGTGATGACTGCACATACAAGCAGGTGCTAAAGGATATCATGGCATGTGAATGCTATGTATGTGTGTGCGTGCAAGAATAAGCATGTATGTGCAGGTTTATATGAGAGAGAAATAAAGAAAGATGAATCTGGGAGCACTCACAGATATACCTGTTCTCTATCAAGTTGAAGATATCTAGCAGCTGAACCAAATGCAAAATTGTCAACGTTTACAAGATAAGATCCTGAGAAGTCTATAATAACTCCATCCTCTCTGCAAATGCCAACATGTCCAATAAAAGGTGCCAACCATGAGACTACTGGAAGAGGAGTCCAAACTAAACAACAAGGAAACTTTGCCTCTTTCTTATCAATTTCATCTAAAGGCCACAGATCATGATGAATCGATGTAGTACTCGTGTGCTCAATGTCATACACTCCTTTTAGATCCATTTGAGCAAATCTTTCACAGGATGTATGTTTTTATTCACTTCGTAGATGTGAGTGTCAGAAAGTCAATAAGCAACCTGAAATGTAGTGGACATTCTGCAATTAAATCCAGTAAATATGACCAATATTGCCAAGTTGACATTATCATAAGAATGAAACATGTGTCATTCCTTTTCTAAATTAAAATGCAACATGTATGAAACTTTGAACTACGATGTACAAAAACATTGCCATGAAAGACTAACAGCAAAAAGATAACGACTAAAATATAGAACTAAACTATACACTAAATGGAAATAGAATGCATCAATAAATTCATAAACATAACTAAGATGCCTCCACTTAACTTGAATTATGGATACTTGATTTGCATTTTGTCTCAATATCCTTTGTCTTGTCAGTTCTCTAAGTGATAAAGTAATTTTTCCTTTTTGGCTCATAGGGAGGCCCACAGGTTACTACTGTGCTACACAGCAAAGAATAGCCTCCCTTCCCAAATCCCTCATCACCCTTACTCCACGGGCTTAATAAAGTAGTTCCTCTAAACTAAGCACTACTAGGAGTTCCATATCATTCAAGGATATCTAAACTGAAATGCTTGATAACTGTATTTTGGTAATGCATTAACTGCTGAGACTTTTGGCTAATCATATTACATCGCAGATATTCATTCCAACATCAACCCTATAATTGCTAGCTTGCACCTTGGCCTTCAATAACGACACTAGCCAATCTCCATCCTAGATGGCAGCCGTGGATCATATATTGAATTCTCATGTGTTCTTACACATTCCTAAGTGATCTGTGAAAACTCTCACCTCGGTAGACAAACACCCAATAGTTCAAGAGGTTGCTTACTTAATGATGATGATAGTAAACAGTACAACCAAATGAAAAGACTCTTAATATATATGTGACGAGGATCAGCCATTTTTCTTCACAAGTGAAATGAGAAGGATCAACATATTATGATGACTATCATGCTTCAATTACGCCAAATAATGATAACATATAGGTTCATATTGATTAAAGTTCTGGCACCATAGACTGTTCTTATAGCATGTTTTACCACAAAATTACAAGATCAACAAGGGGAGAAAATTTTTAGACAAATAACAACGGTAAAATGAAGATAAAGGTTACCCTAGTTACTTGGACTTTAGATGAAGACTAAGTATACACGGTGGCACATCTGTTCACATTATTAACTTGCACCAGCCTAAATCTCCAGAACCATTATTTTCAATCCATTAAAAGGCTGAACCTGAATCTGATAAAAGAAAAGTTAGATCAAGCTTATACTTGTTAGTTGGGTAAATACCTAAATCTATCTATAAAGCTAAGTGATTTCTAATAGAATCTTACTCATCATAAAGTAGAACATAGATCTGATATCTGTCTAGATTATAGAAGACGGCAATTACTGATCACATCATCTCATTTCCCACGACTAAGCACATTGCAGCACGGATTAATGCGTTGTAAAGAACTCTCTCACCAGCCAGAATTGATCAAATTGCAAAATTCAAACCAGGAAGCCGTAAATTATGAGCTAACAAAGTGGACCCAAAAAAAAAGTCACACCGAAGCAAACCCAAAACAGAACACAATCAATACAGTGATTACGTCAAGAATTAAATGCATCTGAAGGAATTTTTTTATAAAATATTAAAACTTCAAGCTCCAATGAAGTTTTGTTTGAAGTTTGGACATATATTATGGATGCAAAGTACCTTTATCATAAACACCACGGCGAATCTGAAAATCCACTCTTCAACCTTGCCCCTGTGATTTTCTTTCTTCAATTGCTCAACAAGAAAGATAAGCTCAGTCTCTGCCGTAATCTAAACGAAAAGATAAGAAAGAGAGAGAGAGGTAACTGACGTGTAACAAAGAAAGAGACTGAGATAGGTTTGAAGCAAAATAAGAATCTAAAGGAAGCACCAATCTAACAACTACAATACTCTCGAAATGTTATATAAAAATTGGTCCCAAAAACCTCAGTTTCCAACAAGAGTCGATAGTATTTTAGTCTAACAAAAGGAGCCCAGAAATCTTCTTCGCATGCATCGGGGATTTGAAGCACACCCACAATTAAGAAAAAAAGAATCCGTCTATCACAGTTTAACGTCAAAGCAAGCGGGAGAGTAAATAAAGCAAACGATGAGCCAAAAGGTCGTCACTTGTGAAAGACAAACCAAACGAGTCACAAGGAAATCGAAGATCACGAGGTTGGTGAACAGTTCATTCTAAAAAAGACGCCAGGATACGATGCTTAAGCAACGTTTTTAAAATACGGTGCTATATAATTATGTAGATATTTATAGGCCGTGAATGACAGAATCTGACAGTTCTCGAACGGCAGGGGTGGGAAGGTGCGACGCACTGGTTCCTGAATTTTGTAATTTCCTTCCCCATCTATTTTTCACCGTTACCACCGTAACCATTCTGTCTCCACGGTCCACGCGATTCAAAAGATTTATTTGGTCCGCTCCGGCCCGTAGTTAACGAGCCATCAGTTTAGGACCTTAGGCTGGCCTCATATTAGCTAGGTCCAGCTCAAGATCAGACAACGATGTCAAAATATATTTTGTTGGGCTCAGCCCAGTCTATTACCGCGTGTCTTTGGTAGTGTCTGCTTTCGAGTAGTTGATCTATTTATGTATTTAGCAATTTACAAGTATCAAACAAGAGTTAAAAGTTGAAACTCATTTATAAGATATAGAATTGTCAATTAGTAAGTTATTTATTTGGAGTACATAAATTTATATATTATTGTATACACTTAAAAATTTATTCATTTTACCATTATAAAAATGGATTAAATAATTAGTTTTATAGAAAGATGCATTTTGAATTAAAAATATCATCTAATTTAATAATATTAATTAAGATTATAAATTATAAATTATATCAGTTAAATGTTTAAAGTTTAATTTATTACTAATACTACTAACGTAAAACCTCACATGATCAAACATTATTTTACGTTAACATATATGTGAAAGGGTAAGGAGCTCTAAAGACTTTAAAGAGTCATGGGTCTGGTCTGGAGCGTAATGGATTAAATTCGATAATAAATTCAACCATCAATATTTGGGGGAGGTCGACGTGTGAAATAAACTATGAAGGAGGTGAAACTTGAGAGTGGGACGTCATGTGATCGATAGGGCTTAATATTACAATAGCTTAAGAAAGAAAAGAAGAGGGAGAGTAAACAAATAGATTAAACAAGAAAGAACCAATATTGAATAGTTTAGCCCTAGACAAGATAAAATAATACAATAATGAAAGAGTCTTACATAAATAGGATGTAAGAGATCAAAGAAGAAAGTATTGCATATTAGGGGATAGAATTTTGGAACTACTTTTAGGTGCAGGGTGATCAGTTGAATATCGTGGTCTTAATTCCTGTGTTAATCCTGAAGGAAGAACTCACTGGTCAGTCACATTAACTTACAGAGTGCTTAAGTAGTAATTTGAAAATGTTGGTGCAACTTTCAAACACTTGCAAAGCTGGTTTCAAGTTTATTACACTTCAATACGTGGAAGTGAGAAAAAGGAGTAATAAAAAAAAGAATATAAGTAGGAAAAAAGAGGGTTATGAAATTCTTTGAAACACGTGTATTAAAAAAAGGGACAAAAATGCACAAAAGGGGATCAAATGTTGTGGAAAGTCATAGAAGTAAAAAGATGAAGGGAAGGAAATTTTGAATTCTTCTTTTGATGATGCTACTCATATAATATGTAATGGACATATAGGGTCGTGGGCGACTCGGGACCAATGAAAAGGAATTTACACTGATGATTACAACCCTAAAGACAATATGGAGTACTTTTGGCAAATATCGATCATCAAGAGTTGTTTTTGGGTATTCCATTAGATGCTAAAGAATAGAGACCTTATTTACCCGTATATTCATCATCGATTGGGAAATGGTAACTCCATTTGGTTTTGGTACGATAATTGAGTTGATTTTAGTCTGTTAATATGAAGATCTAAATTTGCTTATTTCAGATGTCGCATCCCCTTAATGCCAAAATCTCAACACTTATTTCAGATGGGCAGTGGGTCGGACACTTCAGAGGTTTTTCTACCTTTTTCCAGGTATTCCCCAGTCTGCATAACTCTAATCATATGGATACAATTGTTTGGAAGCTTCACCCTTTAGGTCTTTTCACTAATAAATCCTGCCACAATAGTCCTCAATCTAATCTTCCAATAGTTTCTTGGTGCTCTCTTGTTTGGAAGCAATGTATTAGCTCTAAAGCCTCTATATTTACGTGGTTAGTTATTAAAAACAAATTGAGCACCACAGATAGATGGTATGGGTCCTTGCATTGTGTGAGCTTTGTCATATGCTAGCTAAGACCACAACCACTTGTTCTTCAGTTGCATTTACTCCATCATGATTTGGAGCCAACTGCTCCATAAACTTGCTCCTTCTAACTACTTATATGATTGGACTATCACACTTATTTGGATTATTAATGTCTCCAAACCACACAAGAAGTGTAATAGCCCTTTTTCCATACTAAAGGTTAGAGCCTTAGATTATTGCATATAAGTCATATCATTTTAGCATTTATGAAATGTATTTCATTCACATGCATATCATTAGCATACACACATGAATTATGATTTCTTACACATTGCAAAGATAGTATATGCACTCAATGACATATTCTAGAGTATGAAAGGTTTAAAATGATCATTATGTGAATTATGTATTGTTATGTCTTGAATTTTGGTTTGAATGATTACGAGTAGTAAATTTGGAATTAATTATTACCATTAGAAAAGTGATGAATTAAAATGTATATTTAGACTAGGAAAAATGCCAAGTGGTAAGACAAATTGACATATGAAAAATTAGGATGACTAAGTCTATAAAATAAGTGACAAATGGCATCGATAAATAAGTGACATTTGGCATTGGTAATTAATTGAAAAATGGACGCAATGATTGAGTGACAAATGGACTAGTAACTAGGTGACATTTGGCAGCTTATAGAGGGGATAAGTGGCTTACATGCTTAGGGACATATGTCATTTAAAATGGTGACATATAGCATCTAAGGGGTTACGCTTCTGTAAGAGTAGTTTTAGCTTTGTTCATTCTTCTTCTCTTTTCATCTCTCACCATCGAAACTTGCTTCTATCTCCCATTCTTGCATTTTTCTTGAGCTATGCTAAATAGCCACACCAAATACGTGCTTTTACCCTTCACAAGATAGCTAAAGAACCAAATTATTGTTGTCTTTTATCCTAGCTAAAACCATCCAATTTTCACCTTGAATTTAGGATGATTTTGCATGCATGGAGGGCTAGGTAGACTTGATGAATTGAGTTGGAATTGGAAGCAAAATAAGTAAGTAAAGTATTGTTTTTTATCGCATGTTCTAATAGAAAGATTATGATGATTGAATTGGGATAAATTATATATGATGTTGATGTTAAAGATGTGCTGGAAAATGAAGAATGAATTGGTACTTTTCTGTTCTGTTTTTGCACGTACAAAAATAGTAGTTTATAGGATATTGTATGGATAATTTAAGTTAGGATTTGAAATATAATTGATAAGGAATTCATGCTAAAGATTGGTGTTATTAAGGTTTTTTCAAATCTGAAAAATTAAAGCTATAGGTGTGTTTGTAAAAAATTGACTGTTAATGACATAAGTGAGCAGAATTTTGTAAGCCTTAGTGTAACCAATATGGAAGTTAAATTAACTTGAAATGAAGTAACCTTAAAGGACATGAAATCTGAAAATTTTCAGGTGTTAGTGATGTCTCTAAGCTTGTAAATTTCGTGAAGTATTGAAGGTAGTAAAGTTACACACATTAGTGATGTTGATGACAAATTCTGGAATTTAAATTTCAGCCTTATGTACATGTTAAACTAGCTGAGAAATTTCACTCTAAATTGGTATATTTTGACTTGATTAAAGCTAGGAATGAGCCTAGATTTTTGCTTGACTAATTGGTTAAGAGCTTGATAAGTTTATGTAGTTAATTGATGTCATAACCTAAAGAATAGACTATTTTGATGAGGTTGAGTTCAAATATGGAAATTATGGTTTGTTAAAGGAATAAATGAGTTCTTTTAATGCAAACATAATCTTAAAGACATGAGTAATGTGTATAAGATATGGATGAATGAGCATTGAAGAACATGGGGTACTTATGAATGAGAATTGGGTAAATGTATGAATGTATATTGGTAGAAAAAGTTTGGTGAATGTATAGATCTAGCTTGCTAAAACTCCATATTTAAAGTAACAATTGTGTGTGTGTTATAAGATGCTTTTGATCATGAAAATGTTCAAGGATAAGTATAAAGTATAGTTGACGAATTTGGAGAAAATCAAGCTAACTTAAAGAAACAAACCTGATTGCAAAATGGTAGTATACAAAATATGATGTTTGAATGGTCAAGATTTATGAATAGTTACATACCCGGAAAGGTAAATTGAGCATGCAGTAAACATGACACATATATATGTGTGCATGATTGAATATTTATATGATTGATCAACTTAGTAATGTGTGAACTATATGTGTGCATTGTATGACTGAAAGAAACATAAATTGATCGTCAGTAGCCAGAGATTACGGGGTCATCAAGGCAATAGTTTATCTAGAGCGTATTGTGAGTTGACCTAGATGTTTTCTCACTATGACTGGATTGTTTTTGATTAACTTTTAGATATTAAATTGTTATTGATATGATTGTGATAATTCTAGACATTGATGGTCTGAGAAGTTTGATATTCAGGATTGTATTGGAAGTGCTTTCCAATTGTATGTGAATATAGAAAATGTGTGCCCAACTAAATGTTAAATGACGGGCTTAGATCCAATGAATGTGATAAATGATTGTGCGCATTACATGAAAGTTATTGATAGTATATTATGTGAATTGATGCATTCTATCACATTGTTATGCATGATCAGATAAAGGAGTTATGACTGAAGTGACCAGTGTGAAAAAGAGCTTAAAGCTTAGAAATGTGCACAAAGAGCCACAAGCTTAGCTATTAATGAGTCCGGTATCTACAATGGGTACGAGACAAAATACAAAATGAGCCCAATATTCATAACGGATACGGGATAGTAAATAGACACTCGGTCACAACAAAGTAAAAATGAAAATGGAGTTACATGTGTATTTGCATATATAACTTTACATATATCATATGAATGATTGGGATGAATTATTGGATTGTTACAAAATCGTAATATGAAATGTTTGTATACATGTTGTACTTGTTGACATATGACAAAATGTGATGTGGGATTTGATACTGAATGATATGTTATATTCCTTGAATTTGGTTATATACTTGCCTTTGTGTTCTAATTGAGTGAGCACATTGATGATGGTTCACTCACTGAGTTCGCAATCTCATCAAAATTACAATGTTGAATTTTTAGGTACAAGGGAGTTCTAGCTTCTAAAGAAACTAAGCAGAATTCTAATGTTGTCATTTTGAAAACAAGAATGACTCAAGGTCTGGTCAGCTAATATTTGAGGAGTCTAGTTTACAATGTTTTCAGTTAGAATCCCATTTTATGTTGTAAAGTTTGTATGGAGTAGCAAACTTTCAAATGTTATGCAATGTATATATATAGATTATGGATTGTAATGTAACAATGTGAGTTTATGTTTGTGAATGAAATGGGAAAAGTTGATCTTTTTGAATGCTTATGATTTATGTCATACCTTAGTTAGTTAAAGTGATTGTTCTAACTTGTTATTCTCGTAGGGTGTTCTTGAATATCCTTTGGATGTTTGGGCATATGCTCTATGGAAGTGATGTGTTACAAGAAGTATAGTTTGATTTTCAAAGCAACTTTCAATCTAGCGATCTACAATATATGGCAAAAAAGGAACTGAAGGATCAATAGGAAGGAGTGCACTAGCCCTTATTCCTTATTAGCTCGATAGCTCCATTTCTAATAAGATTCGTTGTCTAGTAATTACCAAAAAAGTAACTCACTGCTTAGTAGACAATATGAAAACACACTAGCTTTTATAATATAGTTGCAGGTTACAATATAGCTTAAATAGTATTTTGTCTTTGTAAAGAGTTACTTTTGGACTTCTCTTAAGAAGATCTTATTGTAATGTTGACTATAGTTTCACCATACTTAATAAAATTTCTTTTACCTTAAAAAAATATGGAGTCTAATGCTATTTGTTATATGATGGGAAGCGAATTTTAATTACTTGAATAATGGATATAAAATTTGGCTTTTAGTGATTTTGACCTTGTCTCCTACCTCGAGTTCCTAATAAAATTCTGAAAGCAAAACTCTTATTACCTCTAGTTCTCTCATTTTCACTATTTCCTATTATTAGCTAATTCCTTCTGTTCCAGACATTAATTTCTCCATTTTTTATTCTTTTTGTATGGATTGCTTTTACTATTATTACATTTAGGTGAATTAAGTATTTAGATTTTGATTTAGTAGTTTTTTAATGGCAAGAGGCTAACCTGCTTCGCGATTTTGAATTTATGCGTCAAGAAATAATGTTTCTAGAGCTAGGATTTTGTTCCCAACTCAAATTTTCAATTCTTTAAAGGAATCTAATACCATGGTATTACAGAGTAATCATTTTAGTTTCCTTGTCTTAGTGTCAATCCTCAACTAATTTTCTTGACCTCTTTACTCTTTGATTTGACAAAAATGCCTACTTAAAGTTAGGATTTCTAAGATTATTGGCAAGACCATTCTACATTAACCAAAGAAGGCTAGGATGAAAGGACTTTGGTATAACCTATGAGCTTGAAGTGTAACCTCTCATTTGTTAGTTGTTAACAATCAATTAACAAAATTGACGTTAGCTATAAATATAAGATAATATTCATTTTATTTTATGACAATTTAAAAAAACATTAAAAAATAATAAAGGAAGAATTTTTGCAAAATTTTTTTAAAAAAAATTCCTTTAACCTGGCAATTGATGGCCCTCTCTTAACCCTCGTAAAATGGGGAGCGTTGTGCACTGGAGCAGCCCTTATGTTTAATCGAAGAATTCAAAATCAAACCTAAATAAGTGATTTGATTTGAATAATAATGATACATTTGAAAGATACTATTGTTTATGTTTATGTTTATGTTAAGATAATTTTTATATCACAATAAGTTATATATGCATTTTAATCATGATCCTTATCTTGACAAAAAATTGAAATGGTGTTTTTTATTGAATTGATAGTCTTTAAATTGTGATAATGACCACTGTTATATAAAAGATAAGCATTGATTATTTGTATTAATATTAATATCCTTATATGCATGTGTTATATTGTGTATACTTTCAAATATGTATTGAAAAAGTATTTTCATGAATACACAATATTAGACATATTTAAAATTGGTGAAGAGTATTATATATTTCTGTAATACATATTTTAAATAGTGTATTACTACTGTTCATGAATATGTTTACTAAATTTATTTTTGGATTGTCTCTTTACCAAATTCATCACTATGAGACTATGTTATGATATCATAAGATGCTTTTCAATAAACTAAATCTACAAAAAAAAACACTATAGAAATTGATTGCATGGTAGAGATGTCTATGTTTGTCCAAATATGAAGGAAAATCTTAGTTCCATAAGATCCATTCCCAAATAACAAAGATATATGCAACATCTTTCACTTCTGTAAAATCCAATAAAAAAAGACAAACATCTTAGATTAATATATTGTGACACAATTCTATAGATGGTGATAATTGATAGGTGTGTATTAGGATATGTTTTTATAAGTAATTGGCATGTGTTTTCTAGCATAAGTGTTGATTTTTGTTCTAATTTAGGATTCATTTTGTATGTTTTCGATAGGTTTGATTTTTATTGTTGTTCTTGTGTGTTTGATGTTAATTACGGGTAAGAATTGACTATTTTTATGTAGGAAGAAAGAAGGAGCAACTTGGACGGTGAACTAAAGATCAAAGAGGAGAAGAAATGAGGAGTGCATCTATGACAAATTCCCAAATTTATGGGAATCATGCAAATTCCCACGTCACATGGGAATTACAGAAGAAAATGAGAGATGCGTCTATGACAAATTCCCACACTCGTTGGAATCATGCAAACTCCCACAAACGTGGGAATTAAAATCCGAGGCAATCTGTAAGGCTTCATTAAACTTAAGGTTTTTGGACTATAAAAAGAGAATTAAGCCTCTATCTTCAAAGGAGATGACACCCACCTATAGAAACACCATCCTTGAGTGAATAACACATGTTTGGAGCATTGAGGAAGGATTGAAGACAAGGATCATCATTAAGATTGGGCAAAATAGCATATCAACACCAAAATTCGAGGTTTCGCAAAAGAAGAGAAGGAGTCTTCTTATTCAATTTTCTGTCATTTTAATCTCTTCTATTCTTTGTAAAAATGGATTATTTGAATGTTGATGATGTTATGGA
>JAOQML010000008.1:29989955-30016298 GCA_027568935.1 Erythroxylum urbanii
AATGGGAAATGTTTGTAAATGATTTTGTAATGCAATAATAATTTATGAATTTAAGTATTTTGTATCTGTAATGGGCCTTAATGACTAATGAAATTTGGATGATTTGTGAAATGATTGTAACCCTTATGTATGTAAATGATTTCATAATGTAATGATTGTAACTCTTGTAAATGAAAATGTCTATGAATAAAAATGGGCCCGATTTGTTTATTGATTTTTCGCAATATGCGTGCATTGTTTCAAAAGAAAAAGAAATTTTTGTATTGAATTTGTTTGACTGACTGATCTAGCATACCACCCTTATGGGGTACGTACTCAAATATCACTCAGGATGTCGAGTATGAGCCTTACGAGAGTGGGGTGCTACAGTTTGGTATCAGAGCCCATATTTAGTATCTTACATGGGCCTTTTTTCTGAAAGATGTGTCAAGTTACATGCATTTTAAATGTGTCATAGCAGGCAGTAGCAACTGATCCCTAGTCTGAGTCACATTTACATGAGTCACACGCATGTTCATTTGTTAAAAGCCTGAGCAAATAGAAATGGTGAGAAAAATGATGATCTGTCAGAATATGAGAAAATAAAAATTTGGGAGTAATAAGAAATGAGAGATAACATATGGTTAGATATGAAAGATAAAGATCTAACACAATTTTATTGGTGGATGTATTATGAAATACGACATCAATATTGTACTATGGTAATATAACCTCGAATTTGATATAGATGTGAATACATTGTTGTGGATTGATTAAGGAAAGAAGTGATATAAATATGAATGAAGAGATTTACAGTGTACAAGTCAAGTTTAAAGAAAATAAAATTTTCTACGACCTGAGGAGGTTAAACTTGGATTTGAAATGAATGTCAAACAAATGTGATAAGAGTTAAGATTAGCATAAAAATATGTCTATTATTGAGATTAGAATTTCATGATGATTTTGCATCTATAATTCTGAATGGATTGAGGATATACATATGAAAGATGAAATGAATGACAATAGGAAATGAGATAGAAATGAGGAAGGAATAAAAGGGGAATGAAATAGACATAAATGACTTTTCATGAGACGAATGATGTGTAGTAAGGAGAAAGTTAGAAATGCATATAAGATAGGATAGAATTTATGAATGAGATAAAGAAAAAGATGACAAACCAATTAAGAAGAGTTGATACACTCAATATGGTGGATGACTCATTATGAAATAAGGTAGCATCATAAGAGGTAGATTTTGGAAAAATTGGAGTAGAATTGATGTTAGTATATGTGTTATTACGAGGAAGAAAGTGCAAGGCATGATGGTGGCCTAAAAAAAATAGGTTTCTGTCACGATTGTGGCAAGGATACCCCAATTATAGGCAGGAATAAAGAGAGAATTATTATCTAAGAACAATTGAAATCAAGTATCATTAGTTTAATATATATAAACTTAAGAATTGTCAAAAATAAATCTCAGAATATAATGGAATGACCTTGATGATACACACTTAAGTATATGTGACAATAATCATGTCTACTACCTCATCGAGATTTGGTAACCAGAACATTATGACCTAGTAAGAACGATAGAAATTGGTCTTCTTGAGGTATTAAGAATGGTTGATAATGTAATGATGATAACAGTGGATTGATAAGGATTATATAAACAATATAGATGAATGTAGCATGAATTCTTCCTTGGAAGAAGTATTTCACCGAATTAGGTTAAGTAGACTAGATAGTTTATTTTAAGAATGATCAATGAAGGAACAAATCAGAAATGAATCTGCAATAAATCAAAAGTGAATATTAGAGTCCCGTTTCTAACTGAGACTTAGGCTTAAGAGGTAGAATATGCTACTGAGAGTGTATGCATTTTGTTTGATGTAAAGAATCCAACTACGTGAATGGATTTTTGGATTTAAGGCGACATTCTTGTTAGTGTGAGGAGAATATAGGTCCACGTTATATTCTGTGTAAATATGTTCGGGAGATACAAATTAGATCTGATGAATGTGTTACCAACACAGGAAGTTAAGATATCAAATAAGTTAAAATGTGTGGATAAACTAGTATGAATGAACAGATATTAGAATAAGTCGATGTGAAACCAAAGGAAATCGAATGAATGGAGAAAATCATTCAAGAAAAGAAGTCAATTGGGAAACCAAAAATAACATATGATAATATTACCTCATTGAGGAATTAGTTACTTAAGGAATTATGAGAACTAATCATGGGCACATAAAGTTTTGGCTATATCTGTTTGAGTTAACAAATGCCCTTGACAATATTATGGTATTGAAGATTAAAGCAATCTAAGCAAAATAGGATTAATTAGTGACTATAATCATAAAGGATATATAAAATGTGTTCAAAAAGTGGAGAAGAATATTTTGAATACTGAAGGAAACCTTACATATCATGAAGGTATAAATATTTAAATGCCAAGTTTAATAAGAGTGAATCTTAGCTTGATTAAATAAAATGTTGGGTTGTATTGTACCTGAACATGGCATATTGGGAGACCCAAAGAAAATTGAGGTAATGATGAAGTGAGAAACTTCAAGGCATATGTATAAGAGAACTGGAGTTCTCTGGAACTAGTTGCTCAATCATCTTAGCCCTTTGACAAAAATGTCAGAGGAAAATGTATAAATCATATGAGTGATTAATGTAACGAGAATTTTGAGGAATTATAAGACTGATGTTAATTATATCATTTGAATTTGGAGATTTTAAAGTATACAATGATATCTCACACCAGGGATTTGAATGTAATTTAATGCAGCATAATAAAGTGAGTTCTTATCCATTGAGACAATTCAAGTCTCATGAGTTGATTATTTGATACAAGATTTTGAATGTACTGCAATAGTGATTGTTTGAGAGCTTGGAGACATAATATGTATAATGAAACATTTTGGACATATATAAAAGTACAGATTATTAAAGTTTGAGGCACTTATTGAGTTTGAAAGAATTGAATAGAAGACAGAGACAATGGATAAAATTACTAAAAAATTATGATGGTATAAATTAGTATTATCCGGTAATGATAGTGTTTTATCTGATGTTTAAACATAAAATTCAATAACAGATGGCACAAATTCAGATATTGAGGTTACCAAACCTAATGTAATAAAGAGAATAGAATGTCGAGTTAAATTTTGGGGCAAAATGAAGTAGTATTGGCTGCATTGAAATTTAAGATTAGTTTCACACGAAAAGATTGACAAAGCCAGAAGTGAGAATCCAGAATTGTGAATCTTATTGAGGAATTGAAAATGAATATAAATTTCGAGTTTGAATTGCAAAATGATACTTGTGATTGAAATAAGAAGTATGTGTACTTGAAAATGATGATTGAGCAAAGAGATTATTAGAGAAAGCGTTAAGAAAAACCTAGGCTATACATCCTAGTAGGAATATGACAAACTAGTACTTAACGGCTAAGGATGTAGAAGCAAATGACTGTATATGTGAGCTGCCAACAGTTTTAACTGTTGGAGATATGCTTAAAGCTTATATTTTGGAGTTCATAGAAACATGAGATCAATGTATAGTTTTAATTGACTTTAAGCATAATAATCATTTTTACAGTGATATCATTAGAATACCATATGCAACGTTAGACGACAAAAAGATTTTATATTTGGATGAATAAGGCCTAAAACAGTTGAAGGCTAGAATTGAGCAGAGATGTTACTGATAAGTGAAATTGATCTATGTTAGAAATTACGTGATTCAAGAAAGATGAATGAGTTAGGTGGACCAACATCGAACATATGAAATATAGTAAGATGGACATACGAGTTAAGTGTATTAATACTAAGGAGATGTGAATTATCAAGTGAAAGATGAAATGTCTTTGAGAGTATCACCTTGCTAAGGTGTGCTTAGATTGAGAAAAAGGTGTGCTCAGATTAGGAAAAAGAATGAACTGAGCCCAAATTGTATTGGTCCATATGAAGTTATTGAGGATAGGACCATTGACGTATGAGTTAGTATTATCAATAAAATATGTTTCAGATTCACACAGTGTTACATGGATATGTTTAGGAAATATTGTTATGATTCGATATATATGTTATTGATATCGAAAGTGAAATTGTGAGTAAATTGAAATATATTGAGGAAAGAGTTAAGATAGTGTGGTATCTGAATAAGTAGTTGAAAGATCGATTGATTCCATTGACTATAGTCAAATGGAAGAAATTATTCGAGAGATGAAGCTAAATGGGAAAGAGAGGAGTATATGAGGAAATAATACCCCTACCTTTTTGATCAATCAGATAAGAATTTGGGCGAAATTTATTAAGGGGGAGAAATGTATCATGCTGTTCCATACTAAGGGTTAAAACCCTAAAATACGGTACATATGAGATCAAGGAGAGATTAAGAAAATTGCATTTTCATGCTTATGCATAATGTTAGCATACAAGCACGTGAATTTGAATTTTTGCACACATTAAAATGATGTACATGCATTCATTAACATTTCCAGGTATAATTATTCTATAAATGTGATTATAATTGAAATTGTGAATTATTTGTATTGAAATTTGATTTTTGAGAGTATAAGCATTTATTTAAAATTTTTGGTAAAAATGAGAGGATTTTTTGGAATTTAAAGGTATTTTTGGACTAGGAAAAATGCAAAGTGGCAGAACAATTGATGAATAGTGATGATAGAAATAAATGAAAAATGTTAGTGGAAATTTTAATATGTGAAATTAAGATTTATTGACAAGTTTCATTGAAAATTGGAAGAAAATTGGGTTGAAAGTTGTAGACAAATGGATTAGCTTTTTAAAAGAGCCAATTGGAGACCACAAAAAGGTGATAAGTGGCATCCACTCACTACTTTTTTTTACCCACATTAAAGACCATTTTGCGGTCTTTCATTTGTCATTCACGACACTTTACTCTTTGGAATGGCCATCTTCCTTGTCTTTCATTTTTACTCCTAAGAAATGCTCAAATCTTCTTCATTTTCTTTATCTTCCTCTCCTTCTCAAGAAACTCTCTCCTCTAAGCATCAAAGATGAACCTTTCCATCACTAGATTCTTGCTATCTTTTCTTCTTGATAAAAGACCCACCGATTCTACTTTGGCAAGATAAGGATTGTGTATGTTAGAGAAGCTAGGGTTTCATGGTGATTGAAGAAGCTTTGGGTTAATCAAGTAAGTAAAGCATCACTCTTCTTGAATTGATGAATGAAACATGTTTTGATGATAGTTAAGAGTTAGATGTTCATAAAATGAGAATGGGTACATGCAAAACCATGGATGAGAGATAGGGATAGATTCATGTCTTGTTCTTTTTGTTTTGATGGGTAACAGATTATGAAATGATATAATGTTGGAGTAAATTGAGTAAATGGTGTTTTAAGTGTGTTGGAAAAATGTTAGTTGTAACATTCTCCATTGATTATGCATCTGTAATTTAGCCATAACTTGTTTTGTAGTTATCCAAATAGAATGATTCTTAATTTGGAGTAAACTGGAGACATAGGGCTATAATTGGTCTGAAGAAATAGAATTTTAATTCTATCTCTAAGCATTTTAAAATCTAGCTTGAAATCAATCCTTGACTGAGGCTATAGTACTACCCGAGACAGAAATCATGTCCTGTTATTATTGAATAAACTCTAATGATAGAGGCTGAATTAGACAAAGATGTCTTCACAAAAGTTGTAAATTATTCTCTTATATTTCAATTGGTATTAAGTTTGTAATTTTTGGATATTGGAGTTGAGAGATATGAGTTGTACAATTTAACAACATGATCATGTCCCAGCCAAAGTGTCAAATGTACTCAGTCTGTGGTATTTTGAGCATAAATCATAGAATACTTAAAGTATAGGAGAACAATTTTCTAAAAGAATGTGTTACAAAATTACTGCATTTTCCTGGTCATAATGATCATTGAAAATTAACCTGAAGGTCTGGAATTTTGGAGATGTTATAAGGAGAAATGAGAGTTTGGATATTATATGATCATATAATGTTAGAATAGCATTAGTGAGTGAATTGTTGATATCAAAGTACGAAAGGCATGAGTATAATAGAAATGAAAGATGTTTCTATGATTGTAATTGTGATTCAAAGGAGATGAGTAATGAGTATATAGTGAAAGTGAAAGACGATCGGATATTATAAAAGCAAATAATGCTAAAAATGAGAATGAACATAAGATATGAATTTAGATAATATACCCGGGGTTATCATTGAGCATGCATTGTACATAGTTAATATACACATTTGTGTATAAGTGAATACTTAAGATTGTGCAATTATTAATGTGTGTGCAACGTGTGTATTGCATAATATCGATGTGCCGGATAAAATGTCCACATCCAGACGTTTCCAGATTTGGGAAGCAAATGCTAAGCTAGAGGGTACTATGAGTTGACCTAGATGGTCTGATTTCATTAATGTTTGTTCTGATTTTAATTTCTATATTGAATGACTATGGTTATGATTATTATGCAATATGATTATGATTGATATGAATGTGATTTGCCTATGTTGATTCCAGACAATGAAGGTCCAAGACTTGATGTATGAATGTTATATTGAAGTGCTGCTTATATGTGAATGTGACGGAATAAATGTTGCTCAACAATTATGTTAAATGTCAGACTAAGGTTTGATGATAAATGTGATCCGAATGCGAATGTGCAATCATGTATTGACTAAGAATATGAGAATGTGATGCATTCCATGACATGAATGCATGAAACATAAAGGTCGTTGTGACCGGAGTAGCCACCGAAAAGGAGCTTAAAACTCAGAAAATGTATAAGAGCTAAAGGTTCACTATGTAAAATGAGCCCGTTATCCCCAACGGATACGAGACAGTCATTAATGAGCCCAGTATCCACAATAGATACGGGACAGTTATAGGCACTCAGTCACAACAGTAACAAATTGAAAGTAAGTCTCATAAGCATTACATATGCATTTAATATGAATGTCGTGAATAATTTGACTGATTTCTGAATATGAATATGTTTCAAATGAATGTGAAATTATATGGATATGTGAACTGTATGTGTTATGTGATTGAGTGAGCCATCGAGGATGGTCACTCACTGAGTTTGCAAAACTCACCCAAAACTTGCAATAATTTTTTTCAGGTTCAAAAGAGTTATTCTGTTAAGCTAACGGGAGTACAAACACTGCATTCAAGTAAGAGATAGGAGTCGAGATCAGTTCGCGTCTGCATTTGTATTTTTTTATTTTTTCTTATAATAACTTTCCAAATGGGAAATGTCTGTAAATGATTTTGTAATGCAATAATAATTTATGAATTTAAGTATTTTGTATCTTTAATGGGCCCTAATGACTAATGAAATTCGGATGATTTGTGAAATGATTGTAACCCTTGTGTATATAAATGATTTCGTAATGTAATGATCGTAACTCTTGTAAATGAAAATGTCTATGATTAAAAATAGGCCTGATTTGTTTATTGATTTTCCGTGATATGCGTGCATTGTTTCAAAAGAAAAAAAATTTGTATTGAATTTGTTTGACTGACTGATCTAGCATATCACCCTTGCAGGGTACGTACTCGAATATCACTCAGGATGTTGGGTACATGCCTTACGAGAGTCAGGTGCGACAGAAACAAAATAAGGATAGCATGGTTCCTAAGTCTTCAACTTTAATAAAGCTTAAATTCATTAGCAACTCACTTATCCAATTGATTACTCATTTCATGTTGTTATTTGTTTTAATTTTAATTATTTATTCTATTTTAAATCAATTCTTAGTACCTTAAACAAAGTTTTATTCAAGTTGTTTAGGTGTTTATAGTCCTCATGGAAATGATAATTTTTTATACTACAAGATAGATCTGTGTACTTACAGTATTTAAAGTTTTGTTATATATAAAACTTTCTCAACAAGTTTCTACTTCTATTTTTATTTTTATTGTTAATTATTATAAGATCTTTATTAACTCACTTCACCTTTTGGATAACTTTTTCAACTTTTAATTTTCTTAGTAAAACTAGTCCTTCTTTAGTTCAACGAATTGTATGTTTTTCTCTTTATATATCTTTGCTTTATAACTTTGATAACCATTTGGATTATTATATCTCTCTCATTCATTTAACTACCTCTTTCTAAAGAGCTTTTCCTGTAGTTATTTCTCTCTAAAATCAATTGATTTTGATTTCTTTTTAATGTTGCTTTCTCCTATTTTAATTAATAACCTTCTTTTTAAGATTTTCTTCAAATTCAATCTAATCCTCATACATTTTCTCATAATAAGCTCAAGAAACATCATCTTAAGTTATGCTCCCTATATGAGGCTCTCTATCAAGATTCAAATTTTTGGAAGGTTGAAATTTTGATTATATTTTTTGTCTCTAAATTTAATAATTTTTACTAGTTCTACCACTAATGGCACTTCTTTCCTAAGTTGTTAGTTTCTACTAGACCAATTGATCCTAGATTTTTTTCATATTCTTTCAAAAAATAACTATGATATTTTCATTTTGAGAATATTGTTGCAAGTTCTTATTTATTAAGCCAATAATAAAGATTTTGTCTAGTTTTGAAATTTTAAATTGATTATAATACTCATGTCTTATCACTAACGTTGGTGGATACATAACCATTCTATTATTTCTTGATGTGAGACCCTGATCTTTTCTTACTTTTTTATAAATTTTAATGATTTTTTAAGTTATGAATTTATGATTGAATTATTCTATTTTAGGTACTTGATTAGATTATTCAGTTCTTTAATTGTTAAGATGGTATGAGATGTGATTAAATTAAACTCAAATAAGTGAGAATATAATAAATTGGCATATTATTCCACTATATTGTCAAAATTGAACAATATTTAGGGTTTTAAGCATAAATTTTGATATAAATATTAAATTGACGTGATTTAAGAACTTATAAAATTTAAAAGAAATATTTACTTTTTATAAGCAAACATTAAGAGCTATTATTGAACTTATCTTATGGAATTTGGACAAAGAAGTTTGTAGGTTCACTTTTTAATCACCGTTAGAGATATATTGTGTGATCCTTGGTAAATCCATGGTAGCTAGAATATTACTGATGAAGCCCCAATCCACACAATCATAGGCCTTCTTAAGATCAATCACTTTTTAATCACCATTAGAGACTTTTTAATCACCATTAGAGATATATTGTGTGATCCTTGGTAAATCTATGGTAGCTAGAATATTACTGATGAAGCCCCAATCCACACAATCATAGGCCTTCTTAAGATCAATCTTTATGTAACAATTGGCCCTACCTTTCTTTTTTATATAAGTTTTGATCAACTCTTGGAGAATTAAGATATCATCTCAAATAGCCTCCTACGGATATAAGTACCTTATGATTCTCCAACATGGTTAGGAAGCACCTTTCTCAACCTTTAAGCTATAATTCTAAAGATCAATTTGTATAAAGATGGGGCAAAATTTTAAGAAATAATTGAACTCTCCACTCATAGGGATAAGAGCAATATAAGTTATATTAATCTCTGTCAATAGTGATCCTTTATTAAAGAATTCCATAATAGCATCTAACATCAAATTCCTTATGAGTGGCCAAGTCTCTATGAAAAAATTCATATAGAAGCCATCAAGATCGGGGGCTTTAAAGTGGTGTAGAGATTTCAATGTTACCTCAATCTCCTATATAATAACAGGCTAAGAAAGGAATTCAGTCTTTTGAGAAGAAAAACAACCTTACAGAACCTATTTGAGTAGGGGTATAGAAGAATGAGCTCTAGAAGGCTTATTCAACAGTTCAAAAAAATATTTAAAAGCCCCTTCATTCGATTAAGCTTATTAATTTAACTTAAGTTATTGAACTCTAGTGAAATAATTATATTCAAAGCTTTTCTAGCAATGACAAATCTATGGAAGAAAGAGGTATTTCTATCTCCATTCTTCAAACATTCTAGTCTTAATCTCTACTTTATCAAGGAATTATCAAACCAAAAAGTTTTATAAAAATTTTACAGAGCAACTTTCTCCGATTCCTACAATTGACTAGATTTAGGATTATCGTAAATGTATTGTTGCATAAAATCTAAGTGACCCTTAGCAGTGTTAAATAGGTGGTGTGTTTTGCCAATATTGTCTTTGAAAAGGATCTTCATTTCCATTCTGATGATACTCAGTTTCCTAAAGAAGATTATTAATTAATACAAAATATCCTTGCTCTTAATGCCTTTTCAAATAGTATCTTGAAAGCTTGTCACATCAACTAAAAAGTCATTGAATCTGAATGGATTCCTAGGATTAACTACATTAGTCTGAGTTAGAGCTAGAGTATGATTTGATAAGTTTCTACATTATTAAGTTAAGAAATAGTTGCGGAACTTCAACATCCATTCAGTATTTGTCATGCTATGATCCAGTTTTTTCCTAGTGGAATTCACAACATGTTGTTTGTTGTCCTAGGTAAAGAAGTTACCCCCAGTTGAAATATCAAATAAATTGTGCCACTTTAATACAACTTCTGAAATCAAACAAGGACATCCCGTTAAGCTTTGACTTTTAGCCTCTTCAAATTTAAGAATATAATTAAAGTCACCGATGATAATCTATAGACTGTTAATGAAAGTTGAAGTATCTCTAATTTGATTACATAGTAATGCTCTCTCATAAACGCTATTGTTTACATAAACATAGGAGATCTATATAGGATGAGGACAAAGCCTATTTGAGATCTCCAGGTAAATCATCTAGTCAAAAACAATTATAGGACAAATAGATACAACAGTGGAGTTAAAGAAGATTACCATCTTACCATTAGGATGAGCATTGTAGTTTGTGATTTATTTCCATTAAACTGGACAATATTTCAGCAAGTTGTCACTATTTTTTCTTATTTTGGTCTCCAAAATACTAGCTACCTATAACTTATTATATAAAATCATATTTCTTATAAGTAGCTTTTTAGTGGAAGCATTTAGGCATGGCAATTATGGCCCGGTCCGCCCAGCTTGGCATGGCCAGGCCTATTTTGGGCCCAAGTTAGCTAGGCCATGGGCTGAGCATGGTCAAGAATGGAGTCATTTTCTTTCTACCTGATCTTCTCCTAGGGACGGTTTCAAAGTCCTACTTGCCACATTCTCTGGTTGAGTAAGACTTGCAATTAGAGTTCCAGGCATAATTAGCTCAAAGTTAGCAACTAGTTTTTTAGATTTCTCCATTCCAAACATTGATTACTCAAATGTCTATTTGATTCAGGTTAAAATTGAGAGTATAATGATTGCTCTAGGTTACATAATGTTTTAATAGGCTTTAGTAAATTTTTAGTGGTTAATTAATTGATTTATGCATGTTTACGTTTAAAATTGTGTTAATTGGTTAGATATATGTGTTTTAAGCGTTATATGGGTTAGAGCATGCTATTGAGCTTTAATTTTGTATATTTGAGGTACCTTGATGTGTTTGTTAGTATTAAGATCAGATACCGAAGAACGGACAACATTTGGAGGAAGCCTAGAGGAAGATCCAAGTCCACGATCATGGCATATGGTCCACGATCGTGACAAAAACATATTAGATAGGCCTGGTAGAAGCAAAATCCCAAGTACCACGATCATGGCCTAGGGGGTCCTGGCCTGCATGACAACAGATGCAAACTAACTTCTAAACTCAACTTTTGATGGATTTGTTGAGTTTTTAAGCCTTAGTAAAACCTAGTTTTTACCCTAATTAGAAAAGACTGCAAAAGAGGGGGAAAACCCTAATTTTCAAGGTTTAACTTCTACCACTTTGAGAAAACTCCAAGAAGAAAGAAGAAGAAAAGAGAGAAAAGGAAGAAGAGGAGAGGGGAGCAGGCTTTTGCTAATGCTGTTTTCCCAAACCATCTTGATCCCGTCAACATTTCCTTTTCATCTTTGTCATTTTTCATCTTTGAATGTGTAAGATGGATATAATGATGTTGATGGATTTGGGATTGATGATAATGTTCTAACTTTTCTTTAGGGATTTAAACTTGATTCAATGTTAATCTTGTTATTTTTGCGTTAATTCATTTAGGCGTTGTGATTATTTTTTGTAATTTCATGCTTTAGTAATAAATGGAGAGAGTGAACCGAATGGAAAATGCTTAGGTTGGTTAATGAGAGTTTATTAACTTAGTGATAACTGCAAAATATAACATCTTTTATTATTCTAAACTTAGTCCATTTAATTATTTTTATTACATATTGGGCATGATTATTCATATTTTATTATTTAAGGCCTAAAGTTATTTCTTCTAAATTTTCCTAAAAAATTAGCCTAAGTTAAAATGTTTTTATTGTAGGTTAATAGATTGATGCAATTAGAGAAAGCACCAAAATGATAACGTAGGTGGCAATGGGAAGTAAAGCAAAACATTAGCATATGGGAATAAAAAGAAGAAAAAACAACAACAATAGCCCAAAGTAGAACAACAGTAGCAGAAGCCAAACACACAAGAGTAAAAAGACGAAGTAGAGGAGCAAGCCATACACACAACAGAAGAAACAACCAGAAATAAGTCCAAAATGTAGCACACCGTTAGCAGAGGATAGTCAAAATGACAACAGCAGAGTCTATAAGAAGCCAAGCAACTAAGATGAGATGCAACAAAAATGACAGTGCAAAGGGAGAGAAAATAAATACCAAAATAACATTCCAAAATGAGCAGAAACAAAAGAAGCAAAGTAACAGTCAAGATAGAAACACATAAGTAGAAGAAACACACAATAGCTGGGAGGTGAAGAAGAATCGTACATAGAGCAATGAAGTGAAACGTAAACAAAGCAAAAGACCTGGTTTTATCTCTTCAAAATGGAAGAGTTAAGAGTAAGTTTATTAAGTGTGTCTTTTGGGTGTCTCGACAGCCAACAAAAAGAAAGGACAATAGTGGAAATAAAGGGAGATCGAGCACATTACTTCAATTTTATAGTAAAATAAAACTTGAGAGCTATTAATGAAGAAGGCTAGTGCAAGGAGGTGTTCGGGTGATACGAGAGATACAAAAACATTGGAATTGATCTAGGTTAAGACCTTTAGAGGAGGATTTCACATTTTCAGCTATCGGGTCAAGGCGATTGTCAATCTATTGAGTCTGGCTATCAATAGAATGAGTCTCTCTCACTCTTACTCTCTTTGTATCTAGTTTTTCAAATTTAATTTGCTGAAAAGTTTTAGAATTTTATTTTAGTTCTTTATTTGGATAATTTGAGACTATTATTTTCTATTTAATTATAACATTACGAGTATTTTAGTATTTGTGTGATGTTTAAGCCAATTTATTTACAATTCTTGTTCTTATAGAATTGAGAGATGTTTTCATATATTTGAATGTGAATTGATTGCTATTGTTTTATCTTTAGTCCGTAATTGCTACTGAGTTTAGCTAGTTAACTAGCAACTACTAAATCATTAATCAGTCAAGGGCCTGAGATTTAATTAGAATGTCACATGATTTAGGAATTTCACTAGCTGATTGGTTGAAGTTTTTGGGCTAATGATGTCTTCTTGGAAAGAATTACATTAATCAATTTAGAGTTAGGCTGGTTCAGTTCTAGATTAATGAAGGGAGATAGGGAGAACTCATCTAATGAATGTCTCTATAGTTAGCTGATAGTTGTCATTTGCATTATGTTTTAGGGTTTAATTTATTATGTATTTAGTATGAATTTGGGTGTTGAGTGTGCATTTAGGTTTTAATTGTGTTAGTTTGTGTGTTTAAGTGTTTTTATGGGTTATTATGAGTCTTTGAGCTTAATTGTTATATTTTTTAGATGCCTTGATGTGTTTTTTAGTGTTTCGGGGTAAACGGCAAAGAACGGAGAAGTTGCAAAGAGTTTTGGGCTAAAGACATAGCCCACGATCGTGATACAGTAGGCCACGATCGTGACATAGAGGGACGAGCCAGAGCAGCCAGGCCACGATCGTGCACATGGAGGCACGGTCATGATAGAGAGCTTCCATTCAGGCAACAATCGTGCATATTGAGCCACGATCGTGACATAAAGGTTTAAGTGCTAGCCATGATCATGGCCTGCATCGAGCTGAAGCAAAAACTCGAGTTTCTTAAGATTTTTTGGTCCATTTTAACCTCAACTTTGACCTAGATTGTCCAAAGTATAGACACATCATTATGAGACAGATGCAGCAGCCTTGGAGAGTCTGAAAAAGAGAGCTTTTATGTTAGCTAATTTCGGAAAACCTTAAAGAGAAATCAAGAGATTGATGAAGGAGACAAAGGAAGAGAAACAAGGAGAAGAAGCTTGATGCGACGTACTTTTCGGAACAGGAGGTTTCCTACTATCACTGCCTCCGCAATTCCGTACCAACATATTTTCCAGTTATTTCAATTTTATTCATGTATAAAATTGAAATAGGTGTTGAGAATAGGTTGTGTTAAATGTTGAGTTATTGTTTATACTCACCTTTAGGATTTTGATTTTTGAGATTAATAAAGTTTGATTGATTATGTTTTTTATCGATTTAATTGTGATTTAATTATGCTCTTAATAACTTGGCAATAAACTGAGAGGGTGAGCCGAGTGAAAATAATCAAATTAGGCTGATAATAGTTAGGTGATTTGATAGGTAAAGAATTAAATCGAACCGGTAGAATTGTGTAATGAGAGACCAAGCACAGGTTTTTGGTAGGTTATTAGACAATTTAGAATTAATTTAGGTTTTGGGTCAATTGTGAATCAAGAGATCATAATTTCATAGTTTAAATTAAGGATTATCAATTAAGGTTAAGAATTATAACTCGAGAGAGAGAAATTCACCTTAGGACCATCTAGACCTATTAATTCATAATTGCACAATTGATTAGATTTTTTTAATTTCAGATTAAAACCCCCTTTCTCTCACTTGATGGTTTCTAGGTTGGTTTTGGGATTGGTTTATGTGACTTGTTTTCTTATTTAGATTTCTACAACTCAAATCTTGAAATTAATTGTTTAATTGGTTTATTTTCTGCTTTAGTTTATTTATTTTGAATTATTGTAGTATGGTACGACCTTAGATTTTAGGACTAGTATAGCCCTCCTCATAGGATCGATACTTTAGGTACTATGCGAACAACCCATGCGCTTACGGAATTTACCAAGGTTAATAAATATTAAAACTTAGCGTGTATAACCTTGCGATCAAGTTTTTGGCACCGTTGCCAGGGAGGTGATTAGTTTAGTTCTTTAGTCTAAGGCTTTTTCACTAACTTTTGTTATTATTTTTAGAAAAAATTAGGGCATAAACTGGAGTCACATCAAGACATCTTAGAGTGAGAATAAGACATCTGAAGAGTTGAATGCTAAGAGGAGATAAAAAGAACAATCATAGAGAATGTATATTATAGGGAGCAAGGGACTCTTCCAAATTTCAATGAGCCCCATTTTGGTTAAGGAAATCATCATTCTTATATGAAGTCGTACACTTCAGGGTGGCAGAACCACCCAAATTTCTATTAGTCTAACAATGTAGGGACTCACTTAAGACATCAAGGCCTATAGAATTTCAGCAAGATGAGTCCAGTTTGTGGGATTCCAAATTGGACAAAATCATAGATAAGCTAACAGACATGGAAGAGAACCAAAAGAGATTAGAAAAGAAGTTTGAGCAAGTTACCAATGATCATGCCTCTTTTATTCACAATCTAGAGGTTCGCAAAGGTCAGCTTTCCATGGAATTTTGTAAGCAAAGTGTGGAAAACTATTTGCGCAGCATGAAAGTAAATTCAATAGAGCCATTTCATGCTATCATACTTAGGAATGGGGTAGAGTTAGAAGAACCATCGAGAAATCAAGCTAATCCTGACTTTATAAAAGACCAAGAACTCAAGAAAAAGGATGAAGGAAAGGATGGAAACCCCTCATACTATCTGCAAAATCTTAGTACACCATGTTTGAACATCAAAAAATCTAGGATAGTTGTCTATACACAGTACCCTACCCTTTGGATTGATGATGATGAAGAAACATTCAACATGAACTATGTATTTAAGAATCCAAAAGTTAGTAGCTCATTCAAGATAATTGATGTGTTCGAATCTTTTGAAGAATAAGAGGACAAAGAACAGACGAAAATAGACATAGAGTTTGAAGAAGCAATGAAGGTCTCTGTTCATGAAGCGAAAGAAGCAAAAGAGACGAAGGTGATTAAGGAAGAAAGAGAGCAACTCACCTTTGTATAGGACAAACTATTGGATTCAATGGAAGATTCAGGCAGTTTCGTTATTCCCTATTTTATTGATAATTTGTTAATGAGAAGGACATTGATGAAATTAATTGGTTTTCTCAACTCTATCAACATTGTCCTTCTGATCATTTTACAATTTGTAGCTTACTCACAGGCTACAAAATTGATGTTGAATGAAAAGGGTGGAAGCAAGCCTCTCATAATTGATCTTGGTTGAGTTTTAAAGGATGAAGGTCAAGCTAATGACCATAAATTAGCACGTTTGGTAGTTAGATTTAAATTATTGTATAGCTAAGTTTGTTTTAAATTCTTAAATAAGTTTTGAATGATTTGGAACAGTTGTATTGTTAATTCTTTTGCTCTTTTGAATCACTTATAAGATAGGGAAATACTCTCAATGTCAAGCGGATTTGGTCTTAACACTATCGCCATCACCACCTCTATTACCATAAATGGTTTCGTGTTCTAAACCTTTTCTTTTCATTTTTGTTAGTATCTTATTCTTATGTTTTTCGTATATTGTGTTTTAATTCCCCCTGGTTAGTTTGTGTACCCTTTTCACATTGAAGACAATGTGTTGTTCAAGTGTGGGGAGGGTTGTGTGTTTTTATCTTGAATGTGATTTTGTATATGGTATGATAGTTATTAGGTTGCATTGTGTGAACTGTTTGAATGTGTCAATGGCTTAAATGGAGTGGAATTTATTTAATTTTAAACATAGTCTATTAGGTTGTAAATAATCATTAGCTTGCAAAATTAATGAATTAGGAATCTTTAGATAAATATACAACTTAATTAGGATTTAGTGGAAATTTAGCACCCTATAGGTTGTCTCATTCATTCATAATTTAAGGTCTTTTAACTAAAGTAGCTTAACTAGTATTTTTCATGGAAATGAGTAGCTTAAACAACAAGGTAGGTAAAAAAAATTGTTAAATAAATCACTATTCTACTAGCCTTCAAGTTCTGAATAGAGCTAGTAGCCAGTTGAAAACGTGATATAGCTGCGTAATCGGATTGACACGCATCACAAATGAGTGCATTCGCTTCAAAAGGCTATAATGATGCTTCAACCAAGCTGTTAATAAATGACTTAGTCGAGTAACTGGATCGACATTCATCACCAATGTTTGCCTCCGAGTAAATGACTAAGTCCTTGTTTTTTATTAAAAAAAGGTTTGCTCTTAATAAAAACCTACCGGACTTGTAATAAGCTTGACTTTTCATGAAAATGTACTTAGGAACAGTTATAGAGTCTAAAGGATCAAAGAATTATTAATTTGTGTGTACAATTGAAAAGGGTAATTGAATTAGCACTTAGATCCTGATTAACATGTATATTTAGTTCGAAGCCCTTAGATATAGATTTTGCAGGTTAATGATTAGAAATAACTTGTCAGATTGTGTTCAAGATTAAATTTATTTTATGAAGTTGCAGCCATTGTCTCGTTTTTGCATTATGTGCTTCATGTTTGTTATTTTGTTTGCTTGAGGATAACCAAATATTTAAGTGTGGGGATGTTGATAATTGTCATTTGCATTGTGTTTTAGGGTTTAATTTGTTATGTATTTAGTATGACCTTAGGTGTTGAGTGTGTATTTAGGTTTTAATTGCGTTAGTTTGTGTGTTTAAGTGTTTTATGGGTTGGTATGAGTCTTTGACCTTAATTGTTATATTTTTTAGATACCTTGATGTGTTTGTTAGTGTTTCAGGGTAAACATGGAAGAATGAAGAAGTTGCGAAGAGTTTTGGGCCAAAGTCATAGCCCACGATTGTGACACAGCTGGCCATAATTGTGTACATGAAGGCACGATCGTGACAGAGAGCTTTCATTTAGGCCAAGATTGTGCACATTGAGCCACGATCGTGACAGAAAGGTTTACACGCTCGAGTTTCGCAAGATTTAGATGCAACAACCTTGGAGGGTCTGAAAAAAAGAGCTTTCACATTAGCCAATTCCATAAAAACCTAAAGAGAAATCGAGAGATTGAGGAAGGAGACAAAGGAAAAGAAATACGAAGAAGAAGCTTGACACGATGTAGTTCTCGAAACAGGTGGTCTCTCGCTGTCACTGCCTTCACAATTTCGTTCCTGACATATTTTCCAGTTATTTCAATTTTATTCATGTATAGAATTGAAATAGGTGTTGAGAATAAGTTGTGTTGAATGTTGAGTTGTTGTTTATACTCACCTTTGGAATTTTGATTTCTGAGATTAATAAAATTTGATTGATTGTGTTTTTTATCGATTTAATTGTGATTTAATTATGCTCTTAATAACTTGGCAATAAACTAAGAGGGTGAGCCGATTGAAAATAATTAAATTGGACTAAAGAAAGCTAGGTAATTATAGGTAAAGAATTAAATCGAACTAGTAGAATCGTGTAACAAGCGATTGAGCATAGGTTTCTGGTAGGTTATTAGAAAATTTAGAACTAATTAGGTTTTGGGTCAATTGTGAATCGAGAGATCACAATTCCATAATTTAAATTAGGGATTATCAATTGGGGTTAAGAATTATAACTCGAGAGAGAGTAATTTAACCTAGGACCATCTAGACCTATGAATTCGATAATTGCACAATTGATTACGTTTTCTTTAATTTCAAATTAAAATCCCCTTCCTCTCACATGATGGTTTCTATGCTGGTTTTGGGATTGGTTTATATGACTTGTATTCTTATTTAGATTTCTGCAACTCAAATCTTGAAATTAATTGTTTGATTGGTTTATTTTCTGCATTAGTTTATTTATTTTGAATTATTGTAGTGTAGTATGACCTTAGATTTTAGGACTAGTATAGCCCTCCTTGTAGGATAGGTACTACACGAACGACTTGTGCGCTTGCGGAATTTACCAAGATTAACAAATATTAAAACTTAGCATGTATAACCTAACGATCATTAGCCTACCTTATAGCTCAACATGTCGATGATAAAAATCTAAACTTGGATGACTAAATCTTTGGGCTTAATGTATGCTTGATCACATATTAATACGTATATTCAAATTTTCTTTATGTTACGTTTTTAGTGTTAAAAGTTTCTGATCGAATTAATTATTTCAAGTTTCCGATCAAAAATCCCATCTTTATGTGTTTGTGGTATGTTTTGTGGTCTACTATGCTTTCCTATTAGATGAGGCCACAAGTTAAAGGATTTCAATGACTAAGTTCTGAAAAATTAATTGGAGAACATCTTGATAGAAATAAGTAATTGAATCTAGAATTCTAGAGGATAAGTAGTAAAGTGATTAATGAGAAAACTTCTAACCCTTACCTATTATGTTTCTGTTGTGTTTAAATGTTTACATATCATTTTCCAACATCTCATTATATATTTTTTTATTCTATAAGTCTCAAAGGGTTAAATTTTGAAGGCCTAAAATATCTATGAAAAGAAGAAACACTTAAAATACAACATCTAATCTGATGTGCAGGTTGTTGTCCAATTGCGTATAGTTTACGTACGTGCTTGATTACGATTAATCTATATGTAGGAACCAGCCATTTATAATTGTTTTGTGTTTGGGTAAGTTTAGAAGGTTATTTATATGCTATAATGTAATTAAAAAACCTGTTGAAGTTAGTTTCCAAAAGCTAGAATTTTAGAAATATGCAAGTTGGAATTGAAATTGTTTTTGTTAGACTATTGATACAATCAGATCTAGGAGCTGAAGGTTTGCAATTATTTTCCTGATTTCTTAGCAGGAACATGGAAGAGGCCCAAAAGAGACCGGAATAGAGAGCAAGTAACAGAAGACCATGCCTCTGCTATTCACAACTTAGAGATTCAAATAAGATAGCTTTCATGTGAATTTTCTAAAAGAAATGACAGCGTGTATTAAGTGCACTGCAAAATTTACCTAACCCTGCACACTAAAATAGGGGTTTCAATTTTAAGCAATTTGGAAAATCAAATACAAGCAAACTATCGAAAAACAAATTAAAACAAACAATCGAAAATGATTAAAGTGTCTAATATAAGTAAGGTCTGGTTCTAGAGTCAATCTCAGTCTAAACACGATTAAGCATATTCCATATTCCTAACATCATCACACCTATTTTCGAACTATTGATCTGAGACTAACAATAATGTAAAACATCACTGCCATAGAGCATAAGCCCGAACATCCAGAGGACACTCAAAACATACCCTATGAAAATGACATGTTATAATAATCACATTAACTTATTATGGCATCATACAGAATATAAGTAATCTAAAACTCAACTTTTGTCATTTCATTCACAAACATAACTTACATTGTAACATTACACTTCATGATATATATATTTACATTACCAAAAACATCTTAGATTTCATTACTCCTTTACATCTACGTGAAATGAGAAACTAAATAAACACAATCTATCAAACTCCTCATATATCAGCCGACCAGACCTTTGAACCATTCTTCTTTTTCCAAAATTGGCAGTACTATACTTCTAGTAGTTTGCCTTAAGAACTAGGTCTCCCTCATACCTGAAAATCAACATTGCAATTTTGATGAGTTTGTGAACTCAGTAAGTCAACCATCATCGATGTGCTCACTCATATCAAAACACAAGGACAATTCACATTCAAATTCACAAACAAATCATATCATCAAATATTGAATTTTTCGTCACATTTTATCATGCTTTAAAACTACAACTTATATACAAAATATTTTGCATCACTATTTCAGAACAATTCAATAATTCAATTTAATTATCCATATCATACATATCAAGTTGTATATACAAATGCACATGTGACTCCATTCATTTTTACTTTGTTGTGATCGAGCGTCTATTTACTGTCCCATATCAATTGTAGATACCGGGCTCATTTCATTTACTGTTCCATACTCATTATGAATACCGGGCTCATTTATAACTAAGCATGTGGCTCTTTAAGCACATTTCTAAGCTTTAAGCTCTTTTTTAGTGGTCATTCCGGTCACAACTCCTTTATCTGATCATGCATTTCAATGTGATGGATCATTCTATATGCCATGTTTCATTACCTTTCATTCCTATAAGCTTCTGTCACACGTATCAGATTCATCAGATCTAAGTCTGAAAATTCACATTCAATTCTCACATATTTCATATTCCTTCTATAATTTCACATTCAATTGTTCTCACATTTCATATTTAGCATACAAATCAGATAGAAACATATATAATTAAGTTTACACAATTTCCATATTCAAATACAATTAGAAAGCACTTCTAATACAATCCCAAATATCAAACTTCTCGAACCATCAATGTCTGGAATTATCTCAATCACACAAGTAACAATTCAATAACTGAATTTTAAACAGAAACAAATCAATCCTAGTGAGAAAACATCTAGGTTAACTTACAGTACGCTCCAGATAAGCTATTGCCTTGATGATTCAACAATGTATAGACATTGATGATCAACTTGTACTTTTTTAATCATCCAATACACACATATTTTACATATTACTAAGTTGATCAATCATATAAATATTCATTCATGCACATATATATATGTGTCATGTTCAATGCATGCTCAATTGACTTTCCCGGGTATATATCCTTATTCACAAATCTTAACCATTCATACATCATAGCTTGGATATAACTAGTCTGCAATTTAGGTTTATACGTTAAGTAAACTTGATTATTCTAAATTCATCAATCATACATTCACTAACTCTTTTCTAACATTATATATATTCATACAATTCTCAATTCTCATTCATTCATTCCAAATCCATTATTCATATCCTTTGGATCACATTTATATTTATAAAAACACCTTCATTCCTTTAACACTCATAAATTCTAAATTTAGATACAATGATATCAAACAATCCTTTCCTTAAGTTATAACATCAATTAACAACCTAAACTTATCAAACACTTAAACCAACTTATCCAACATCAAACTAGGTTCATTTTAAGTCTCAATCAAGTTCAAATACACCAAAGGAAATTGACTTATCCTTAGTTAATTCAATAATCACACAAAACAACATTTTATTCCTTCAAGGCATTTCTTACGATCATGTATGCAGCTCCCACAATCGTGGCATGAGTGAACCGAAAGTTCACCATCCATTTCCTTCAATTTTTTCTAGATTTTTGCATTTTAATACCAAATTCAAAACATCCTCTTAATAGGGTCATCTGCCATAGGTGATCCTAACTAATGTTGTGTTGGCTTTGCTAACTTCTTGGGTTGCGGGCGGAGAAAGAGCGGATGTGGGGACTCGGGGCGCGGCGTAGCCTAACTAAGAGAGCCATTCCATTTAAGGCGAGACAGAATGGGCGGGACTTCAAATTGGTTCTGGCGCTTACTGAATCTTCTACCAAAACCACTATGAATCTCACTAGACCTCTTCAATATGGACCTTTGCCCAGTCTCTACTTGTCCCTCTCTCAATAATTACTTAATTATGATTGAAGCAGCTCTCAACTCAGTGAAACTACTAAGGTTGGAGATCGCTAGTCTTGTTATGATCTCCATGTTCAGCCCATCTTTGAATCTTCTACACTTATCTTCTTCAGTAGGAATCAAAGCAGTAGCATATCCCATCAACTCATTGAACCTGATCTCATACTCTGCCACTGACATCCTATCCTGCTTCAGATCTAGGAACTCTTTCATCTTCCTGTCCAAGTAGATCTTGTGCATGTAGTTCTCTTTGAAGACCCTCAGGAAGTTTTTCCAATTTAGGTTGCAAGGCTTAGTGGTACTACCTGGAACAGTCTTCCACCACTGTTAAGCTGGGCCTTGCAGTAAAGACACTGTATAGTCAAACTTCTTATTTGGCTTGCAGTCCATCTGATTGAAAACTCTCTCCGTCCTCTCTAGCTATCACTCAGCCTCTGCAAGGTCTATACTTCCATAGAATTCCACAGCCCCTTGCTTCCATAGCCTATCATACCTCCTTTCCCTTCTCTCGAGAACTTTAGGAGGTATTTCCTCATGTTAAGGTACCGAAGACTCTCTACTGGCTCCTACAGATCCTTGATCAGCTAATTGCCCCACTTGATCACCTATGATGGATGACCTATAATAAACAATAACTTCAATCATTATCTGCATTTCTCATGATAGTTCATGCTTAAACTTCCTATATGTCCCTATAGATACCAAACAATGCTCTGATACCACCCAATGTGGCACCCTGTTACTATGGAGTACATACCGAAACACCTTAAGGACATTCCAGTATATAACCTATGATAATGGTGCGCTACGTTCAATCACAACAATCACTTAACATTGCATCATCATTCTTTATTTTCTTGTAAGACATCATAATGAAAAACACCATATTTTAAAACCCAAGTTTCTCCTTTCATTTTATAAAACCAAATATTTACATTGACAGTTTTCAATATCGTCTGAATATGAACATCATCATATCCTAATACTAGGTACACTACATGAAAAAGGAAATACATAAAAAGATCTATCTAATCTTCCAATCTCAGCTGACCAACCTTTGAGCCATTTCTTCTTTTTTTCCCTAAAAGTATAAGACTATACTCCTTGTAGTGTCTCTTAGTAGCTAAAGTCGTCCCTTAGTCCTAACAATATCAACGTTGTAATTTTGGTGAGTTTTGCGAACTCAATGAGGTAACCATCATCGATAGTTCACTCTGTTCATGCAACACATCACACATATAACATATAATTCACATCTTTGCATTTTGCATAAATTATCACATATCACATTTTCACTTAAGGGTAAGACAATTTTGCATTTCAAACAATCAAACATACTTATTAAAATGTATATGAAATGCTCATGTGGCTCTTTTCCAAATATTACGTTATTTTGACCAAGTACCCAAACTGTCATGTATCTATTGTGGATACCGGGCTCATTTATACTGTTCCTTATTCGTTGGGGATATAGGGCTCATTTTACATAGTGAGCCTTTAGCTCTTAATCACATTTGGAGCTTTAAGCTCATTTTCGATGGCTACTCAGGTCACATCTCTCATTATATGATCATGCATTCATGTATGGAATGTATCTCTCAAATCAATCAATCATGTCAAGAAGCATTTAGTTCGTCACATTCACATACAAGTAGCACTTCAATATAACATTCATGCATCAAGTCTCGGACCTTCATTGTCCGGCATCAACATAATCAAATCACATTCATATCATCATTCAAAATATATTCTAAAGTAAACAATTAATTGCGTGAAACTGTATAGGTTACTCACCGATTGCTCCTGAAGCTATTTCCTTGAAGTTTCAGCAATGTCTAGATGTTGACGTTCTAATTGCTCCTCTATATCAAGCAATATACACATATCACACTTTTGCACAATTATAAGTGTTTGTTAATGCACATGTATGTATATGAAATATGCACAATGCATGTTCATGACAATCCTAGGTATCGCTCTATTATTCTCATCATATAAACATTAATATTACCAAACTCACATAAGTATCATTTATACTTAGGATTTATACCTCAATAAAACCATTAGAATCACAATTCATAACTCATTTGGTTAAATTCAGATTTTTCTTGAAACATACCTTTGGGTCTACTGTACATGATCAATATGACAATGAAAATGAATTAATTTGGCAATATTTTCTTAAAGACTGAATTCAAATTCGATTTCTTTAGATCAATTGTAGCCCTACGTCTCTAGTTTCCTACAAATGAAGAATCACTACATTTGGATAACTATAGAACAAGATATTATAAAAATACCGAAGCCTGTTCAGTGAAAATACTCTAGTTATGAAATTCCAGAACTCCTTAACAATTTCGTCCCAAACTTATCCCTCAATCTCTCGTACATGATTTCATATGGTTATAATTTTTAGTGGAGGTGTAGAAAAAAAACGTGTTTTGAATCTGTTGGTTAAAATCCCATGTCATTTGGAGGTCGGGAGAAGAAGATATGGCCAAAAGATCAAAGAATGTTCGAAACAGTCTCCTTTTAAAGGGCTTCAGAGTCACGATCCTACTCTTGCACAATCGTGACTCTTCATATGCTTCAGTGATGTCACGATTGTGACTCGCGAGATCTCTTAGGAAGGTCATCGTGCCTCTTCCTCTTCCATCTGAGCTCTGCAATTTTTGTTCTTCTTTTCTTTCTCTTAAACTAACTTCTCTAACTTGATTCTACTCTTATTTTCTCTTCATTTTCGACTCTCATTTAACTTAAAACATTTATAAATAGATCAAAACCAAAATCAACACCAAATATCAAAACCAAAAAATCTTCCACACATCTCAACATTTTGCTGCACTATTTCATTTTCATTTTTCTGCATATTCAATTTCTACATTCTCTTCATTTCTTCCTCAAACTTTCATTTTAATCAATCTTTCTCATCTCCATACATCACCATACACCCATCTCTTAACTCTAAATTCATTTTAAACACTTAAAACTATTCACGTAAAGAAACAGAGCATTAACTTCTATTTTCTTCAAAAATTTTCTGCATCAATTTCATACACATTTTCATTGATCTTTCAACGCAAACAATCATCTCCACACTTCCTTATAACATATTGATCATCAAAATTGAAAAATTAACAAGTCCATATTTTCATATTATATTCACTGTGAACATGAAAAATGTCCATTTTCATATGATCATTTAGTGACAACTAAATCACTAAATTTATCTCATATAACAACAACTCATAAGGATTTATATGTACTTACTTGTTAAAACTCCAAAATCTTCAAAAACTACTATAAGCCTTAACTCTTATGCAACGACGTACATCATCTTGAAGGTAGTTTAGGTTAGGTTTTTCTTGAGGCAAAAGAAATCTATAACAAAGTTAGGAGAAGCAAAAAGGATAGATAAAAGCAAGATTTTTCTTTGGTGAAGGTTCAGTAAGTTAATATCCGAAAAAGAAGAAGCTTGAAGAAGAAGCTATGAAAAAGATAACTAAATTAAGAAAACAACAATAACTTAGTCTTTCAAGCTTAAAAGAAACGTGACCTTAGACTTGGACACTTGTCCAATTTCTAAGACCTTATCTAGTTTCCCAACTAACTAGTTCTTATTGAACTAGTCCCATAACTCCCTTCTTATTATTCCAATTATCTGTAAAATTTTCAATATCATCTTCTCACAAATTCTAAAGTCATCTATAAAATTCTTCAATATCATTTAACTCATTTCTATTTCCATTCATCAAT
>JAOQML010000008.1:30023295-30034584 GCA_027568935.1 Erythroxylum urbanii
TTAATTCCGTGTTTTGTGTAGAACTCTGCGAAAAAGTTTAGACGATCTATTCAACCCCCCTTCTAGATCGCTTTCAGTGTACTCTCAATCATTAACGAATGTACAACAACTTCCCTTCGACTTCCAATGCTTTTCCACTATTCTTTTACCAAAAGCTCTTTTCCTTTCTGCCTCTTCTTCTCTTTTAATCCAGAACCCTAACTTTTTAATAAGCTACAAAGCCCCAACACAAATCCGTGTAAGATGCTAACTTCTTCATTTAAGGGGTAACACTAGAGTTTGTAAGACTGCGAAGGAGAAACAAAAGTTATCACTTTTGAAAACATCCTTAACACGGTAGTGTGTAGGTGCCGTGCTCAATGGTCCTTGAACTTGAGCTGTCTAAAACTTGCCATGGACTACCTTGGAATGATCTAATACCATTCATTAGCTACTTTAACCAAAATAGAAGAGAAAGCTTCAAACTTGACTGCGTTAAAATTGCAGATCTACCATCTCTTGATATCATATAATATGATTGATGCGATCTACAGGGCCATTGTAAACTTCGAAGTTAGGAAGCTTGAACTTACTTAAAATAAGGCAAGTGGTAGCTGGCTTGTGTTCTTGTTAACAAAGAAGTTGACTTATATCGAATGAATCCTCTTCCGTAAGGCCTCAAGTGGAAAGGGAGTGTCTCTACCTCATTCCTACCTCATTCCTCTAATGATTTCTTTAGCCCTAGAAAATTCTATCCTATGTCATTGCTCAAAATTATTCCTAACCCCTTCGTCCACCTAAAAACTCCATTTTAGTTTTAAAACATGTCCATCAACCTTTTAATTTTTTATTTCAAGCTTACAATTCCAGCCTATGTTCGTCTTCTTCCAAGAATAGTTTGTTCAGTTTTGAGTTTTCTAATATCAAATCTTTAATAGTCATCATTTTAATTTTTAACTTCTTATTTGGATTAGTAAGTAATCATCCAATATTAGAGTTATTTTTGGGAAATTTTAAGAGAGAGACAGAGAGAGAATAAAAGTTATGTAATTCATTTATTTCTTTCACAAAATTTTTTTCTTAAAGATAAAAGACATATGCATCTCTTATAGTTTAAAAAATCATATAAAAGCCCCATAATCTTTAAAATTATCAGAAAAACTTATTCTAGTTTTTAGTTTTTTTAGAAAAATCTCATTTCTTTTACTTCGGTTAAAAAATAATTACAGAACACACGTAGTACAAACGTTAAATATGAATTAATTAAATTCAACAAGATGGTAAACTAACTCAACTTTTAAACCCAATCTAAACAATTTAAAATTGACTTAAATTGATAATTTAAGATAATTATAATTTATTATTAGTTTTAGCTAGCTTTAATTTGTTCGATTCAAATTAAAAAGCTTAGTTAATTCGTCATGTAAATAACATTTGACTAGTTTATGTCTGATAATTATAACGTGTGTGTTTCGTTGTTATTTTTAATTGAAATATAAAAAATAATTTTTCTAGAAAATTAAAAACTAAAAAAATTTGAGAAAATTTAATATAAGCAGAAATTTGCATAATTGTATGTCTTTTTTAACTCTTTTTATCTTTTACATAATGTACGATGAATAGAAGTCGTAAACAACTCCCAGTTATGTCCAAAATCTCCTCGATACATGTATAGTTACAAGAGATATTCTGTGAAAAAATCAATTAGAGGAGAGGCGAAAACGTATACTGGGAGGTGACGAGAAAAGAAAGGTCAACAAACGAGATTCGGGAGGCTAGCTTGTCCGGCACCAAATAATACATAATCAAAGAGACTCAGGATATAAACATTATGACTTCAAAGAACGGACTTATAATCCAAGTACATCATCAACAGCCTAAATTGCTTCTTTGATGGCCAACAAATCTCGTTGGAGAGTCTGGAATCGGGATCATCGAATAATACGAATGCGATGGCGTATGCGAGGACAAAAAGTTCCGAAAGTTTTGTCATTGACCTAGATCAAACTTCGGTGGAACACGACTGGAGGGTACTTCTATTTTAATAAATTACGAAGTTACAAGGTGTCCATTGCAGGATAAATCTGCTGACTTTGTCAGCAATTTGAACGAATTAATTACGAGTTTTGAGTGTGGAGGAGAAGAAAGGGGACTCTTCGGGTATTTTACATTTTGCAAGTGGAACGGGATAATGAATAATTGAATATTTAACTTCGGACGATGTAATCAATGATGTGAAGTTCGAAAGGGTCTCTCCAAAACTCGTCAGTCAAGAAATTTCCGCCTTCCTTCCCTATAAGACAAGTCAACTAACATCAAAGGCACATAATACAAAATAGAGAGTAGAGAAGGAGCTGTTTCAAAGAAACTGCAGAATCCAAAAATGACTGAAGAGGTGAAGCTATTGGGCAGTTCGGCTAGTCCTTACAGCTTTAGAGTAAAGTTGGCCCTTGAGCTGAAAGGCGTCCAATACGAGTACATAGAAGAGAACCTATCTAATAAGAGTTCTTTGCTTCTCGAGTATAATCCAGTGCACAAGAAAATTCCTGTGCTTGTACACAATGGAAAGCCAATTGCGGAGTCACAAGTTATTCTTCAGTACATTGATGAGACCTGGAAAGCTAATCCCATCCAGCCTGAAGACCCTTATGATAGAGCCGTTGCTCGCTTCTGGGCTAAGTTCGTTGATGATACGGTAAATAATCTCAATTAATTTTCATTCACTTTACGGTCTCTGAACCAGTTTCGTTGGTGTTGACTATGTTAATTGATGCAGCTTATGCAAACTGCGTACAAGTCTATGAGGGCCAAAGGAGAGGAGCTAGAGCAGATCATGGGACAAGTTTGTGACCAGTTGAAATTTCTCGAGAATGAACTGAAGGGAAAGGAGTTTTATGGAGGTGGGGCTATAGGACTAGTTGATATTGTAGCATTTTCTGTCACATATTGGTTTCAAGTGTGGCAGGAAGCTACAGAGGAAAGATTTTTAACTGTAGACAAGTTCCCAGTTCTCTGCAGCTGGATTGAAAAGCTGTCCCATATTGAAGTGGTCAAAGGATGTCTTCTTCCCAAAGAGAATCATGTCGCTCGTGCTAGAGCTCGCATTGAAGCTATAAAATCTGCATCCAAATGAGCAACCTTCTGATGCCATTATTGCTTTATAAGCGATAAATGCCCTCCATTTTAATGCCGTCTATTTCGTCCCAGTTCTTTTTCCTTTCTTAAGAGTTAAGAAGTATCATGGTGTTGTGCGTCTATTTGTTCAAGTGGATTGTTGCAATGACATCTTTGACGATGAATAAAAACTGAGGTTATGGGGTTAGTAACGGTGAGCTGGAAAAAGACAAAGTCTAAAGTCTGTAAACTAAGAACTCTTTTGTTGATTCAAAGAATCTCATTTTCTATGAACTTCTGATAGAGTAAAGAACAGTTCCACTATCTGTAGATTAAATGGTTGAAATAGAACAAGAAAAATGGAAGAGAATGTAAGGAAAGAAGAGAGAAAATTGTATCAGATTGATAGGATTGAATCAATAACAATGGGTTCCTAGTACAATAATCTCAGTAGTCTAAAATGGAGAAAAGAAATATAAAAATACAATAGAAATCTTGATTCCAAAGAAACCAAGCCAAGAGCTATTGATGCCCAACAGAATAATCGGTCCAAAACTATTTTCCCTAAAAAGATACCCAGCCTTCTCCTCACTTGCCTTCTTGTACTGGCGTGATACCCTGATCATAACCGATTGTGACAGTTACATTCTCATTCCTTGAATTATTCCCCTGTTTTCTTGGATCACCCACCAAATTAGTAGCAGTCCTTCTCCTCACTTACCTTCTTGTACTGGCGTGATACCCTCATCATAACCGATTGTGACAGTGGTCTTTGGCCTCTTTGAGTAAACCTTAAAGGGCCTGGGCTCATTTCTATCAATACTTCCCCCTAAATTAATAGCCTTGTCCTTAAGGTTGTAGTATGGAAATTGCCCAATAAAGTCAGACGCGTCCATCCAGGTGGATTCTTTTACCGGATGGCCTATCCACTGAACAAGGAACTGCTTGACGTTGGTATCATCTTTCTTGACGGAGTGAGTCTGTAATATGGCAATAGGTTCTACTATAGGCTCTTCAACATCTTGCAGTTGTTCGGGCAATTCGGTGACCAACTTGTGCTCCATCACGACCTTTTTCAACTGAGATATATGGAAGACCGGGTGTATTCGAGAAGAAGAGGGCAGGAGCAGCTTGTACGCAACGGCTCCCACTTTAGCAACAACCTCGAAGGGGCTGTAATAACGCGCTGCAAGTTTATCATTAAATCTTGTGGTTACTGACTGTTGCCTGTAGGGTTTGATTTTGAGGAATACTTTGTCACCCACCTGAAATTGCACATCGCGCCTATGACGGTTGATGTACTTAGTCATCAAGTGTTGAGCCTTTGTAAGGTTGAATTTCAGCTGGCGAATGATTTCATCCAAGTCCTAAAGGTGAAGTGACACTTCTTCTACCTTTATTTCCCCTGGTAGATGCTGAAGAATGGTGGGGGGTAGACGGCCATAGACTATCTCGAAAGGTGTCTTCTTTACTGCGCCTTGGAAGCTTGTATTGTACCAATATTCTGCCAATCCTAACCATTTTGCCTAGCTCCGTGGTTGCTCGGAGCAGAAGCAATAGAGGTAAGACTCAACACATCAGTTCAGAACCTCAGCTTGCCCATTCGTCTGTAGGTGGTAGGCTGATGAGAACTTGAGTTGAGTACAGTGGAGCTTGAATAATTCTTTCGAGAAGCGGCTTAAGAAGAGTGGGTCACGGTCACTAACCATAATTTTAGGAAACCCATGAAGTCGGACAATTTCTGAAGAGAACAATTCAGCCACTCGTTTAGCAGTGAAAGGGTGCTTCAATTTCAAAAAGTGACCATACTTGGATAATCTATCCACTACCACTAAAATACATTCAGCCCCGTGAGATCGTGATAAGTCAGTGATAAAATCTAGAGTGATTTCCTCCCAAATCATATTAGGAATGGGTAGTGGTTGTAGCAGACCTGCGGGGGACTGAGCCTCGTATTTCTGTCACTGACAAACCAAACAAGCAGCCACAAATTTCTAGATTTGTCCCATCATCCCTGTCTAATAAAAGCTTGAGGCAATGCGACAGTAGTTGTGATATGCTCTGAAATGACCCCCCGTTGGTGTAGAGTGAAATTATGAGATTATCTGCTCTAACCACTTAAAAGTAGCAGGGAGAACAAGCCTTCCCTTGGAATAGAGTCTACCATGGATGAGACAATAATGAGGGTGCTTCTTAGGATCCTTTCGAAAGTCGGAGATTAACTGTTGCAGAACTCCATCGGCTGAATTTCTTGATTGATTTCTTCCCAATCCGCCCATAGAGAGCATGATATTGCTTGGAAGTGATGGCTGTCATCCTTTCGGGATAGTACGTCGGTAACTTTGTTGGAGTTTCCGGGCTTATATTCAATCTGAAAATTGTAACCCATTAGTTTGGAAATCCAATACTATTGTGCTGGTGTGGTTACTTATTGGGAGAGCAAGTGACCTAAGCTCTGTTGATCGGTGCGAACCAGGAAATTTCGGCCAATCAAGTATGGTCTCCAGTGGCGGGCAGCTAGGACTAAGGCCATTAGTTCATTGTCCTAGGCTGATTTTTTTGAAGCCGGATCAAAGTTGTCTTTATTGAAGTAGGCAATGGGTTTTCCTTGCTGCATTAGGAAAGCCCCTATATCAGTCCCGGACGCATCACACTCAACAACAAAGGGCTTGGTGAAGTCTGGCATAGCAAGTACAGGAGATGTAGTGATTGCTTGCTTCAGTGTTTCAATTGAATCTTGTGCCAGCGAGTTCCAAGAGAACTTTTGTTGTGACTATTTCCTCAAAAGTAAAGTGAGTGGCCGAGCTAATTGACCGTAATTACGGATGAACTTCCTGTAGTACCCTGTGAGTCCCAAGAATCCCATTACAGCTTTTACATACTTTGGGGTTGGCCATCGAAGAATACTAGTAATCTTTGCTGGATCCATGGAAACCCCGTCGCTTGAGATTATGTGCCCCAAGTACTCCATGGATGACTTGGCAAAGGAACACTTATTGGGGTTAACATGTAGTTGATGTTGCTCTAGAAGGTTAAGAACCATGGATAAGTGTTAAAGATGAGAGTCCCAGTCCTTACTGTAAACTAGTATGTCGTCAAAGAGTACTAATACAAAACAGCGAAGGTGAGGGCGGAATATGTCATTCATAACATCTTGGAACGTGGCAGGAGCATTCATAAGCCCAAAGGGCATAACCAAGAACCCATAGTGTCCTATGTGTGTTTTAAAAGCTATCTTATAAATGTCAGGTGTTGAAACTCGTATTTGAAAGAACCCCAACTTCAAATCCAACTTAGTGAAAAAACAGGCACTGAAAAGTTCATCTAGCAGCTCTTGAACCACTGGAATTGGATACTTGTTTGGTACAGTGGCTTTGTTCAACTGGCAGTAATCGACGCAAAAACACCAACTACCATCTTTCTTGCACACTAGCAACACCGGGCTGGAGTAAGGGCTGTGACTAGGCTGTATAATTCCAGCAAATAACATCTCAGATACTAGCTTCTCAATTTCGTCTTTCTGCAGGTGGCCATACCTGTATGGTTTAAAAAAAATCGTTTCCTGCCCTGGTTTGAGAGTAATCTGATGGTCAACCGGCCGATGTGGTGGAATAGATCAGATCTCATCGAAAACAATCTGGTATTTCTCTAGTAACCTGTGCAATGCCGATTCTTGTGAGGACGAGAGCTCATTGGTGTGGAGTGGGAAAATTTCAGCATCGACACCCTAAAGCAAAACAGAGAAGTCTATGTCCAATAGTTTGCTGATGGACCTTAGGTAAGAGGGAGTTCTCATAAGAGACGAGTCACCAACTAGAGAAACGGTCTGGCCTTCATGATTAAACTCCATAGTCATGTTAGCCCAATTGCTCTGTATATCACCCAAAGTTTCCAACCATGCTATGCCCAAAATGAAATCAACCCCATGTAATGGAAAGATGAAGAATCCCACAATTTCAAATGAACCAACCCTTACCTGAAGTTGAAGACACATACCCGAGGTTGCTACTCGGTTACTGTTCCTAAGGCCGACGTAATAGACAGGAGTGGGGTTGACTGTAAATTTGAGCTCTTTGCTAAACTAGGAAGAGATAAAATTGTGGGTTGCTCCACTATCCATCATGATCACAACCTCTATAGAAGAGAAAGTACCTTTGAATTTCATGGTTTTTGGTTTGGAAATTCCCCTGATCGAGTTAAGAGAAAGCTCTATATTGGAGAAGTGAGCTTCATCCCAGGTGACAGGAGGATCGTTCTCAACGGTAGCATCCAACTCAGCCATTTGGCCTTCATTCACTGCAGGTTCAAATTCACTAGCAATTATGGCACGAAGGGCGCGATTGGGACATTCATGAAGGGGTGAGTAAGGCTGTTTGCACTTAAAGCAAAGGCCCTTGGCTCTGAGATTTTGGTTTTCCTGGTGTGAGTAGTGACTGGTGGCTCTTGGATGATGAATTTGGGTGGCTAGTTTTGTAGATGGTGTGGGTAGGGCTAGAAGGCGTGGTGAGGAATCTGGTGGTTTGAGGGGTGGTGATGGAGGTGTCTCATGTTTCTGCAAGGGGAAGGTGTTAGTTGGGTATTTGGAGTAGCTTAGACCTGAGGGTTTTGGGCCTAGCCCGAATAAGAGGGTGGGTAAGTTTTGTTTAGTAGGAGAGAAGCTAATTTCCCTTTCAATCTTACATGCCACCTTCATCACGTGATGCAAATCGACTGTGTTAGGGGAACGCAGATGGAGCTAGATGTCATAGTAGAGACCATTGAGGAAATATCCTAACAGTTGCGGGTCGGATAAGGATGGGGCTTGGGTTGCTCGGGAGATGAACTCGACAATGAAAAAGGAGACTGTCCTAACCTATTTGACTGCAGCAAGGAGCTCGTAGGGGTTTTTAGAATCATCGCCGCCAAACTGAGTGGTTATTTCCTCCTTTAATTGGTCCTAAGAGAATGCAGGCTCGCACTGTCGAACCCATCGAAGCCAGTGAAGAGCTTCTCCTTCCATAACCACAAGGGCCAAAGGAATCTTCATATCGAGTTCTGTTTGATGGAGCTGAAGTATTGTTCTGCCCGTGCAATCCAACCTATCAGGTCAGACCCATTGAAGATAGGCATGTCGATTTTCTTAATCTGGTCGTGAAGAGATGTGGTTGGTGTAAGTGTTGTGGCTGGTGGTATGGTAATAGGTATAGTGGGTGCGATGGTTGAAGGAGGTTGTGGACGAGAAGGGTTGGATTAGGAGAGGAGGAGTCACCGGATTCTGTTTGGGCCTTGCAGGTAGAGAGAACCGATATAAGTTGGTCGAACTTGGCGGTGAGAGTGGACATTTGGTTGGTGAGGGATGTAAGGTGCTGGGTATATTCGGTATGAAAGGATGTTTGAGATTCGTCAAGGGTGGTAAGGTGAGCTTTAATGGTGGAAATATTCTTTTCTATCTGTTCAAACCGTGAATCTTGTCTGGTGTTTGTCATCGTGGGGGTTAAGAGATCCGGCAGGTCGGACCAAATTGATAAAGTAAAGAACAGTTCAACTATTTGTAGATTAAATGGTTGAAATAGAATAAGAAAAATGGAAGAGAATGTAAGGAAAAAGAGAGAAAATTATATCAGATTGATAGGATTGGATCAATAACAATGGGTTCCCAATACAATAATCTCAGTAGTCTAAAATGGAGAAAAGAAATACAAAAATACGATAGAAATCTTGATTCCAAAGAAACCAAGCCAAGAGCTATAACTCCCCAACAGAATAATATGTCCAAAACTATTTTCCCCAAAAAGATACCCAGCCTTCTCCTCACTTGCCTTCTTGTACTGGCGTGATACCCTTATCATAACCGATTGTGGCAGGTGTTACATTCTTATTCCTTGAATTATTCCCCTATTTTCTTGGATCACTCACCAAATTAGCAGCAGTCCTTCCCCTCACTCACCTTCTTGTACTGGTATGATACCCTCATCATAACTGATTGTGGCAGCAGTCTTTAGCCTCCTTGAGTAAACCTTAAAGGGCATGGGCTTATTTCTATCAACTTCATTTTCTTTCTCTTTGGGTTTAATGAAGGTGGCAATGTCTCAGAAAGTTTCAATCAATATTGCTCAAAGTCGATTTCCTCGGACTCCCAATCCCTTTATTTGTTAGCTACTTGTAGTTTTACCTTCTTCCTCTTTCTATTCTGCAATTTGGTCTTTTAACTAAGTTATTATTACGAATAATAATTAAAGTACATAGCAGACAAGAGAGAAGAAGAAGAAGAAGAAGAATGACATCGAAGTACATAGCAAATAAGAGGGAAGAAGAACAATGTATTTGTAACAGTTGTAACAACTCAAATTATAGATGAATCACGTGTCATCACCTTAAGGCTATTGGAACTGTTATTAGCGATTATAATAACTATAGTATGAAATGAAAAATCTGAAATTAATTAATTATTTTCTTCCTTTTTTGTTTCTTCTGTTTCACTTACTCTTGATCGCCTCGACAAATAATCTATCAATTCTATAATGAGCGAATCTCTTGAATAAAAATATCATAATTGCTAGTATAGAGCAAATGACCCTTGGAAATAACTCAATGGTAGAAAACATGAGAGGAATGGAGGTACGTCATTTAGAAGAAGGAAAGAAGAATCTACCGAGGCATAAATGAAAAATGAAAAGGACATCAACAACTTCAAGTCCATGTTCCAGTAACTTATGCAAAAGATGGGAAAGGAGGACAATGAAGCCACTACAAGAAACTCCAAAGATGATAGAAACTATACATTCCCAACTAGATTTAGCAAAATAGACTTCCCTACATTTAATGGGGTCGGGTGAAAAGTTAGATCTATCAATTGTGAAAAACAATTGACCACATACCAAAGAAACTAAAAATGAAAGTAGCGTCTTTGCACCTGGAAGGAGTAGCGCAGGTGTGGTTTCAACTAATGATAAGGAACAAAAATGGAAGAGAAGCATCGAGGTGAGAAGAATTTCTAACAATTTTGAGACAAAGATTCGACGAAGATATCTTTGAAGACCTAATAGGTGATTTGAAAGAACTAAAACATGAAGGGTCTATGGTAGAGTACTGCGCTCAGCTTGAAAGACATTCGAACAAACTGTCATTACTAGAAATCTACTTGATAAGTTTCTTCCTGAACAATCTTAAACTAGAGTTGGAGCTCACAGTCAAGATGATGAGTTCCTAAACACTTCAACAAGCTTACATATTCGCCAAGAAACAAGAAGCGATAGTAGTAGTCAGCGTGCTTGTATACTTTGAAAAGGAGAAAAATTGCTGCAGATGAGGGGAGGAGCACTTTCTATGTACAAAAGTGCAAATCAAACAATCACCCCAATCAAGAGCAATCTAAAGGTAGGATTACTTCTTATACCAGGGAATCGTGGAAGCATTAATAAACCCAATTACAATAGGAATTTGTAAGGAATAAAGGCAACAAACAGTAAAGAATTCAATGAGAAGGGAGTAAGAGGACTATGTTTTTGGTGTCACGAGAAGTACACTTTAGGGCATAAATGTTAGAAAAGATAGTTCAAACTATAGATGGTGGGGGATGAAGAAACAATCAAAAGGCAACAAGTGAGCGAGGAGTAGAAGGAAGGCGTACCATTTATTTCTAATGTATCCTTAGAAGCGATGTAGGGTCTAAAAGGCCAAAAGGAGTTTAAACAGATAAGGCTCATGAGAAATCACCAAAAGAAAACCTCGTACATCCTCATCGATAGCGAAAGTACTCATAACTTTTTTGATGAAAATTTGATTAGGAAAGGAAATGTAGAAGTGGTGGAAATACCATCCTTGGACATTACAGTGGAAGGTGGTTTAAATTTAAGTAGTAGGCAAATATGTAGGAATTTAACTTGGAAAATGCAAAGGTTACAATTCACTATTGATGCACTAATCCTTAAGTAAGGAGGATGTAATATGGTACTAGGAGTCTAATGGTTGGTGAGCCTCTACTATATACTATGTAAATTGAAAAAGCACACTATAAAATTTCAATGGGAGAGCATAATAGTGAAGCTGACATGTAACCTAAAGGAAAGAGTTGGAGAAATATCAGGTAATGTAACATCCCCTCACTTATGGGAAGGGTATTTTGGTCATTTTGGAATAGGTTAGGATTATTTAAAGTGTTTTTGACATATTCATGCATTCATATATGCACATGAATAGCCAATAGTGAATTATTGC
>JAOQML010000008.1:30034684-30051058 GCA_027568935.1 Erythroxylum urbanii
TTCAATGAAGTCCATGGTGATGTCGTCCTAAACTTGATAGGGAATTGGCAACAGTTGTAGCAAACCAGCACGTGACAATGTACCAGCTTTAGCTCATTGGCACACTTAACATAAAGCAACATATCCCTTCACTGTATTGTACATCGAAGGCTAATAAAATTATTGAGCTAGCCTTTTAGTTCGGCATACATTGGAATGCCCTCCTTTTTTGGAATCATGAATTCTTGTAATAATTGATAGGCAATATTAGAGTTAGGAGGGACTACCACCCAATTTTTGTTGTAGATTAAACCATCACATCATAGGTATAGAACATCTGGGTTCTTGTGAGCCTACTTATCGATTTTTTGCATATGTAAGTTGTTTATAGCTTTTGATTTCAAGATGTTCCAAACTTTCACATGAGTGATGGTTAATGCATCTAAACAAGGACTTATGGTGACCCTCGATAGTGCATCAGCTGCTGTGTTCTCCTTGCTCGGCTTGTAGTTGATCTCATAATCATAATCAAGTAACTTTGAAACCCATTTCTGTTGTTCTGGAGTTGCTATACATTGTTCAAGAAAATATTTTAAGCTTCTTTGATCAGTCTAGATATAAAATTTGATATCGAGCAAGTAGGGTCTCCATGTATAAATAGCTTGAATTATTGCTAACATTTCCTTAGCATAGATAGACCAAGATTGTTTGGAGGTACCTAACGATTGACTCATGAATGCAATGGGTCTGCCTTTTTGAGTGAGAATAGCCCCTATGCCATCTCCCAAAGCATCCAACTCAATGATAAATGGCTTTTGAAAATTAGGCATTACAAGTGTTGATGTTGTAGTCAAAGTCTCTTTGAGCTGTTGAAAAGCATGTTTAGCTTTACTTGTCCACCCAAATTTCCCTTTCTTCAGGAGGTTAGTTAGAGGTCAAACTATAATGTCGTAGTTGCGGAAAAACTTTTAATAGTAACCTGTAAGGCCTAGAAATCCACGTAACTAAAAAAATGTTAGTAGGCTTAGGCTAATCAACGATAGCCTTGATTTTGGCTTGATCAACCTTAACGCCTTGTGGAGTGACGATGTGACCTAAATATTCCAGCTCTTGAAGCCCAAATACACACTTGCTCAACTTTAGGAAAAAATGATGTCGCCTCAATAATTCAAAAGCTACCTTAACATGTTCAAGATGCATGTTCCAATTGGGGCTATATATTAATATGTCGTCAAAGAATACTAACACAAATTTTCAAAGGTAAAGACAAAATATGGAATTCATAATTGCTTAAAAGGTAAGTGGAGCATTACAAAGGCCAAATGGCATAACTAAATACTCATAGTGACCATTGTGAGTGCGAAATGCAGTTTTATGAACATGTGTGGGGTGTATTCGTACTTGATGAAATCCAGCCCTTAAGACAAGTTTTGTAAAATAAGAAGCTTCAAGGAGCTCATCAAGCATATCATCAACGGTAGGTATAGGAAATCGATTTTTGATGGTTAATTTATTAAGTGCTCTATAATCAGTGTAGAATTGTCATACACCATCTTTTTTTTTAACTAATAAGACAGGAAAAGAAAAAGGACTAGTACTAGGTCTTATTAGCCCCAATTTTAATTAGTCATGAACTTGTTTTTCAATTTCTGCTTTTTGAAAATAGACATACTTATAGGGTCGTACATTAATAGCTCGGTCCCGTCTTTAAATTAATGTCATGGTCTATTTCCTGAATTGGTGGCAATTGTTTGGGCTCTTGGAAATATCATCAAATTGTTGCATATCCGGATGGATTTGTTGTGATAATGGATTGGTTGCAGTGTATAAACACATTGCAAATACTGCACTTCCACTCTTGAAGTCTTTAGAGAGGGCTTTCATCGATGTACACTGAATTGATTGGCTATCGATGCCTTATAGCGATGAATCTGATTTCCTCAAGTGAACTCTATAGTTAATTATTTCCAGTTGCAACCTACGGTTCCTAATTGCTCCAACCAATGCACACCTAGCGCCAAATCCAGGCCTCATAATGGTAAAGCATATAATGTTAAGGAAAATGGAATACCTTGGATTAGGATTGGAACATCCTTAAATTTTCCCCGACATAACAATGGCCCTCCATTAGCTACCTTTACATTAAAAGGTTTGGTTGGTGTAATTGACAATTGTAAGTGGTTAGCCACCTTCTCACTAATAAAATTGTGGGTAGACCCACTATCTATGAGAACAACCAGCTTATGGTGGCCTATCATGGCTTTTACTCGCATGTTTCTATTAATGGACTAACTTAACAAGGCATGAAGTGAAATTTTAGGTTCTTTAGTGTCTGAACTGTCATTGCCACCTTCTAACAAGAGAATTTGAGAACCTCGACACATATGGCCAAGTGTGAATTTATTATCACAATTAAAACAAAGCCCCTGCACTCTCCTTTTCTGCATTTCCTCCTAAGTCAGGTGCTTTACTGGTGTTAAAGTTTTAGATACTACTATGGAGGTTGGTTCACCTGTTGTTCTTGTAGGAACCTTAGTAAACTTTTGTTGTTAGCTTAACTACTCATCCCTCATTCTTGCTAAGCTAATCACCTCTTTCAGGGTCTTTGGTTTAAACATACGGATCCCATCAGTAATTTCTGATTTCATTCCTTCTATAAAAGTCCCAAACAATGCCCTTTGAGACCACCCATGTTCTCGGTTTCCCAATCTCTTAAACTCTTAAACTGCTTTTGGTAATCCCTTATTGAACCCACCTGTTTGATTTTGGACAGAGATTCATCAAAATTTTCGCAGTCAGAAGGACCAAATCGAGCCCAAAGCTCTTTGATGAACAACTCCCACTTCACGTCCTTATTCCCTTCATTGTAAGTACGACGTAGCCATTGCCACCATTGATTATCCTCCCTTTCTAAATGAAAGGAAGACAAAGATACGTTTTATTTTCTAGTGTACCTTGGAAGTCAAAGAGTTGCTCCACTCGAGTGAACCATTTGGTAGGATCATCACCCAAATACTTAGGAAATTCGTGTTTAGTCAGTTTGGAAAAAAATTATGATCGACCATTTTCGTGGCTACCTCGAGCCTCTTAATTTTGGTGGTCAAAATAGCTGCCACTACGTTCATTGGCCCCTTTAGAGGGAGAATCAAATTTGGCAAATCGAGCCTCGCAAACCTTAATGACAATTTCCTCAAAACTACATAGCTTATCAGTCACGCCCAACTCTAGCCTAGATAAGTGATCCTGTAATCCCCTAGCTTAGATTCAAGATTTTCAATTCGTTCTTTATTGGTTGAAATTGTGCAAGCTGTGATACCAAATTGATAGGTCTAGTCAAAGCTTGTTGAAAATAGAAGAAATAAGGTTATGCTTTTAGGTGAGAACAACCATGAATTTTTTAAATTGTAATAAGCTTGCTTATTATTTCCTTCAAAAGTGTTTAAATACAAATGAAATGATTATCAATTTCCTTAAAAAAAGACCCATATCAATTAGTGCACTAAAGTAGCAACAGCTAAAAATAACTACTACTAGACTAATTCTTAAGCAAGCATAATTGTAACAAAATAAATTCCAGCACCTGTCTATTTCAGCACCTGCCACCTAGCCCATAAATCTTACATGTCGATATATCTTGGATTCATTCTTGGCACCCTTGAGGAACCTTTAAGCTGATCAATCCATCAAAAAAGCCTATTGGCAATGGCATCTCTGGTTGAATAGAAAGCATCTTCTCTTTTTAAGGCCTTCTTAGTTTCACTATACACTTTGCTCCCCTTATCTGCTTAATAAGAAACTTTGATGTTTTCAATATATAAGAGATCACAAATGCCATTTTTTTATCATCAAAGACCGAACAGATGAGGTACTTTTTTACAAAAACTGCTAGGTCCAAAGTAGTTGAAGAGGATCAGTCCTCACAGCTCTAGGATAAACTTGGCCCTTGCACTGAGGGGAATCTAGTACAATTACTTATCCAACAAGAGTCTTTTGCTTGTTCCTCAAGTATAAGCCAGTGCTTAAAATAATTCCTGCACTTTTACACATTGGAAAGCAAATTTTTGGATAAATCTATCTGAAGAGAAATGTGTTGCATTTTATAGAGCTCTCAAAAACCCACGTCCAAAATGAAACTCTATTGTTGTTGTTTCACCCTTCTTCTGTTGCTGAAGTAGATCACTCCATTTCTCCCATTAAAAAAGTTATTTATAATGATTAGTTCTACATTAATAAGATAAATTAGGTCCACAAACTTGAAGTTATTAATAGAAATTACAAAGGGAAACTTTCTTTATTTCTTCCCTAGTTCACTTAGAAAGGTGAAGAAAGTACTAACGGTCTCTTGAAGAATACATACTTGATAAGTGTAAATTGTATCATGTTTTAGAGCATAGTTTGAAATATGTTTAGCTATTAATTCAATCATTTAGTATATGTTTAAGTTAAAATTGTGTTATTTTGTTAATTATTTATGTTTGAAGTGTTTTATGGGTTAGTATAAGTCTTTGAGCTTAAATATTATGTATTTGAGGTACCTTGATGTGATTGTTAGTATTTTAGGGTCAATATCAAAGAACGGAGAAGTTTCAAAGACAATCGGGTTGAAACAACGGCCAGAACCTCCAGATTTGGCACATAATTATGGCTTATATGCCATGATCGTGATAGAAGGCTTAGATGTGAGCTACGATCGTGGCCTGTAGCCTGTGTCAGCCAGACGTACAAACACTCACGACAGTCAAGTTTTGAGAGATTTTTGGACCTTTCGTACCCCAAAACATAAGGATATAAAAAACAAAAAGAGGAAGAGAAATAGCTTTTGCATCAGCCAAGTTGAGAAACCTTAGAGAGAAATCATCGAGAGATAGAAGAAGAGAAGAAGGAAGAGAGAAGAGGATAAGAAGCTGACTAGAAATACTTCCCAGATCAGGAGGTTTCCTGAAGTCGCTGCCTCCCGTCATCCATTTTAGATTGTACTTCCTGTTATTTTCAATTTTATTATTGTATAAAATTGGATTGAACAATTTATAATAGATCTAGAGTGTCGAGGATGTTCTAAACTCACCTTCAGAGTTTTATTTTTGAATTAATGAGAATCTTCTTGTTTATTAAATCATTGAGAATCTGTTGTTTATGTGTTATTGGATTTTGTTGTGGTATGATTTTACTATTGCGTAATCCGATAATAAAATGAGAGGGTGAATCGGATAAAAAATGATTAAATTGGGCTAACGAGAGTTCAGTGGTTTAATAAATACCATAATTAATTAGATCAATAATTTTTGCGAAGAGAGATCTTGCATAGGTTTTTGATAGTTTACTAGAGAACTTCAGAACTAATTAAGGTTTTGGATAGGTTGTGAATTGAGAGATTGCAACCTCTATAATCTGATTAGGTTTTATGATTTAGGGTTAATGGTTATAACTCGAGAGAAAGTAATTAACCCTAGGATATTCTAGAACTAACAATATGATAATTCATAATCAGTTAGGTTAGCATTTAGGTAAAATTCCCTTTATCTCAATTGGTAATCTCCTTCGGTTAATTCTTGGGTGTGTTGCAATTTCTTAGTAATTAGTACTTTCTTGTTTGCTTCTTAATTTGGTTGATCGAATTAAATTCTCGTATTAGTTTCGTTGCATCTTGAATTTCTGTTATTTATTTTTGGCCTTAGATTTTAGGATTAGATTAGTTCCCTCTTTGTGGGATCGACACATTTGGTACTAGGCTAACAAACCATGTGCTTGTGGATTATTAAGGGTTAATAATTAAAACTTATACATAACAGAACCAATCAAGTTTTTGGCACCATTATCGGGGAGACGATTAGTTTAGTTCTTATAGTCTAAGGCTTTTTCACCAATTTTTGTGAAAAAAAGGTTAGGGATAAAGTACATCAACTTGGATATCGCTAGACAACAATGGAGAATCTCAAAAGTTGAACGCCAAAAGGAGAAAGAAAGAACAATCATGGAGAATATATATTATAATGAGTAAAGTAATTTTGCAGATTTCAATAAGCCCCAATTTAGCTGGGGAAAGCATCATCCTTATTTGAACATGTACATTTTGGGGTGACAGAAGTACCCAGATTTCTATTGGTCTAACAGGGAAAGGATTCCCATCGAACATCAAGGATAATTAGGATTTCAGCAAGACAAATCCAGTTCATGGGATTCCAAGTTGGACAAAATCATGGATAAGTTCACAGATATGGAGGAGACCCAGAAGAGATTGGAAGAGAAGTTTAAGCAAGTAGTAGAAAATCATGCCTCTTCTATTCACAACCTAGAGGTTCGAATGGGCCAGCTTTCTAGGGAATTTTTGGTAAGGAAAGTGTGGAAAACTATCTGTGCAATATGAAAGTAAATTCAATATAGCCATGTCAGGCTATCACAATTAGGAATGGGATAAAGCTAGAAGAATCAGCAAAAAATCAAGTTGAATATCACTTTATAGAAGACCAAGAAATCAAAAGGGTGAAGAAAAGGATGACACATATTATCTGCCAAATCTTAGTATATCATGCTTGAACATCGTAAAAACTTTAGTAGATGTCTATGAAAAGAATATTATCCTTTAGATTAGTAATGACCAAGTGACATTCAAAATGAATGATGTATTAAAGAATCTGAAGGAGGGTGACTCATTCCGATGAATTGATGTGTTTGAATCCTTAAAAGAGTAAAAGGATGAAGAGCAGACGAAAAAGAACATTAAGTTTGAAGAAGCTATGAAAGTCTCTGTTTGTAAAGCAAAAAAAGAAAAAGAAAAGGGAGTGACTAAGGAAGAACAAGAGTAGCTCACCTTCTTACCGGGCAAACTATTGGATTCTATGAAAGATTTAGGGAGTTTTATTATTCCCTGTTTTGTTAATAGTTCGCTCAAAAAAAGGACATTACCGAGCTTAATTGGTTCTCATAATTTTATCAATAGTGTCCTTATGATCATTTCACAATTTGTAGCTAGTTTTCATAATTTTATCAATAGTGTCCTTCTGATCATTTTACAATTTGTAGCTTACTTATAGGCTACAAAATCGATGTTGAATGAAAAGGGCAGAAGCAAGCCGCTCATAATTGATCCCGACCGAGTATCCAATGAAAGAAGAGCATTAAGCTACCAACGTTAAAAGAAGCGTTGCATGGGAGGCAACCCATGGATTGTTAATTAGCGGTTACTTCTTTGGCGTTTAGATAGTTTGAATTCTGTAGTTAGGTTATTTCGCTTCCAAATAAGGTTCGGAAGGTATAAGACTTCGACATGAGATAGATGATCAACGAAGTAACTAAAAAATAGGTGAAAGAGCTATAAGAGAGCTAGGAAGGGATCTCAGGAATGTGTAGAAGGACAAAAGAAGAAAAAAAAATCAGAAATTGGTGAAAAAATTGTAGGCCACGATCGTGGCCTGCAGTAGGGTAAAATTGTCCATGGGATTTTCAACTAAAATTTTTACCATTTTCCTTCCTTCACCTATATATTCATTTCATACTTCATTTTCACTCATTTTTATTTTAATTTTATCTCTCTAAATTTAGAACCTCCAAACACTCTTACTTCTCTCTAACCAACTTTCAAATTTCTACTTTATTCCAACTGCCACCTATGTACAATCTAGTATGCGCTGCGTTAAGCAGTCAGCGAAGCGCAACCAATCATCGAGACATAATCAAGTCCCAGGTTTAAGGGGAAGGAGCAGGGCAGCGGATTTCAGAGCACCCTTCCCAATCTACACAGAGGAGGAAGGTATTCATTTCCAATGCTTTAATGATAAATAGAGTAGTCCTGAAATACTTTGATTTTGATACGCTTGATAGGCTAGAATTGTGAAATAGGGTGGAGAATTTAGAAGAAAGAATTCAGTAGACCAAGTTTATGCACTTCCAATATCCTGTCTACCAGGAGCTCACTCTCGAATTCTTCACTTCCCTTTATTTCGAACCTAGTAAGCTTAAGGAAATGGGGTTTAGGTTACAGGGATGAACTTATAAGCTGAACATTGAAATCATGTGTGATAATTATGGTTTCCCCGAATCTTCCATTTTCAATCAGCACGACGATTTTTGTGCTTCTTGCTATTGGAATGAGCTCATTGGGCTAGAGTGGCTCGATGCTAAGAATGCCCATAACAACATTATACGAACCCATGAGCACTTGTTGTTGCAAAAATTCATGTCAAATGGTTTTTGATAAATCAGAAACCAACAAGTGCTCAGCAAAGGAACTTTTTCTGTTGTGCATGGATCACAACATCCTAGTGTGCACTTCCACACATATGTTGAATGCTATTGTTGCGACTTTACGTAAGAGGACCAATAATTTGGGTATGGTTTACTTGGTTTCCACCATTGCTGAGTACTATGGTGTGGATTGTAGTGGTTTAATCGTTTACCTCCCAGATTTTCTAAATTACCATCGCTTGTGGCATGCTGAAATCCTCAAGTCCGATAACATGGAACTCCGAGATATCAGCCAAAAGACTCATGTGAAGATTAGGGCCAATCAGGTGAGTTCTAGCACAGTGCCACCTCAACAAGCAGAATAGGACTCGACTGGCGAGGAGTCTGAAGAGGAAGAAGATACAGGAAAACCTAGTCGAAAGAAAGTGCTCGATATAATCTCTACCAACACTAAGATAATTACATATACACTTGTAAAGAATTTTAGAAGGATGAAGGAGATGGTTTGCACAAAACGACATCAGAGCTTGGGATATACACCGGATTCATCAATACTTCGAGGCTCCAAGCGTCCGACTGTTACCTCTGACACTATCCCCGCCTCCATCACCACGAGGCTTTGGTTCTAACCCATTTCTTTTAAAATTTAGTCTTTATTTTTATTTTATGTTTCTTCCTTCCACGTGTTTTTGTTTATCTGCTTCTCGCATTGAGGACAATGTGTTGTTTAAGTATGGGGAGGGTTATGTGTTTTGTTTGAGTATAAATTTTGCATATTTTATGATAGTTTGTTTAGGTTGCATATTATGAATTGTGTGAATGTGTAAATGGCTTAGATGGAATGAAATTGATTTAATTTTGATCATAATCTCTTAGGTTGCGAAGAGTCATTAGCTCGCGAAATTAGTGATCTTGGTTCTTTGGCTAAAATATGCAAGTTAATTAGGATTTAGTGTTAATTTATCACCCTATAAGTTGTCACACTCATTCATAATTTTAGGTCTTTCGACTAAGTAACTTAGCTAGTATTTGTTCATGAAAACAAGTAGCCACAGTAATAAGGTAGGCATTAATTAAAAAGAGTGTTTGTTAATTTTAATTAAATAACTATTTTGTTGGCTTTCAGATTATGAATAGAGCTAATAGCCAGTTAAGAATGTGATGTAGCCGAGTAATTAGATTGACACGCATCACAAATGTGTGTCTACGCCTCAAAAGTCTATAATGATGTTCCATGATGTAGCCGAGTAATTGGATCGACGTGCATCACAAATGTGTGCCAGCAACTCAAAAGGCTATAATGATGTTCTAACCAAGCAACTTAATAAAAATATGACTTAGTCGAGTAACCGAATCGACATTCATCACCAATGTTTGCCTTCATGTAAAAGATTGGGTTCATGTCTATAAAAACACAAAAAAAGATGTTTTCTAATAAAAACTTATAGAACTTGTAAATAACTTGACTTTTCATAAAAACATACTTAGGATTAGTTACAAAGTTTGAATGACCAAATAATTATTAATATGTGCGTACAATTGAAAAGGGTGAATTAACTCGACACTTAAGTTTTGATTAATATGTATATTTAGTCCAGAGCTTCTAGACACAGATTTTGCATGTTAATGATATAGACCAACTTGAATGATTGTGTTTAAAGTTAAATTTATTTCATGAAGTTGAAGTCATTGCCTCATTATTGCATTGTGTACTTTGTGATTTTGTATTGTTTGTTGTTTTGTTTGCTTGAGGACAAACAAATGTTTAAGTGTGGGGATGTTGATAAGTGTAAATTGCATCGTGTTTTAGGGCATAGTTTGATATGTGTTTAGCTATGAATTCAATCATTTAGTATGTGTTTAAGTTAAAATTATTTTAGTTTGTTAATTATTTATGTTTTAAGTGTTTTATGGGTTAGTACAAGTCTTTGAACTTAAATATTATGTTTTTGAGGCATCTTGATGTGTTTGCTAGTATTTTAGGATTAAAAATCAAAGAACGGAGGAGTTTTGGAGACATTCGGGTTGAAACAATGGCCCACGATCGTAGCATGTCAGACTATGATTATGACAGAACCTCCAAATTTAGCCCGCGATCTTGACAGAAGGTTCAGATGTAAGCCATTATTGTGGCCTGCATTAGGCAAATGTGCAGACACTCATAAACATCAAGTTTCAAGGGATTTTTTGATCTTTTGGATCCCGAAAAAATCCTAGGGTTATCCAAAATACAAGAGGATATAAAAGGAACAAAAAGAGGAAGAGAAAGAAGCTCAACCACTTTAAGAAACCTTAGAGAGAAATCATCGAAAGATAGAGGAAGAGAAGAGGGAAGAAAGAAGAGGAGAAGAAGCTGACTCGAAGTATTTCCCAGATCAAGAGGTTTCCCAAAGTCACTGCCTCTTGTCACCCATTTTAGATTGTATTTCTTGTTATTTTTAATTTTATTAATGTATAGAATTGGATTGAACAGTTGATGATAGATCTAGAATGTCGCGGACGTTCTAAACTCACCTTCAGAATTTTATTCTTGAATTAATGAGAATTTGATTGTTCATGTGTTTGTTGGATTTTGTTGTGTTTTGATTATGCTATTGCATAATTTGATAATAAATTGAGAATGTGAATCGAATAAAAAACAATTAAATTGGACTAACGAAAATTAGGTGATTTAATAGAAACCATAATTAAATCATATTGATAATTTGTGCGGAGAGAGATCTTGCATAGGTTTCCGATAGTTTATTATAGAACTTCATAACTAATTAGAGTTTTGGATAGGTTGTGAATTAAGAGATTGCATCCTCCATAATCTGATTAGGGTTTAAGATTTAGGGTTAATGGTTATAACTTGAGAGAGAGTAATCAACCTTAGGATAATCTAGAACCAACAATCTAATAATTCATAATCAATTATGTTAGTATTAAGGATAAGTAAAATTTTCTCTCTCAATTAGTAATTTCTTTCTATTGATTCTTGGGTGTGCTGCAATTGCTTAGTAATTAGTATTTTCTTATTTGATTTTTAATTTAATTGATTGAATTAAATTCTTGTATTAGTTTTGTTGTATCTTGAATTTCTATTATTTATTTTTGGCCTTAGATTTTAGGATTAGATTAGTTTTTTCTTTGTGAAATCGACATCTTTGGTACTACGCTAACGAACTATGCACTTGCTGATTATCGAGGGTTAATAATTAAAACTTATACACAACTAAACCCCAATCAGTATTCATTCAAAAGATTAGAATTAAAACTAAATCGGTCAAGAATAGATATTTGCAAGGAACAAGTCGAACCTCTGTCTGGAAAACGTTTTATGGTAATTCTCCGATGAGAAATTTGCTTAAAGAAGTTTTCATCAATTTCATCTCATTACTTACTTGGTAGGGGCTGAATTCCTACAACATACTAGTTGGACCAACAGAAACTTGTCAAATGTAATCACTGATGTTTGTACACCCATACTAAAAAACTAAAACAAATGTCAACGAGGCCAGTGGCCGATCTTCATCTCAATAAAAATCCTTTTTGACTAACACAGGGAAAAAGAAAGATTGTTGATAGGTTGCAGGAATTGCCAACCGAATTTGCTTCGTTTTCTTTTGTATTTAAAATTTTGCTTAGGTGAGAATTCAACGATAATTGAGTTGGGAAACTTTTTGTACTCTTCTTCGTTATGTGCAAGAGTTTAAATACAAAACAAGAGAATCAAATTCCGAAGTAATGGCAAAATTAATGGCTAACTACAGAAATATAGTCGGACCTATTGAAACAGTAGAGCAACTAAGTAATGACATCTAGCAAACTACGACCAAGTCTATAAGCCACGTACGTAGGATTCATAATAACTTAAGATTCATGACACAGACCTCCTCGTTGCATCACCGTAAAAGACGTCAATTTAACATCCAGAGATATACTTGTTAAGGTATATATCAAAGTGATGCATTAATTGAAATGTCGGAGGAGGTTGGGCTGGTTCTTTCAGTCGCAGAACAGATAGAACGCTTAAATTAAAGGGGACACAGTACGATTTATAGAACAGGGCCTGTCAAAGAAGAGTCATTTGCCTTTATTGAGACTGTCTTTAGGATATAAGGATAAAAATTTTGTTGAACAGTTTTGTCATGTTTTTCAGTTACAGAGATAATTATGATATAAAGGTGACAAAATCTACAGAATGTAACATCATTTCTGTTTTGTTTCCAAAAGGAAAACACAAACTCAACTAGTTATATTACATGAGTTGGAGTCAAAAACAATCATAATCATATTCATATTAAATTTTGACCATTCAGCAATAATGTACAATAGTATCTCTAATTATCTTAATTATTCCTCAACTACCATTAATCTTATCCAGTTTAAATAAATCAACAACGGTTGCATAAAATAATCAGCTAATACAAAGTTTCTAGTCTTTGTTTTAAAAAGTAAAAGTTTACTTGCTTGAATTAGTCAATAAGGATTTTACATTTATTGTATATGATCTTGTATATCTCTTAGCTTAGCCACCAAGTAATACATGTACCATATATACCAAACTATTAGTCAATGAGAAATATATACACAAAATTACACAATTTTTTAATTATGGTATGTTGGTTTACTTGAAGCAGTTGCATTTGTCTTCTTTCCTGTTTTTTTGTTAGGCAGCCTAATACATTGAACATTGCAACTTCCTCTCGAGTGGGCGCGGACTTTCAAGCCATGAAGGATTTGATCACATTGACCATGTAAACACTCACATGGCTAAGTTTTTAAACAAATAATTTCTAGGCTATCGGCTTTGGGCTATATTCTGCTACTTGCTCGTCGTGAAACTCCGCCACCCACTTCCTATAAAAAGGCCTACTAAACTACTTGACAGATGGAGACCTGTTAGAGTTGGCCTTAGTTACTGGGAATTTATAATGGTTACTGAAGTGAAACTATTTGGCACTTTACCAAGTCCCTTTAGTCAGAGAATAGAACTAGCCTTGAAACTGAAAGGGGTAGAGTATGAATATGTTGAAGAAGACCTTTCCAACAAGAGTTCTTTGCTACTGGAGTATAATCCAGTTCACAGGAAAATTCCTGTGCTTGTTCACAATGGAAAACCAATTGCAGAATCGCTCGTCATATTAGAGTACATCGACGACAAATGGAGCAACAATCCCATTTTGCCTAAAGATCCTTATGATCGAGCTACTGCACGCTTTTGGGCAAAGTTCGTCGATGAAACAGTAAGTTAAAATTGTTCATATCAGCAATTATTGCTTTTTAACATTTTGTGTCCACATGTGAACCTGATATAATTCATAATCAATTTATGCAGATCCTTCAATTGGTGATTAAGTCTCGCGATGCTACAGGGGAGGAGAAGAAGCATATAATTGAAGAGGTAGTTAAGAAACTGAAGTTGCTTGATAAAGAGCTAGAAGGAAAGGAGTTCTTTGGAGGTCAGTCCATTGGATACCTAGACATTGTTGTTTTCTACATGATCTACTGGTTTCAACTGCGCCAAGAAGTCACGGGACTGGCAATCATAACCGAAGAGAATTTGCCAATCTTATGGAAGTGGAGTCAAAAACTACTTGAAATAGCTATGGTCAAACAGTGCTTGCCCTCGAGAGACATACACCTTGCTTACATGAGAGCTCGCATCAGTGATGCAAAATCTACTTCAAAATAGACAACCATTTCATAATTTTCCTGCATCACAAGCAGACATTTTTCATTGATTCCTTGTTCTTTTCTAGTTCTATGTGTTTTTCTGTCCCTGTGGTTTGCAGTAGATGAGGTTTCCCTCTCATGCGTAAAGGCTTGTTTTGATTCTTGGAATATATATGGCAACATCAATGTATTGAACACATTGAAGACTCATTCACAGTGAAGACGTTAAACTCTGCATATAAACCCTAAAGGATAACTTCAGTTTTTCTAATATAAATAATTAGATTAAAACAAAAGCTGCCAGCTACGGGCTATTGAAGAGAAAAAAGTCCAGGTTTTAACAACCTACACAACAAGGAGCAGGACAGGAAAACAATCTGTGCAAAAACGAACTACAGCAGAGAAAGAAACAGAATAACAACCCGAACTGAGAGTCTAAAAAAACTAAAAGAGCGGGGGAAGAAACCAAAAGAACATGTTACAGAAAAGAAATAGCTGGAGATAGATGCTCGGAGCCACCACCAAGAAGAAAGAAACGATACCCAGAGTGGTTCACCTGAGTAAATAGGGATGGCAATTGAGCCCGGGCGGACCATAATTGACCTAGCCTGACTTGAAGTCAATGGACAATGCCCAGTTTGACCGAGCTTCTGACATGATTAGGCTTGGGGACTATTCTAACCTAAAATGACATTGTCCTGAACTGTTATTTTTTAAAAAAGTTTGGGCGAGTCGAGCTGAGGAGGCCTTGGACGCAAGTCGCTTCTGACCTGGTCGAGCTAGGGCCTACTGTCTTGGGCCTGATCGGGCCCCGACTGCCAAGCTTGGCCTGACTTAAGTCATTGTTATCCCTATAAGTAAATAATTAATACATACTGTTTACTATAATGACATGGTCTTTCCTAATGTTCTATAGGCCCTGGGTGAAGTAAAAAAAGATCCCAATAAATTGACAATATATAAACATATAAATTTTAAAAGAATATTTTTATTATTAAAATTTAATATCTACACATAAGTAACCTAATTGCAACAATCGAATAGCAAAATACTAAGAAAATTGCACTAACAAATGCACAGATGATTATGATTTATAAAAAATATTTCTCCGTGTAGATTTAGATGCAAAATCATTAATAATATTATCAAAATTAATATCATCCAACATATCCTTCTCGATAAATAAAATAGTGAAATCATTCAACTTATTACGATCTTATTTAACTATCAAATAATTTTATTTAATTATCAAATACATCTAACTAATTACAGTCTTATTTAATTATCAAATAATTTTTATTATTATTTAATTATAATGACGTGTTTAATAGAATCATACAAATTTTTATAATAAATGAAACCGTTTATATAATCTTTAAATTGAGTAGCTTAAACTATGTGATTTGGCACATTATCACTAAACTTACGTAAACTTCTATAAGAACACGAATCCAACAATTATTACATTATTTGTGGCAAAGTATAATAAAAATTAAAATTACAAAAATTAAATTATTTGTTAATGTTTAATTATATTTTTATAAATAATAAGTAATCTAAAAATAAAAAGGAGAAATACAAATAAATGCAATATCATTTGGTATTAATGTTTTGATTGAAAATGCTAATATAATGTTCATGTTAATGACAAATTATAAATTAATTATAATATATTCAAATATTTAATAAGCTAAAAATATATAAAAAATACAAAATTTTACCTTTAAATTATCACTTAGAACTCAGAAAGACAAAATCATGAAAATTTTTTACTATCAATTTTTGAGTTGAAGTATCTTAGATTTATATGTTGATCGAAATTAAAAAAATTAGTGTAAGAAATATGCTTAAATGCTTCAAAAGTATTTTAAAAATATAATAAGTTATCGTTATCTAGCTCATAAAGGAAACTATTTAGCTTCCAAAGTTAAATAACGTTAACTTTTTTGGTTAACTTTCTCTTCTCCTCTAAGTGACAACTAAGGATTTACTATCCTTCCTCCTGAAAAATGCCAAAAATTACTGTTGAAATATATTGATAGTGGGCCCCTAATATCAGTGGGCCCTGGGCAGGTGCACTATATAATGATTATAACAACCTTATGTTGTTACACTTTTCTTACAGGTTATAACTTACCTTAAAAAAAATTTTACTAATGTTTTAAAAACCAAATCGGACATAGAATCGATAAAATAAAAAGTTTAAGGTTTAAAAGTTCAACTAGTATTAAACCGCTATACAACCGATATATAAGAGTAAAATTTATAAGGGTGAGCAAAAATAAAATATTTTATTGAAATAAAAATATATCAATGTCTATTATTATATAATGAATTAATAATAAATCAAATCTAATAATTCAAACTAAATTTGAGTCTATTATAAAACTTCAAATACAATAAAAATCAAAATTGTTTTTCTGAAGGAGGTCGTGTCTCATCATCATCAAAAGTTCTAACTTCTCCAATGCTATTTAAAAACTTGTAAACTACGTTTTCATCGGAAGTATTTGGGTTAACTTCTTCTATTGCATTCAAATAATTTTTTTAGAGCAA
>JAOQML010000008.1:30056422-30069458 GCA_027568935.1 Erythroxylum urbanii
CCACGATCGGGGCCTGCATCAAGCAAACACAAAACTAGCTGAAAACGTCAAAATTTGTGTGACTTTTTAGACCGTTTTGTCTCCGAATCAACCCTAGAGCTTCCAATATATAAATAAAATATTAAAAGACAGAGGAAGAGCCTTTGAAGCCTTTTTGCATTAGTCAAATCCGAAATCCTAGAGAGCATATCGAGAGATTTGAGGAAGGAGACAAAGGAAGAGAGTAGGTGGTTTCCCATCATTGTTGCCTCCACTATTCCGTTCCGATAATATTTTCCATCTTCATTTCAATTTTATTGATGTATAGAATTGAGATAATCGTTGAGAATAGTTATTGTTGAATGTCGATTTTTGTCTAAACTCACCTTCGAGATTTTGATCTTTGAGATTAATGAAGTTTGATTTATTGTGTTTTCATTGAATTATTTATGGTTTAATGTCTATGCTTAATAATTCGGTAATAAACTTAGAGGTTGAACATAATGAATATAATTAAATTGGGCTAACGAGAGTTAGATAGTTTGGTAGATAAGAATTGAATCGAATCGATAAAATCATGTAATGAGAGATCGAGCACAAGTTTTTGGTAGGTTATTAGACAAAATTCTAAACTGATTTAGGTTTTGGGTTAATTGGAAATTGATATATTATAATTCGATAATTTAAATTAGGGATTATAAATTAGAGTTAAAGATTATAACTCGAGAGAGAGTAATCCACCTTAAAACCATCTAGACCTAGTAATTCAATAATTGCATAATCAATTAAAATTTTATTAAATTTGTTTTAAAACACCCTTTCTTTCAATTGGTAGTTTCTGGGTGATTCTAGATTGGGTTGTTCAAAATTACTATTTTGCTTATATTTTATGAATTTAATTTTTAATATTGATTGTTTGATTGGTCAATTTCTGCTCTAGATGTTTATTTTGATTTATTATGAATTTTAGTTAAGCCTTAGGTTTTGGGATTGGATTAAAATTCCTCATGGGAACGAAACTTTAGGTACTATACGAACGACCCGTGTGCTTGTGGAAATATCGAGGTTAAAAATATTAAAACTTTTCATAACATAAAGCAACGCAATCATTAGTCATTAATCTTCTAAAGAAAATGCATATTGACTAATCACAAGATTAAAAATACATGCTAAAGTTGCTATGAAATTCTCTGGTCCATTCACACTCTAACCATGACTATATAATCCCATAAGCAATAGAAAACGAGAAATTGTTTGTTTGTTTGTTTTATTCTTTCTCTTATTTTTATTAAAAACTTAAAATAAGTAAAACAAACAAATTCAAAAACACATATGCATATAAAAAGTAATACAGAAATGTAAAGGAAAGAAATTTACTTCCCTTGGGTTGCCTTCCAAGAAGCGCTATTGTTTAGGGTTGCTAGCTCGACTCTATGTTTCCTTCTCACGTGACAAAATTATGATCTTTAGATGTCACATGCGACTCCTCCATGTGAGGTTCTTTAGGATAAGGTCACAGTTCATGATTGGTCATATTCAGCATCTTCCCTATCCTTTGACTTTCAATCTTGACTGAGTCGATGCACTCTGAAAAGATCTCAAGTGTCTCTTTGCCTTTTTCTTCCTCATTTAATTCCTCCAATCTACTATGTAAAGGTGAATAGTTACTCTCAAAAATAATAATGAACTCAGTACGCAGCTCTGAGCTAAATGATATGATTTTTTCTAGTTTGAGCTCCTCCTCAAATTCTTTCACACAAGAAAATCTTTAAGTATTACCCTCAAGATTCTTAAGCTCTGCATCACTTTGTAAGATTTCCTCACTTACATCTATAGGGTATCCCTAGGTTTGATATGATTGCTCCTCTTCCATTTGTGATTCTAGGCATTTGATCCTAGTTGCTATTTCACCCATTTGGCCTAACAAGTTCTGGTTTCTAGACGTTATATGCCTCATTTCCTACTCGAACTATTACCACTACTATTGTAGGCTATGTTGAAATTGGAGATTGTTAGCAATCACAACATTCATCAATTCTTACAAAGATGCACCTAATTATTTTTGGCTCTATACATTTTGGAAACTAGACTAAGATTTCCTTTCATCCTACTAAAATTGTAAGGTATTCTGTTAAAGTTGTTGCACACTCTTTTGAAGCTACTACATACCCTCTTGAAATTGAAGATGCATAGCATTATAGGTCTTGATATAGCCGTCTAGAGGCATACCTGAGCTATAACAAGAAGCTTTTGGTCCACATGAGAATTGTTGGGTGTCCTGTAAACTATCACAGAAGTAATTCCAATGGTTATATCATCTATAACCAAAGTTAGGTTGATCAGTCCAACCTTAGTTATAGGATTGAGAATAAAAGTTAAAGAAAAAATTATTTCCATCTATGATTCTTTTTATAAATTACAAACATGAAACAAAATAAATAAAGGATCACGAAATAACTGAGAAGAAACCAATTACGAACAAATATATACAAAACACTAATTAAATCACAAACAAAAACTAAAACACCAAACTCCCCGGTAACGATGCCAAAATTTACAATGCAACGTAAGATTAGTCAAAACAAACTAGACTACTACTATAGAAGTAGTGAGTCTAGGTCGATCCGATAGAGAGTGTGTGCAAAGTTATTAAAATTAAATTAATCAGTGTTTGGGTTAGAGGGTTTTGGATTTTGGAAAAATTAAATTAAATAAAGCTAGATTAATAAAAACAAATTAAAGAAAACATGAAAAAAATTATAAAATTAGGGAATTCGGTAAGGACCTAGTTCTTTCGTTCAATGTTGCATCCCACTACCGTAGAGTACATACCTGAACATCCTGAGGATATTCAAGTACATATCATATAACAATGCTATGTTGGATTAAACCTAGTCTTTTAAATGGCACCATAAAGAAAATACAATACTTAAAAACCTCATCACTTCATTTCATTCATAAAGGTTTACACAGTAGACATTAAAAACCAATATTCACAACCTTTATACACAAGTTCTACATGTCATATGTAAACTACTTAAAAACAACTGTAACTCCTCAAATCCTAGCTGACAGACCTTTGAGCTGTATCTTTATTCGAAATGTTCTTCTAGAAGATCTTAAAAATCTAGGTCTCCTGTCTCGTGCCTGAAATTATCAACATTGCAAATTAGGTTGAGTTTTACGAACTCAATAAGTAAACCATCATTAACTATCCCACTCTAGGAAAGCACATAAATATCATCCAACCAACCAATTCATAAAATTTTCCATCCTAATAAGACGTAATGAATGTCATACATATCGCATATATTCTTTCATAACTTGTACAACCAAATCAATCACATTATCATGGCATATCACTTTAACATCACAACTTTAGAAAAGATTTCACAAGCATATGTTTCATAATCATAAATGTACAAATGCAAATGCATATGAGACTCTAGATTCATTAATATTTATTGTGACCGAATGCCTTTTAGATACAGATATAGATACTAGCCCATTGGGCTTAGTCAGATACAAAAATCACAGAGCAAATCTCTCAATGCACAATTCTGAGCTTAAAGCTCTTTCAGACTGGCTACTCTAATCACAATGTCTTTAACTGATCATGCATTTAATGAAATGCATCAAATAACAGAATATGCCATGAATAGCATTCACATATGATGCAAAAATAGAATCATATATTGATCGGACCTCAGTCCCGAATATCAAACTCCTCGGGCCTTTAAAGTCTGGAATTTATGTACAGATTACAAACAATTCAATAATTGGAAGTTAAACAAAATCAATCAATCAATCCTTGGAAGATCATCTAGGTTGACTGAAAAATGCTCCCTTAAGCTTATTACCTTAAAGTCTCGGGAATGTTTGGAAGCAGTCATTCGACGTGCTTCTCTATATGCAATCATATACATTTATATGTCACTCATGTGCATTTTCATTAGAATAATCAGTCATAAATATGTTTATGAATGTATCATGTATCATTTATGTTCAATGACAATTTCTCAAGTATGTTTCTTTAATACTCTTTATAAACAATGTATAGCACTTTAAAACATTCTTTTAATCCTTAATACCCTTTTATTCACTTTAATCCCTTCCTTTAACATCAATTAAATTCATTTAAGAGCTCATTTAAACCTACATGCCTCATATGGAAACATCCTTACTTGAATTAGGTTGAAAAACATCCAAAAAATCAACCTTTGATACATCCTCTTGGGTCGAAATCGTGCCTGCGCACGATCATGACTTTTCTTCTTCACTGTAAAGTCGCAATTGTGCAGATGCATGATCGCGATCATACCTTCAAAAAACACAACTATCAACTTCAAGCCAAATTTCAAGACTCTTAAGGACAAATTTCAAATTCAATTTTTGTATGAGAAATGTAGCCATATGTCTCTAGTTTACTCCAAATCAAAATCCATCTAATTGGGATATTCACAAATTAAGTTATGGCCAAAATACAGATGTATGTTCATTAAAACACTGTATATAACATACTCCAACACAATTCATTGTCAATGTTCTATTACTTCTCTATCATTTCTCTGTCCTTTCACATTGATAATTCAGTTATACCTCAATTTTCAATTCAGTAATCTCTATACACAATTCACAAGTTCATGAATAATCACAACCCAAAAATTCATATTTTTACATGTCACATTTTCTGCACTACTAATCTTCATTTAACTTCAATTATCATAATCATTTATACACTTTCTACAAATTTTCTACTGATTTAACTCCTTCATCACGTTACTTATATCTAAAAAATTGCTTCTTCTTACACCACTCACGCATGCATCCATTCATATTCCTACACCATTCGCGCATGCATCCATTTTCAATGATTAAATCATCTTCAAAAGTCATTTACACTAATATAAATCTCAAAGCATAACTTACTTGTCTTAAACTTCACTCTCTTCAGTAAAATTCCAGAAATGGGGGGAAAGCTAATGAGAGATTTTAGCAAGAATTTGAAAGCACCAAATAGTTGAAGACTTTGCAATTTGTATTAAGCAAACACCAAAGACATATAAATAAGCTAAAATTCGGTCGTGGATAAACAAGAAGGAAGGTTTTTGGTGATGGAGAATTTCGGTGAAGGCAAAGAAAGGAGCTACAGAAACATATTTCCTAAATGACTAGGTGGCTCGATTATGCATTGCCACATGTCTCTCATGCATGTCTTACATTTGTCACCATGTGAAGCTACTAAATGTCAATTAGTTATTGGTCCATATGTCAAATAGTAATTTATCCAATTGTCACACATTAATTGATCCATTTCTCACTCCATAATTGGTCCATTTGTCAATAATTTTATTTGTCTCTTATTTCTATATTTTCCTAGTCTAAAAATACCCCAAAATTTTGATAAATTCCAAAATATCTAAAATGTCGCCAATAATGCGAAAATAATTCTAATACACACCAATTAAATTTTCAAGACAATTAATCCATAATTGACACTTTAATCACATTAAAATCATTTATACCAAAAAATGTCGATGAATGCATGTACAATTATTTTCATAGGTGACAACATTATTCATATGCATGTGTATTCCATATAATGCATGAAATGCATTTCTAAATTCTTAATAAACTCTCATATATAGCATTCTAGGGTTTTAACCCTAGTCATGGGAAAATAGGATGTTACAATTCTCCCCTCCTTAAGAAATTTTGTCCTCGAAATTCTTACCTGATTCATGAAACAAGTGGGGATATTGCTTTCTCATATGCTCTTTTATTTCCCAAGTTGTTTCTTCACTCAAGTGATTTTTCCATAGGACTTTCACCAATGAAATTTCCCGATTCCTCAACTATTTTGGCTAATATCCCACTATTTCGGCTGGATCCTCAACATAACTTAGATTACTAGCAATTTCAGTCTCTTGAGCTGGTAATACATACATCGGATCAGATCTATTCCTCCTAAGCATGCTGACATGAAAAACATTATGTATTTGAGACATTTCACTCGGTAAGGCTAATCTGTACGCCAATGGTACTACCCTCTCTATAATCTTATAAAGACCAATGTACCTAGGGCTCAACTTGCCCGTCTTGCCAAATCTCAACACTTCTCGCCAAGGTGAGACTCTCAGAAATAATTTGTTTCCCACACTGTATTATGTATTCTGTATCCTTTCTGTGCTGATCGACATAACTCTTTTTCCTATCATGTGCTGCTTTTATTCGACTTCAAATCAATTTTATCTTATCCACAATATCTTGTATCAATTCTGGGCCTTCTATAATTCTTAAACCTTCCTTATCCCAATATAGAGGCGTTCGACATTTTCGACCATATAATGCCTTATATGGTGCCATTCTAATACTGCTGTGGTAGTGGTTGTTATAAGCAAATTCAATCAAAGATATTTACTGATCCCAAGCTCCTTGAAACTTCAATACACATGCTCTAAGCATATCCTCAATAGTCTTGATTGTCCTCTCACTCTACCCATCTATTTGAGGATGAAATATAGTACTAAAGTTTAACTTCATACCCAAAGTTGTTTATAAGCTACCCCAAAATCTCGAGGTAAATTTGGGATCTTTGTTCGACAAAATAGACACGGGAACCCCATATAATCTCACTACTTCATTCATATATCTCTGAGCTAACTGATCTAGTGACTTATTCTTTCTTACTGGTAAGAAATGAGCCAACTTGGTCAATCTATCAACAATGACCCAAATGGCATCATATTGCTTAAAAGTCCTCGGTAAGCTTATAATAAAATCCATCGTGATTCTCTCCTATTTCCACTTTGGAATATGCAATGATTATAGCTTACCAACTGGAGCTTAATACTCTGCTTTGATCTATTCGCAAGTCAAACACTTAGCCACATATCCAACCACTTGCTTTTTCATCACTGGTTACCAAAAATGTTGCTCTAATGCGTTATATAGCTTGGTAGTACTAGGATACATAGCATAAGCTGTTACATTCGCTTCCTCTAGAATTTCCTTTCTTAATTCACCCACATCAGGAACACACAACCTCTGTTTTAACCACAATGTTTCATCTCTCAATTTAAATTTAGAACCTATATTCATCTTAATCTTCTCAATCAGTTTCACCATTTCAGGATCTTTACTCTAAGCTCTTCTAATTTTATCATGCATCATCGGTCTCAACTTTAGTGTGGCTATCAATACTTCGTCTCCTCCTAATTTCCATTTAACATTTAATGCTCTTAATAGAACTAGGTTATCTTGATAATTATATTTGAGCCGTATTACTATTGGATTTCATGCTTAATGCATCAATTACCACATTAGCTTTGCCAGGATGATACTCAATTGTACAATTATAATCTTTCAACAACTCTATCATCGCCTCTGTCTCATATTCAACTTTTCTGACTCAACAAATATTTCAAACTTTTATGATCAGTAAATACCTGAAAAGTTTCACCATACAAGTAGTGTCTCCAAATCTTCAAAGAAAATACTACAGCGGCAAGTTCTAAATCATATACCGGATAGTTCATCTCATGAGATCTTAATTATCTTTATGCATAAGCTATCACCTTGCCATACTACATCAACACACATCCCAATCCTTGATGCGAAGCATCACTGTATACTACTTAACCACCTGTTCCAGAAGCAATAGTTAATACTGGGGCTGTAATCAACTGATGTTTTAGTTCCTCAAAACTTCTTTGACAATCATCATTCCATATAAAAGGCATATTTTTTCTCAGAAGTTTTGTTAAATGGGATGAGATTAGTGAAAACCCCTCGAAAAACCTTTTATAGTAACCAACTAATCTTAAGAAACTCTGAATCTCAGTCACATTTCTTGCAGCTTCCCACTTCATCACTGCTTCTATTTTCTTCAGGTCTACTTGTATACCGTGTCTAGATACAATATAACCTAAGAATACTATATGATCAAGCTAAAATTCACATTTTTTAAACTTGGCATATAACTATTTCTCCCTCATTATTTGTAGAACCAACCTCAAATGTTCTGCATGTTCCTTTCTACCCTTTGAATACACCAAAATATCATCAACAAAGACAATCACAAAGCAATCTAAATTAGGTTTAAATACCTTATTCATCAAGGCCATAAAAGCTTTCTGGGCATTAGTCAATCCAAACGCATCACCAAAAAGTTAAAGTGCTCATATCTTGCTCTAAATGCACTCTTTGATACATTAGCCTCAGCTACTTTCAACTGATAATATCCGATCTCAAATCTAACTTTTTGAATACCTCTGCTCCCTGTAACTGATCAAGCAAATCATCAATCCTCAGCAATTGGTACTTTTTCTTAACTGTTACCCAATTTAGTTTTCGATAATCAATACACAACCCTAGGGTCCAATCTTTCTTTTTTACATTCAATACCGGAACACCCCATGTGACATACTGGGTTTAATAAAACCCTTTCCCAACAACTCCTATAACTTGGTCTTCAGTTTCTTCAGTTCCATAGGTGTCATCCTATATGGCGGAATTGATATAGGAGCGATACCTGGAACAAGATCTATGGTAAACTCCGTCTCCCTTTTTGGGTGTAAACCTGGTAGTTTAGCAGGAAACACATCCAGGAAATCCTTAACAATAGGAATTTCTCGAATGGTTTGTTCATTCCGGGTATCAACTACGTGGGCCAAATAAGCCTCACATCCACCTTGGATTAATCTCAAAGCACTCATGAATGAAATTAGTTAGGCTGACATTGCCTGACTAACTCCTCGAAACACCACTCTTGGTTGATTAAGGGATTTAAGAACTACCTCCTTAGTATAACAGTTTATCACTGCCCTATGAGTAGTGAGCCAATCTATGCCTAGAATAATATCTATTTCCTTTAACTGCAATACAATGAGATTAGCTTCTAACTCTGCCTAATCAATCCGAACTATGAACCCTTTACATATCTCACCAATTACTGTAGTACTTCCTACTGGAGTACTCACCACAAAACTATTATTCAATATTTCTCTCTTACAATGCAGTCTAGATGTCAGATGCGGTGCGATGAATGAATGTGTTGACCCTTTATCTATGCAAATGCTTCAAAATAAAAAACATTCAACACACTTGCTACCACATCTGGGGAGTTCTATGCCTCATGTCTGGTAAAGTCGTAGACTTTCACCTAATACTATGGCTAATTCCTCTACACCTCGGTCTTGACATTGGGCCTTACTGACTGAGTTTTACCTTTACCTCTGCCTCTATGTACAGATTTGATAGCTCTACTCTACTGTACAGTTGTTTATGTCTCTATTCCTCCTCTCATTATAGACTATGGTCCTAAAGTCTCGAAATAATCTCTGATCTGATGCTCTATAGAGCCACAACAAAAACAAGCTCCTGATAACCTTCAACACTGCCCACCATGCTTCTTACCACAATGTTCACAATCTAGAATATATTGTGACTACCCTCTTAACATTGATCCTCTACCTAGACCTGTCTGAACAAATCCACCTATTGGTCTAAACCTAGATTGTCTCGATCTAGTCTGGAATCGAGATGATCTATTGTGGCATTTACTAAAGCTTATGCTAGAATCAAATTGAGATTTAACCTGCCGCTTTCCTTTAAACTCTTGTCTACACTCTCCCTGACCATCTTTTAACAACTTCTCAATTCTGATTGAGGCTACTCGTAGTTCTCTAAAACTACCCAAATTAGAAAGAGCTAGCTTTGTTCTAATCTCCATTTTTAACCTGTCATCAAATCGTCTACATTTTTCTTCCTCAGTTGGGTTAATGTAGTAGCAAACCTCATTAACACATTGAATCTTATCTCATACTCTGTCACTGTGAGACTATCTTGCCTCAAATCCATAAATTCTTTCATATTTTTTCCAGATAAATCTTAGGTATATAATTCTCTTGAAACACCCTCAGAAAATCTTCCTAGGCCAAACTACAAGGTCTGGTGTTACTGACTGGAATAGTCTTTGACCACTGGTATGCTAAACCTTGTAGTATTAAGACCGTATAATCAAATCTCTTATTAGCCTCACAATCCATCTGATCGAACACTCTTTCAGTTCCTCTAACCACCCTTCTACCTCAGCAGGGTTTGTATTTCTGTAGAAGTCCACAGTCCCCTGCTTTCTCAATTTATCATATCTTGTTTCTCGCCTCTCCAGAATTCTCAGAGGCATTAGTGCAAACTCAAGTACAGGAGACTCCCTATTGGCTCCTACAGACTCTGTATCAGCTAACTCTCTAATTTGATCTCCTACAGAAGATGACCTATAACTAAAAATAGTAGGAATTACTATCCAAATCTCTCACTCAATATCATGTATAAATGTCCTTATATATCCCTACGGATATCAAACTTGGTTGTGTTACAAAAATTAACGCATCTTGCCACCATAAGGTACATACCCAAACATCTAGAGGATATTCAAGTATATATCCTATAACAATGCTATGCTGGATCAAACCTAATCTCGTTAATGGCATCATAAAGGAAATACAATACTTAAAAACCTCATCACTTCATTTCATTCATAAAGGTTTACATAGAAGACATTAAAAACCAATATTTACAACCTTTATACACAAGTTCTACATGTCATATGTAAACTAATTAAAAACAACTGCAACTCCTCAAATACTAGTTGACAGACCATTGAGCTGTTAAGTCAAAAGGATTTCACACTTATTAATTTTGATGACAATCATATAATAATAATATTAGAAATAAATGAACTATTTTGATAAGTGTGTTAAGTGTGCAGAAGAACAAAGAAGAAGCACAAAACATAGAAGAAGAAGAAGAACATAGAAGAAGCAAAACACAGAAGAAGTGAGAAACACAGAAGAAGTGCAAAACCCAAAAGAAGCAGAAGAACACAGAAGAAGCAAAACACAAAAGAAGCCAAAGCATAAAAGAAGTGGAGAACATACAAGAAAAGGAAAACACAGAAGAAGCGGAGAACACAGAAGAAGTGAAAACCAAGAAGAAGTGCAAAACACAGAAGAAGTGCAAAACACAAAAGAAGTCAAAACACAGAAGAAGTGAAAAACATAGAAGAAGAGGAAAACACAAATGATACAAAGATGAAGATACGCTAATACGTTAGATAGTTAGTTAGTTGGAGCTAGTTACAGAACTCAACTAAATAACGGATTCTACAAGAATCAAGAATCAGTTATCAAGAATCAAGAAGCAGTTAGAGATGAAGGCTATATATACTAATCGTAGTCGAAGACTGAATGACCTGTTTAATCTTTTGAGCTTTCAAGTGTTTACTTAAAAATAAAAACTATGTATTCAAAAGTGCAATACTAGAGAGCAAACCCTACTGTAACAAAAAGCTCACGATATCTTTCTAGTGAGAGAAAGAAAAGGCTAAGAGCTTGAAAAGGCTTAGATATCAGAAATAATACTTTGTGTAAGAGACCTGAAGAGGCTTTGGAAGGGAAGAAAGAATACTTATAAAATTATCAAATTATAATGAAATCTCAGACAAACTCTGAGGATTGAATGTAGCCCATGGTTTAGGGGGAACAGGTATAAAATCGCAACGTCTATCTTCTATCCTTTCACTTTATACTATTTTGTTTTTAAACAAGTATATATAAGTTATATGCGATTTAACTACATAACTATTTTTGTATAACTTTGTGGTATTCTTTTAATAAGTTGGAAAAGTTCATAACAAGATATATTAAAGTTTTTGTATTCACGAAAAGAATACACAATTCAACACCCCTTCATGTGTATATTGTATATTGTACGTGAATTCTATATTAACGTGCGATTTACTTTAATTGGTATCAGAGATTGGTTTCCAAGAACCACTTTTACAAAGTGAGGACAAAGATCCATGGATGAATCACATGTTTTTATAGCTGAAGGTGCCTCCGTCACAAGACCTCCTGGCTTCAATGGTGAAGATTATCATTATTGGAAGGACAGGATGTAGCTCTTCATAGAATCCACACACATTGATCTTTAGGATATCATCGAGAATGGACTATATGTACCAATAGATGATGAAGGAAATACCATTCCTCGTGACAGATGATCAGCTGATCACAAAGCTAGATTTTAACTAAATGCAAAGGCGAAGTTCTTTTTGAGTTGTGCTTTAAACAGAAGTGAATATGATAAAGTTCATAGATGCAAAACTGCGAATGAGATATGGAACACTCTATCCATCGCACACGAAGACACAAACCAGGTGAAAGAGTCCAAGATCAGTATTCTTGTACATCATTATGAGCTGGTTAAAATGAAAGAGGATGAGTTTATTGATCAAATGTTTGGACGATTTCAAACTATCGTTAATGGACTTAAAGCCCTTGGGAGAATCTACGATAATCAAAACCATGTCATGAAGATTCTCAGAAGTCTACTGAAAAGATGGAGACCCAAAGTCATTGCAATACAAGAAGCCAAGGACATGAGCAAATTAAAGCTAGACGAATTGCTTGGTTCTTTGAAGATACATGAAGTAGAGTTTGATGCTGACGATAAACCTAAAAGAGATAAATCTATAGCATTAAAGGTTGGTCAGCAAAATCACCAGACTCAGAAAAATAGAAGTTCATCATCAAAAGCATTAAAGATTGAAGAAGTCAAGAATGATGATAACAGTAGCAAAATCCCAAGACTCAGAGAAATAGAAGTTCATCGTCAAAAGCATTAAGGATTGAAGAAGTCAAGAATGATGATACCAGTGAATCAGATCACGATTCAAGTGAAGATGATGAAGAATTATCTTTCATTTCAAGAAAGATCATAAAGATGTGAAAAAAGAAAGCAAAAGGAAATAAAAATTTTTCTTTTAAGAAAAATAGCAAATAAAAAGTCAAGAACGAGAAGACCTCTATCATTTGCTATTAGTGTAACAAATCAGGACACTATAATTCTAAATGTACGTTGCTTAGAAGAGAACCGAAGAAGAATAAAATAAATGAAAAGAGTATGATGGCAACTTGGGAAGATTTGGATTCATCCGAATCTAATTCTGATTCAGAAGCATCAGAGCAAGCAAATATATGCTTGGTAGCCGAAA
>JAOQML010000008.1:30087820-30111062 GCA_027568935.1 Erythroxylum urbanii
TATTTTAATAGTCTATTAATGTTTATATGAGGCGTAATTGAAGTTTTTATTATTATTTTTTAATTAAAATTTAAGAGGAAGGATCTTTTAATTAAAATTAAAAATTTTACTGGAGAAATTTATATTTTTTACTTCAAGTATAGAACACAAATATTTGTAAAAAAGAAAAGAAAAAATATAAGAAAGGGATAAAAAGAGGAAAACTATTTCTCACCTCCATGATGTAATGTAAAGATGTGGTTACTAGGTGGATTTCTCTCTATTCCCCACATCACACTCCTATCAACTTTTTCACTGATCAATCACTCTTTTTTAGTCTATAAATCAAATCTTTGATAGCCATTAAAACCTCCTTTTTTCCTCTCCTATAGCTGCTACTCTTTAGCATCTTTTTGTTCTTTTGCTTCCAGATATTTTGATATATAGTTCATTAGAGCTCTAGCTTTGAATTGAACCCATATTTATTGATTTGCATGTTTTGAGTTTTTCTAGTTTTTGATGCCAAACTCAGTTACCTATTTGCTCAATCTTAGTTCCAGATTAATTTTCACTATAATATGTTGATTTCTTAAATGCCAATCACACAAAGCTCTCATCTTTTTATACTAATATGGTGTTTGGGCATTGAAGAAGATGAAGACGCATCTGATTCTTCATGGCTCAAAGGAAACCGACCAGTTTTCATTCATATAGGTCAAAACTAAAAGCGAACGAAAATCTAAAACTAAAAGCGAACGAAAATCTAATCCAATTTGTGCTTAATTTGGTCGAACTGGCCGGTCCAGTTTTAGTTTTTACATAATTGTTCATTACCCTATAATTGGTATAGTTATGGTTTCTGTTCATCAAGGCTTTGGTCAGTGACTTCCTTATTATCATGTCACTAACTTCTTTGACCTTCTAACATTGGGTAAGTATCAACCCTCATATATGGTCTTATGACCTTGTAAAGACCTAGGTATGATTCATTCATTTAGTGAATTTAGCTTTTAATACATGATCATTCAAGTTAGTATCTTATCATTAACTCCTTTACATTGTCAGGCATAAGTAGTTGTTTTAACTGAATTGATAGTCTCTTTTGGAATAATCATTAACCAAAATTTTCTTTAAATATTTTTAACCATGTACATATGCCATACTTTAGGCGGTGTGAGTAATATTTTATAGCATTTGTAATAGCCATATCCTATAGTTAATGGAAAAATACAATTATGTATTCTCTTTCTTCTTTATTATAAAGTTATAAACTCTTCTTCCTCCTTTCTTCACCTCCCCTTGAAGCAATTTTGTGTCTTATATAATTCTATTCTTTTGGTAAAATATTGGTAGTAAAGCAGTAGAACCTCAATGTGAAGCTATGATGAATAGAGGAAAGTACAAAGAAACTATTAGAGGCTTATATGCGAAATGAAAGACTATTAATGGAAAGCCAAAATAGAATGAATAAGCAAGAGAAATACATTAATGATTTGAAATCCATATTTCACCAATTAATGTAAAAGATGGGAAAAGAGAATGTTGGGGCAATGACTAAAACTTGAAATGAAAATTACTCTATTATGATCAAATTTTATGATATAAAGTTTCCCATCTTTAATAGAGTTTAAGTAACAGGTTGTGTTGATAAGTGTTAACCATTTTTTACACTGAACCACACTCTTGGCAACTTGAAAGTTGGGATAGCCTCCATAAATTTAAAAGGACAATCTCAAGAATGGTAGTAATTGACTATAAGAAATAGGAATATGCAGTAGATCATAGAATGGATAGAGCTTATGATGCTTTTTAATCAAAGGTTCGATGAACATTTTTTAAAGATCTAGTTGAAAATCTAAAAGAGTTAAAACAAGAAGGTTCTATTTTAGAATTATGTGCTCAATTTGAAAAAAACTTGAATAAGATTTCACTCCCAAAAAAATTATTTAATAAGATTCTTCTTGAAAAAGTTAAAACCTGAGATGATTCAATCTTTTACTCTCTTCTAAGGATATGTGCTCGCTAGGAAGCAAGAGGTTATTGTAGTTACTAGTGCCTCATGTTACTATAACAAAGAAGAGATTAAGTTATAAACTTATCCAAGAGAAGGAAGTATAGTGATGAATAAGACATCAACTTAAATGAATCCTACGACAAATACCAATATTAATGGTGAAATACTAACAACTACTAAAAATAAAGGGAGTATTAATAAAACTCCTTGCTTAGAAATAGTAAGATATAGAGGGCTGTTAGTAATCGATAGGTTGATGAAAGGCAGATAAAAGGATTATATGTTTTAGTGCGAAGAGTTTTATATGCCAAGGCATAAGTGTAAGAAAAACATTTCCAATTGTACATAGTGGAAGAAGAAGAGATGGTAAATTTGGAAACTAAAGAATCAATCACCAAGGAAGAACGGGAGCAGTTGAGTCCTAATATCTCTTTATAAGCTATGACGAGATTGAAGGATTAAAAAGTGTATAAGAAAATGAGGATCATAGGAATTCACCAGATAAAGCCTTTGTATATCTTAATAGATAGTGGAAGCATCCACATCTGCCTAAATAAAGTTAGTGGTGAAGAAGGTAAGAATAAACATTATAGAAGTGCAATTTATGTAAATTATAGTGGAAGGACACTTAAAGTTGAATTGCCATTATGTATGTAAAAGCTTCACCTAGAGTATGCAAGGCATCAGGTTCACTACTAATGTATTAATCATCATATTAGGGGTGTAATATAGTCCTGAGAATTCAACATATGGTGAGCCTCAATAATGTAATGTACAAATTTAGGGATCATACTTTGAAATTTAAATGGGAAGGCAAAATGAAGACACTGATTGAGAATTCAGATAAATAAGATTCACAGATCATACTTTGAAATAATGTAATGTGCTAAGGTGAGTTTATGTAAAGGCTTAAATAAGATCTTTGGAAATTTAGGGAAAGAACTATATATACATATTGCATCCCTCATACCCCATTGAATTTCATATGCAAGAAGTCATCTTGGAGGATTAGCCCAATACATTAGAGGAATTAAATGGGCTACTAACTAAATTTAGTGGAGCATTTGAAGAACCTAATGAATTGCCACCAAAAAGAATGCATGACCATGGTTTCATGCTTACAGAGGGAGTGGAGACCATACCATATAGGTACTTAAGGAAATAAAAGGATGCCATTGCGAAGGTTCTTTAGGAACTAATGGAACTAGGAATCATAATACACAATTTTACCATATATTTCATCTGTTGTATTAGTGAAGAAGATGGTTAATACCTAGAGGATGTTTATAGGTTATAGGAAGCTAACAAACATACTATCATGAACAAATTCATTATAACTCTAATTACAGAATTACTAGATGAACTATAAAGATCTAGTTGGTACTTTAATATGGATTTAAGATCTAGGTATCTTCAAATTTGGATGATTGACGAAGATATCCCTAAAATAGCTTTTAGAACATATGAGGGTCATTGTAAATTTTTAGTAATGCCTTTTGAACAAACTAATACTACCTCAACTTTTCAAAAGCTCATGAATGAGATTTTTAAGCCCTATATTAAGAAGTTCCTCATGGTCCTTTCTAATGCAATTTTAGTTTATAGTAGCACTTTACTATAATATTTGGAGCACCTAAAAAAATTCTTGTAAACACTCAACACTTGTTAACTCTTCATTAAAGGAAGCAAGTGTACTTTTGTGGTAAGGAAGACTAATTATCTGGACCATTTTGTTCTGATATAGGAGTATCCATAGACTCTAACAAGGTAATCATAATTCAATAATAGCCAAGACCTCAAAATTTAAAAGAACTAAGAGAATTCATAGGGTTAACATATTACTATAGAAGGTTTATTAAGCCTTATGGCATATTGGGTAAGCTTTTAATTGAGATGTTAAAGAAGTAAGCATTAGGAAAATAGGAGTGGAAGGAGAGACAATATGAGGCACTTGAGTAGCTTAAGAATGCTTTAGTATTAGCTTTAATACTAGCGCTACCCAACTTTTAACAACATTTTATCATAAACTAGATGCTTGTGGGATAGATATAGGTATTGGGCTGCAACAAAATAAACACCTAATCGAATTTGTAAGCAAATCTATGACACCTAAGCACATGGGGCTCTTAACATCTAAAAAAGAATTCCTCTAGTCATTAAAGCTACCAAGCAATGACATCATTACTTAAGTAAGAGGTCATTTAAGGTGCAAATAGACTATCAAATTATTAAGCACTTTTTAGGAATTACAATACCATTTCAAATGACATGGCTTCCAAAATTGATGAGATATAATTTTTAAGGTCATTTATAATAGTGAAAAGAGACTAAAGTAGATAATACATTATCCATGTGTTAAGAAAGGACTTGTTAACATTGACAGTAGTTCATGTTTACCTATATTTGATAGAAGACATCAAACAAGGACGAGAGAAGGAAGCAACCATTTAGGACCTCATAAAGAAGCTTGAAGCAAAAGAAGTATACTCTAAAACATATTAGTGGAAGAATGAACTACAAGTTATGACAAGATATTAAGGGAGATGTTAATATTTATTATTGGTGACATCCCTTAAAGGGGAGGTGTAGTCTCCACTATCAAATGAGTGCAAAATCTGTTCCAATAGAAGAATTTAGTCATGGAAATGATAAATTATGTTAAGAAGTATCTAGTTTGTTAAAGCAATAACTTGATAATGATATCTTCACATACTAGGGGGATGCTAGAGAGTAGATAGTACGAATTTTATAAAATTATTTCCCTTATGGAGAAGCAAACTGCTATTTTTGTGAATGTGGATAGGTTCAATAAATACTTCTACTTTATAGTAATTAAATATCCTTATACAGCTCAAAAAATAGCTCAATTTTTCATTAAACATGTCTTCATTATAAAATTTTGAAAGTAATTGTTAGTGACAGAGACTCGCTCTTTTTGAGTACCTTTTATTAGGAAGCATTTAAACTATAAGGAGTGAGTTTAAGATTCTCTACATCGTATCACCCTTTATTTGATAGACAAATTGAGGCTGAGAATAAGATCCTAGAGACCTATCTTCTATCTATGTAAATTCTCCTAACAAATGGTTAGAGTGGATATGTAACATCCTGTTATCCTATGCTAAGGGTTAGAACCCTATAATATTGTACATAAGAGATATGATTGTGAAGTTAGATAGTGTATTTCATGCTTGTGCATAATATAGAATACACACACATGCGAATATTAATTTTTGCACACATTAAAATGATTGTACATGCATTCATTGATATTTTTCGGGCATAAATGATTTGAATGTGATTATGGTATGAGTTATTGATTAATTGTCTTAAAAATTGATTTAGGGAGTGTGAATATTGATTTAGAATTTTTGATGAAAATTAAGAAATTTCTAAAATTTTGACTATTTTCGAGACTAGGAAGAATACCAAATGGTAAGAATATTGGTTTATGGTATTAGAAATAAGTGATGAATGACAATAGAAATAATTGATGTGTGATATTAGGATTTAATGACAAGTGTCATAGAAAATTGGGAGACAATTGGATTGAAAATTGGAGAAAAATTGACTAGTTATTAAAAAGGGGTCCAAATGGGGCCATAAAAAAGTGACAAGAGGCAATGACAAGTGTCACTACCACTCACCACTCATCCCACACGATTCTCTCTAGTGAAAGACAAACATTTCGTTGTCTCTCACTTGTTGATGTTTATCATCTCTTCGTTGCTTTCTTCTTTTCCTCGTCTTCTTCACGATTTTGTTTCACCAACCTTAATCAATGTTACACCATGTTTTCATCCATCATTTACTTCCATTTTATTGTCTTCTTCATCTTACCACAAGAAAATCAAACTTACCCCCCTGTCTATGATGATGATCGTGTAGCTTAAAGAGTTAGGGTTTCTTAGTGATTTTGAAGAGCTTGGAGTTTTGTCAAGTAAGTTATACTTTAATCTTCATGGGCAGTTACAAATGAATCAAATATGATGAATGATTAGAGATTGATGGCCATTATCATGGAGAAATATATATGTTGTAACGTGGGTGTAAAAATATGTTATGTTTTAGTTTATTAATGGTATTCTTGGGTTATTTAAATGAAAAATTTTATAATGATCATTTGAGATAGACTTATAGTGTAAATGATGTGAGGAAGATGATCAATAATGTTGATGACTAACATCTTTATGTCTCATTTTCGTGTATGTGAAGATTGTGGGGAAATTGTTGAATAAAGGCATATGATTTGTTTTTATTTTGAGGTTATGGAAACTATTAGTTATAGCCCATTGTGTGAGGAAATAAATGGGAATTTAAGGTATAATGAATGTGAAATTTAGGTATAAGAAAGGTATTAGAGTAATATTCTAGAAATGAGAAGAACTAGGATAGTAGTTTGGAGGAAAGGTGAAAATGATAAAGGAGTTGAATGGGTGTAGAAACATTGATGAACATATGGACATGTTTAATGTCCTGCGTTTTATGGTTATGATTACTAAACTTCTATGACTTGTTTTGTGAATGTTTTAAATTGGTAATTGAGGTAGAAATAAAGAGGTTGTAAATCCTAAATGATAAATTATAAAAATGGATGGTTTGATGCTTTATGAATGAGATATATTATAGGAAGAGTTAGGATTTTATGTATGATAAGATTAAGTTGGAAATCATGAATCAAATGAGTAAAGTTTTGAAAGTTTAATGCAATCAAATTGGGGGTTGAATTACCATGACATAAGGTTGCATAAAGGAATGTGAATACTGGAAAATTTGGTATGCAATTGATGCTAACATATATGTCGAATTTATGAGAATAGAGGAAGAAAGTGCAGGGCACGATCTGCCGGATAAAAATTATGGTTCTGTCATGATCGTGGCCCTCACCCCATGATTGTGGCCTGGCAGAAATATGATTATGTCAAGATCGTGGCAGGACCACCACGATCGTGGCTAGTTCTATAAGGCTTTGTTATGATTGTGGGAGGGACATCACAATCGTGGACAAACATATAGAGTAAAAAGGTTATCTTTTGAGTGATGCTTGAACCAATTAATGTTAAGATACTTCTATATGATGTATTTAGGATTGAATCAGATCTTGAATGAGCTTAGTTGATGATGAATTAGGTGATTAATATAAGTGAAGTGTATTAAGTATTAAAGAATGATTGAAAGATGATGTTAAATGATTATGAGATATGTATTGAGGAAACATACTTGGGATTGTCATTGAGCATGCATTGTAATTAACATATATATATACGTATGTGCTTAAATGAGTACTTATGTGATTATGCAAAATTGTAATGTGTGTAAATGTGTGTTGCAAGATATAGAAGAGCAATTAGAGCGACAAAATCCAAATGTTGCCGGGACCTCGAGGTAATAGCTATCTAGAGCAAACTGTGAGTAACCTAGATGGTCTCACATTGAATTATTGTTTGTTTAAATTTTGTATTAAATTACTATTTGATGTGAATGTGTTATATTCTAGACATTGAATGTTTGAGGTGTATGATGCACAAAAATCATTGGAAGTGCTCATTGTATATGATTTTGATAGAATAAATGATACTTAACTTAATTGTTGAATGTCGGAACAAGGTATGATGATAAATGCGAATGTGAATGTGAATGTGGAAAGTTGAGCCAAGTGATTAGTTGAATACATGTGATGCATTTCATTACATGAATGCATAATAATATAAAGGCAGTTGTGACTGGAGTCGCCAGTGAAAAAAGAGCTTAAAGCTCATAATGTGGTAAGAGCCTTTGGCTCATTATGTATAATGAGCCCTGTATTTCCATCAATTAAGGGACAGTTATTAATGAGCCCAGTACCTACAATGGATACGGGACAGTGAAAAAGGCACTCAATCACAACAAAATAATGAAAGAAAGTGAGTCTCATGAGCATTGCAAATACAATTTGATATGTATTAAATGAATGATTGAATTGAGTTGTATGAATTGTTCTGAATGTGAATATGAAATAGATGAACAAAATTGTCTTTGATTGAACATGATGATAAATGAAATGATGTTAAAATGTGTGGATATATGAATTATATATGAACTGTATGTGTTATGTGATATGAGTGAGCCATCAATAATGGGTAGCTTACTAAGTTCGCAAAACTCACCAAAACTGCAGCATTGACTTTTAGGTATGAGAGAGGTGATTTAGTTGATATGCCACTTTGAAAGAAGATTAGTTCTTGCATTTTTGGATAGAAGATATCGCTCAAAGGTCGGTCAGTTGAGCCTGAAGAGTTAGATAGAGTTTTGTATAAGTCTTTATCATATAGCATATTATGTAAACAGAGCTGTAGACTTTGAATTGCTTTTGATAATGTACATATATGGATGATGCTGTAATGCTACAATGTTCAATTTTTAATGAAATGAAATAAAGAATTGGGTTTTTAGGTATTGTGATATTCGTGTTTTAAATTATGATGCCATGAGATAAATGAAAGTGACTGCTTTAGCACACTGCTTCTACCTAGTATGTGTAGCAGTGTGCAAATGTCGAATAGACATACAGGCACGTGTCGGATGGGAGTGGGGTGCTATAACGTTTGATATCAAAGCATGGTTTGGCATCCATAGGGGCATATAGGAACATTAGACATGAAATATCATGAGAAATACAGATTGTAATTAAAGTTATTGTCTATTATAGGTCATCTGCCATAGGTGATCAAGTTGGAAGGTCAGCTGACATAAACAACCTAAAATCAGTAGGAGCCAGTAGAGAGTATTCAGTATCTCGACCTGAGAGAATGTCTTTGAGAATTCCTAAAAGAAGGGAACCGAGGTACGATAAACTGTGAAAGTAGGGGGCTATGGACTTCTACAAAAGTATAGGCCCTATAGAGGCCGAGGAATGGCTAGAGAGAATAGAGATAGTCTTCGATCAGATGGATTGTAAGTCAGACGAGAAGTTCTACTATACAATTTCCTTATTACAAGGCCCAACATACCAATGGTAGAAAACTATTCCAGGTAGTACCACCAGGCCTTGTAACTTGAAATGGGAAGACTTTCTGAAGGTCTTCATGGAAAATTATATGCCTAAAATCTTCATAGATAGAAAAATGAAGTAATTTCAGGATCTGAGGTAGGACAATTTATCTATGGCAGAGTACGAGATAAAGCTTAATGAGTTGATGGGTTATGATACTACCTTGATTCCTACCAAGGAAGACAAGTGTAGGAGATTCGAAGATGGGCTGAACATGGAGAATCGAACGAGGTTATCTAGTTCTAATTTGGGTGGTTTTACAGAACTACGAGCTGCCTAAATTTTAATTGAGCAGCTGTTGAATAATAGTCAATCAAAATATAAATCAGAGTCTAGAATGAAGAGGCCTAGTGAATCTCAGGGTGGTTCTAGCCAAAGATTTAGTAAGCGTTAGAACAGATCTTTTCGACCACGGGCTAGATCAAGACATTCAGAGTTCAGATAGAGGGGTAGCTTTGTGGAGTCTAGCAGTGGAACAGGTGCAGTGTTTGGTCAGTTACTGAATTGAGCATTGTGGGAAGAAGCACAGTGGTAAATGCTGGAAGCTAAAAGGAGCTTGCCTTCGATGCAACTCTTTTGATCATCAGATTAGAGATTGTTTCATTGTGCATGCAGCACAATCTGGAAGGAGACGAGGAGTGGTAATAGAAACTACTGTCCAGTAAAATCGAACTAGTGTTTCTGGGTAGAGAACTTGTGGTCGAGGTAGAATGAGTTTTGGGAGCCATACTATTAGGATTGAGGTATCGAGTAATCAACTGCAGTCTCAGGCGCCAGAGTTTATATAATGACCAGATAGGAGACTAAGAATTCTCTAAATGTAGTTGCAACAGTGTTGCTTATCTTTACTTATGAAGCTTTTACATTGATAGATCCTAGATCTACGCATTCTTTTATCGTACCGCATCTGGAATCTAGGCTACATTGTGATGGAGAACTGTTGAACATGGATTAGAGGTGAGTACACTGATATTTAGTACTACAGTAATAGGAGAAGTTTGTAAAAGGTGTTTGATTCAGATTGATTAGATAAAATTGGAAGCAAATCTGATTGTATTATAGTTAAGAGAGAGATATTATTCTAGGCATGGATTGACTCACTGCTCATAGGGTTATCATGAACTACTACACTAAGGACGTGATACTAGAATCTCATAATCAATCGAGAGTAGTATTCTGAGGTATCAGTCAAGCAGTGCCATCCAAACTGATCTCATTTATAAGGGCACTGAGATTGATCAGAGAGGGATGTGAGGCTTATCTGGCCCATGTCATAGATACTCGCACTGAACAGAATGTACAGGACATTCATGTTGTTAGCAAATTCCTGCATATATTTCCCACCGAGTTATTTGGTTTACCTCTAAACAGGGAAATAGAGTTTACGATCAGCTTAGTTCTAGGTGTTGTTCCTATATCTATTCCTCTATATAAGATGATACCTATGGAACTAAAGAAATTAAAGGCTCAGTTGTAGGAGTTATTAGAAAAGGACTTCATTAGACCCAGTGTTTCACCATGGGGAGCTCCAGTCTTATTTATGAAGAAGAAAGATGGAACTTTGAGATTGTGCATCGATTATAGGCAATTAAATTGGGTAACAATAAAGAACAAGTACCTGTTGCCTAGAACTGACGATTTGCTTGATCAATTGTAGGGAGCTCGGGTGTTCACTAACTTAGACTTGAGATCTAGGTATTATCAGTTAAAGATAGTAGAGGATGATGTACCAAAAAGTGCGTTTAGGAGTAGGTATGGACATTTTTAATTTCTCATGATGCCGTTTAGGTTAACTAATTCCCTAGCTGCATTTAGGACTTTAATGAACAAGGTGTTTCAACCCTACCTAGATCGTTTTGTAATAGTGTTCATAGATGACATTTTGGTGTATTCGAAGAGTAGAGAGGAGCATGCTGAACATCTGAGAGTAATCCTATAAATCATGAGGGGAAACAACCGTATGTCAAATTTAGTAAGTGTGAATTTTGGCTAGATCAAGTAGTATTTTTGGGTCACATAGTAATTGGACAAGGTATATAATTGGATCCAAAGAAGATTGAGGCAGTATTAAATTGGGAAGCTCCAAAGAATGTGTCTGAGATTTGAACTTTCCTCGGATTAGTCGGATATTACCGGAGGTTTGTCGATGAGTTTTTATTGATCTCAGCCCCTCTGACTAAACATATGAAAAAGAATGTATCTTTCAGATGGAATGATGAACATTAGAGGAGTTTTGAGGAGCTGAAACATCAGTTAACTACAGCACTAGTGATGACTATTCGATTGGAAACTGGAGGTTATATGGTTTATAGTGATGCTTCGCATCAAGGATTGGGATGTGTACTTATGCAATATGGCAAGGTGATAACCTATGCATCTAAACAACTAAGGTCTCACGAGATAAATTATCCGATACATGATTTAGAGCTTACTGTAGTGGTTTTTGCTTTAAAAATATGGAGACACTATTTATATGGAGAGACTTTCCAGATATATAATAATCATAAAGGTTTGAAGTATCTGTTGAGTCAAAAGGAGTTGAATATGAGACGGAAGAAATGGATAGAGCTGTTGAAAGACTATGATTGCATGATTGAGTATCATCCGAGAAAAGCTAATGCTGTAGGTAATGCTTTGAGTAGAAAATCAAATAGCAGTTAAGCTCAGATTTAGATATCGAGGTTACCGAGTCTAGTCCAGTTGAGGGCAATAAATGTTAAGTCAATTTTAGAGCAGAATGAGGCACTGATAGCTATACTGAGACTGAGATCAATGTTGCATAACAGAATTAGAAAAGTTCAGAGTGAAGATCCCGAAATGGTGAAACTTATTGAGAAGTTGAAGTTAAAACCAAATTTTGAATTTAAATTGAGAAATGAGACATTGTGGTTAAAGCAGAGGTTATGTATGCCTATCATTGATAATATAAGAAAAGCGATTCTAGAGGAAGCTCATATAACAGCTTATGTTATGAATTCTGGTACCACTAAGATTTATAACACGCTGAAGCAGCATTTGTAGTTGCCAGGGATGAAGAAGCAAGTAGCGGAGTATGTTGCTAAGTGTTTAACTTGCCAATAGATTAATGCTGAGCATCAGGCTCCGGTTGGGAAGCTACATTCGTTACCTATTCAGGAGTGAAAATGGGAGCAAATTATGATGGAGTTCATTATAAGATTGCTAAAGACTCCGAGGTAAAATGATGTTATATGGGTCATGGTGGACCGATCGACAAAGTCGACCCATTTCTTACCAGTGAGAGAGAATGACTCACTAAACTAGTTAGCTCAGAGATAAGTGAGCAAATTAGTGAGGTTGCATGGGGTTCTAATGTCCATTGTATCATACAGGGAATCCATATTTACTTCAAGATTCTAGAAAAGTTTACAGTCAGCTATGGGTACGAAGTTAAACTTCAGTACTACATTTCATCCTCGACCAGATGGATAGAATGAGAGGACAGTTAGGACTGTTGAGGACATGCTCAGGGCATGTATACTAGAATTTCAAGTAGTTTGGGATCAATATATAGCTTTGATTGAGTTTGTATATAACAACCATTATCACAGTAGCATCGAAATGGCACCTTATGAGGCATTGTATGGTAGAAAATTCCGTTCGCCTCTATATTAGGATAAAGAGGGTCTGAGAATGGTAGAAGGCCCAAAACTGATACAAGATACTGTGGATAAGATAAAACTGATCCGAAGTAGAATTAAAGCAGCTCAAGAGAAATATAAGAGTTAGGTGAATCAGTGTCGAAAGGATATGGAATACAGTGTAGGAGACAAAGTGTTTCTGAGGGTATCACATTGGCAAAGAGTGCTAAGGTCGGTAAAAAGGCAAGCTAAGCCCTAGATATATTGGTTCTTATGAGATCATTGAGAGGATTAAGCCATTAGCTTATAAGTTAGCCTTACCGACTGAAATGCCTCAGATACACAATGTGTTTCTAGTGAGTATGCTTAAGAGATATCGGTCTGATCCGATGCATGTATTACCAGCTCAAGAGATTGAAGTTACTAGTACTCTGAGTTATGTAGAGGAGCTAGTCAAGATAGTGGGATATCAGATGAGATAATTGAGTAATTGAGTAATTCCATTAGTAAATGTCCTTTAAAAGAATCACTCGAGTGGGGAAGCTTGGGAAACGGAGGAGCATATGAGGAGACAATATCCCCACCTATTCGATGAATCAGGTAAGAATTTCGAGGATGAAATTTTTTTAAGGAGTGGAGAATTGTAACATCCCATTATCCCATGCTAAGGGTTAAAACCCTAGAATATTATACAAGAGATATATTACTGAGAAGTTAGAAAGTGCATTTTATGCTCATGCACAATATAACATACACACACATCTAAATATTAATTTTTTCACTCATTAAAATGATTGTACATACATTCATTGACATTTTCTAGGTATAATTGATTTTAATGTGATTATGATAAATTATTGATTAATTGTCCTAAAAATAGGTTTGGGGAGTGTGAATATTGATTTATCATTTTTGGTGAAATTTGAGAAATTTCTAAAATTTTGATTATTTTTGGGATTAGGAAAAAGCCAAGTGGTAAGACAATTGGTTTATGGTAGTAGAAATAAGTGATGAATGACAATAGAAATAATTGATATGTGATATTAAGATTTAATGACAAGTGTTATAGAAAATTGGGAGATAATTGGATTGGAATTTGGAGACAAATTGACTAATTATTAAAAAGGAGTCTAAATGGGACCATGGGAAAGTGACAAGTGGCAGTGACAAGTGTCACTTCCACTGACCACTCATCCCACACATTCTCTCTAGTGAAAGACAAAGATTTCATTGTCTCTCACTTGTTGATTTCTATCATCTCTTCATTGCTTTCTTCTTTTCTTCTTCTTCTTCACGATTTTGTTTCACCAACCTTCATCAACATTACACTTTGCTTTCATCCATCATTTAATTCCATTTTATTATCTTCTTCATCTTACCGTAAGAAAACCTAACTCCCCCTTATGATGATGATCGTGTAGCTTAAAGAGTTAGGGTTTCTTGGTGATTTTGAAGAGCTTGGAGTTTTAAGTTATACTTTAATCTTCACGGGTAGTTACAAATGAATCAAATATGATGAATGATTTGAGATTGATGACCATGATTATAGAGAAATATATATGTTATAACGTGGGTGTAAAAATATGTTATGTTTTAGTGCATTAATGATATTCTTGGGTTATTTAAATGAAAATATTTATAATATTCATTTAAGATAGACTTATAGTGTAAATGATGTGGGGAAGATGATCAATAATGTTGATGACTAAATGGACATCTTTATGTCTCATTTTCGTGTATGTGAAGAGTGTGGGGAAATTGTTGAATAAAGGCATATGATGTGTTTTTATTTTGAGGTTATGGAAACTATTAGTTATAGCACATTGTGTGAGGAAATAAATTAGGAATTTAAGGTATAATGAACGCGAAATTCAGGTATAAGAAATGTATTGGAGTAATATTCTAGAAATGAAAAGAACTAGGATAGTAGTTTGGAGGAAAGGTGAAGATGATAAAGGAGTTGACTGGGTGTAGAAACATTGATGAACATATGGACATGTTTGATGTTCTGTTTTTGTGGTTATGATTAATGACCTTGTATGACTTATTTTGTGAATGTTTTAAATTAGTAATTGAGGAGGAAATAAAGAGGTTATAAATCCTAAATGATGAATTATGAAAATGAATTGTTTAATGCTTTATGAATGAGATATATTATAGAAAGAGTTAGGATTTTATGTATGATGAGATTAAGTTGGAAATGATGAATCAAATGAGTAAAGTTTTGAGAGTTTAATGCAATCAAATTGGTTGTTGAATTACTATGACATAAAGTTGCATAAAGGAATATGAATACTAGAAAATTTCGTGTGTAATTGATGTTAGAATATATGTCGAATTTGTGAGAATGGTGGAAGAAAGTGCAGGGCACGATTGTAGCTCTCACCCTACGATCGTGGCTAGTTCCATAAGGTTCTATCACGATCGTGGGAGGGACACCGCGATTGTGGGTAGACATATTGAGTAAAAAGGTTGTCTTTTGAGTGATGTTTGAACCAATTAATGTTAAGATACTTCCCTATGATGTATGTAGGCTTGAATTAGATCTTGAATGAGCCTAGTTGACGATGAATTAGGTGATTAAAGTGGGTGAAGTGTGTTAAATATTAAAGAATGATTGAAAGATGATGTTAAATGATTATGAGATATGTATTAAGGAAAAATAGTCGGGATTGTCATTGAGCATGCATTGTACTTAACATATATATGCATATGTGTAAAAAAGTACTTACGTGATTGTAGAAAGTTGTAATGTGTGTAAATGTGTGTTGTATGATATAGAAGAGCAATTAGAGTGACAACATCCAAACGTTGCTGAGAACTTGAGGCAATAACTACCTGGAGTAATCTGTGAGTAAGCTAGATGGTCTCACATTGAATAATTGTTTGTTTAAATTCTGTAAAAAATTACTATGTGATGTGAATGTGTTGAATTTCAGACATTGAATATCTAAGGCATTTGATGCATGAAGATCATTAGAAGTGTTCATTGTATGTGAATTTGACAGAATAAATGATACCCGACTTAATTGTTGAATATTAGACCAAGGTCCAATGATAAATGTGAATGTGAAAAATTAAGCACAAGTGACTGATTAAATACTTGTGATGCATTTCATTACATGAATGTATCATAAGATAAAGGCAGTTGTGATTGAAGTCGCCAGTGAAAAAAGAGCTTAAAGCTCAGAATATGGTAAGAGCCTCTGACTCACTATGTATAATGAGCTCTGTATCCCCAATAGATAAGAGATAGTTATTAATAAGCCTAGTACCCACAATGGATAAGGGACAGTGAAAAAGGCACTCGATCAAAACAAAGTAATAAAAGAAAGTGAGTCTCATGAGCATTGCACATACAATTTGATATGTATTATATGAATGTTTGAATTGAGTTGTATGAATTGTTCTGAATGTGAATGTGAAATAGACGACCAAATTTGTCTTTGATTGAACATGATAACAAATGAAATGATGTGAAATGATGTGGATATATGAATTGTATATGAACTGCATGTGTTATGTGTCATGAGTGAGCTATCGATGATGGGTAGCTCACTGAGTTCGCAAAACTCACTAAAATTGCAACGTTAACTTTTAGGTACGAGAGCGGTGACTTAGTTGATACGCCGCTCTAAAAGAAGATAAGTTCTTGTATTTTTGGATAGAAGATATGGCTCAAAGGTTAGTTAGCTGAAACTAACGAGTTAGATAGAGTTTTGTATAAATCCTCATCATATTATGTAAGCAAAGTTGTACACTTTAAATTGCTTTTGATAATGTACATATATGGATGATGTTGTGATGCTACAATGTACATTTTTTTATATGAAATGAAATGAAGAATTGGGTTTTTAGAGATTTAGATATTTGTGTTTTAAATTATGATGCCATGAGATAAGTGAAAGTGACTGCTCTAGCACGCTGGTTCTACTGGACATGTGCGTGAATGTTGGATAGACGTATAGGCACGTGTCAGATGGGAGTAGTTAACAAAACGTATCATTTAATGACAATTCCATTCCCTTTGAAATTCTTTATGGTTACACTCCTTCTATATATGTTATAATACAACTTATCATTTAGCACAATTCCACTCCCTTTTAAATTCTTTGTGGACACTCCTTTTATATATGTTCTATGATTTGTAGGAGATTCATAAAATCTTATGGTAGACTAATTATTGTTGGATTAAGAGACAAATTTCTAGATTGCTAAATCTCACTTAGACAAGGAACAACTTCAAATAAAGCAACAGGTGGATAAAATTTTGAAACTTTAGCCTTATAATCAATATTCTTTATGAAAAAAGTGCATTAGAACATATCTTCTACATATTATAATCCCTATCTGATTATTGACAAAATTAGTAAGGTTGTATACATACTTCAGTCACTAGAGGAGTCCCTTGTTCATCTTACATTTCATATCTAACAACTTAAGGAATGTGTATCTCGTAAGATGCCAACGTCTTCCCAATTACCCTATCATTCATCAGTAGAAACAAAAGTTTGTGGCCATTGTGATTCAAAGAATGATTAAACGTCATAATAAAGCAATAACATAGGTGTTGGTGTAATGTTCTAGTGGGATAAGTGAAAATGAAATACGGGAGGCTTTCTTTAACTTGTATAAAAGATTTCCAGGAATTAACCTTGTGGGAGAAATTTTTAAAAAAGGAGGTACTGATACATATAAAGAATCGGCAGAGAGAAATGCTAAAACCTAAGAGAAATATGAAAAAAATTACATTAGATAAGAGTTGTTCACTTAAGTAATCATTACATATTGATTACTTAATAATGATTGTAACAACCTTTTAACCATCATGTAGTTTAAGAGGTGTGAGTATTGTTTTATAGTGATTTTAATGACCATATCTTATAGTTATTAAAAAACATACAATTTTGTATTCTCTTCCTTCTCCATTTTGAAGTTCTAAACTTTTTTCTCTCCTTTCTTCACCTTTCCTTGAAGCAAGTTTATGTCTTTTACAATTTGATCTTTTTTCTCAATAACAGAACACGAGGAAATCTTAAACTATTAAAACTTATCAGAGGTTCCAGTTAGACACCGTAGTAATAACCACCATATTAATCCCCTTAGTGATTAAGATTACTCTAATCCAGTCAAATAAATTATGGTTTAGAGAATTTGTTTCAATTTTCATCTTCTTGATGATTCTTGAGTTACTTTCTTTCTAAATGGTATAGATAATATGTACAGAAACAATTTTAAAAAGAATCGAACCTCCTTTACTCTTAAACTTAACTTTAATTGTCCAATCTAAAACTCTAGATCATTGGTTCACAGTATAAATCCAATTGCATAGATTAAAGAAATTATTTCATATTATATTTGTATACTTCACATTATACAGTTCAACTACAAATTTTTATTTGATTGCTAATCATAAAATAAAAAATATTAGATAAACAATTAGAACACCAAAAAAGAGCATTTGGTACCTTTGACCATCTACAAATGAATATAGTAAGAATAATAAATAACCGAGTTTATGATAGACGTTTATGATCTAATCCATCATCATATGATTTACTCTTAAAACACATTGATATTTAGTCTATTCAAACAAATATATTGTTGATCCATCTACCTATAATCAAGCCCATCAATATACCAATGGTCTATTATAGACCAAACTCATTATAGCCCATCAATATACCAATGGTCTATTATAGACCAAACTCTTGATCATACTTGGTGTTTATTGTCTTAATTTATTCCACGTATTTATCTCATACCATTTTCGTGCTAATCTTTGATTAGGGTTGGAGAATAACTAACAAATATGACCTACACACATAAAAGGACTAATATTACTCATATTGTTGTTACATGATCATTATTCTTAGTACTTGTGATACTACTTTATATGACAAAATTTCAAAAGAGAACTAAATTCTTTTAAAATTGTGATTCTATTGACAACGTGGAGTATTGGTCTCCACGTGCATTTAATGTGCTGTTAGGTAATCCTAAATACCTAATAGCTCATTAACATCAGAACCAAAATTTTCAACAGCAATTAACCCCGGAGATGTTTTCTCAAAATTACATTACTGCATGTTATCGAATTGATGCTTTGAGGTTCAAATCTTTTTTGGATTTGTTAACTTCTACTTTCCTGGCTCCATTCTATAATCTTTCCTTTGTTCAACCATCCCCACTCAAAAAAATACATGAACATGTTGCAATCGCCCTCTTTCTTTTTTTCTTTTTAGGATATTAATTACATGAAACAGAAAAAAATTTAAAAAAACCATGTTTTTGTACTTTTAACACATTGAATATCATTACGTTGACCCGCATGAAAATTCTAGGCAAGAATCTGTCCAAACTTGATTATGTCAGCACTTACATTTGTGATTCAAAAAGATTCATTTCCTAGGCGCCTGGCGGTGAATTAGACTCTTCCATTTTCATTCTTTATTAAGTGGGCCATACTTCCGACTTGCTTATCACGGAACATCGTCACTCACTCCCTATAAAAGGGCTCTAAACTACAAATGAATGGTAGTTGTGTTAGTATCAGCTTTAGTTACCGTCTTAACATATATCACAATGGTTGCTCAAGTGAAACTACTAGGCGCTTGGCCCAGTCCCTTTTCTCAGAGAATAGAACTAGCCTTGAAACTGAAAGGCATAGAGTATGAATATGTTGAAGAAGACCTGTCCAACAAGAGTCCTTTGCTCCTAGAGTATAATCCAGTTCATAAGAAAATTCCTGTGCTTGTGCACCATGGAAAACCAATTGCAGAATCTCTCGTTATACTAGAGTACATAGACGATACATGGAGCAACAATCCTATGTTGCCTAAAGATCCTTATGACAGGGCCATTGCTCGCTTTTGGACCAAGTTTGTAGATGAAACGGTAAGACTGTTCACGCCTGCAATTTTTATTTTAACCCTGTTATCTCGTTAAGCTAAGCTATCCAGTATTATTGGTGATCTACTACTTATGCAGATCCTGCAGCTGGTGATTAAGGCTCGTGATACCCCCGATGAGGAAGAAAAGAAAAAGATATTTGCAGAGGTTGGTAAGCAACTCAAAGTGCTTGATAAAGAGCTAGAAGGAAAGGAGTTCTTTGGAGGTGAGACCATTGGGTACCTGGATATTGTTGTTTTCTTCATAGCCTACTGGTTTCAAGTGGGCCAAGAAGTCATAGGAGTAGCAATTGTAACTGAAGAGAAATTGCCAAACTTATGGAAATGGACTGGAAAACTACTTGACATAGATCTGGTCAAAGGAAGCTTACCTCCCAGAGATAAGTACCTTGCTTTCTTTAAAGCTCGCTATGGAGGTGCAAAATCTGCTTCCCAGTAGTCGCCCATGTCATGGATTTGCAGCTTTTAGAGACCCGAGTTTTAAGATATTTTCTTGTTTCTTTCTATTTCTGTATCGTCATGCTTGGTGTGTACTAGATGAGTTTTGTCTCTGATAAATAAAAGCTTGGGTTGTTCAAATAGAAGGTGTTTACACTGGCAGACGAGACATGACAACTACTTGATAGTTGAGGTGTTTTCAATCAATAGTTGACTTGAAATATTCCCACAACTCAGAGGCACAAACTGTTGAAACTCATATATTATGCATACATACATAATTAGGATGATGAAAAAATGATAATGTGAAGTATTAACTCTGCATACAAATCAGCCCTGAACAATCCACACTTCTACTCACCTTCAGGAAAGTATGTTATCTATGATCTAAATATAGAAACAGAACAGACAAAATAGAGATATCTCCCACCAACACAAGCTTTTGCAAGGTCCAAGACACAATTTTACTCATAACCCACGGGCACTCCGATCCTTAACAATGGTAACAGGGCAAGTTGCGCTGGTCATGACATAATTGGTCACACTTCCCAGGAGCACCCTATCCTCAAACAAGCATTAAAGAAAAGCAGGGAAAAAAAAAGATGAGGCACAAAGGTAAGATCGGTTTTCAATTTAGTCATCTATATTGTAAACGCAACCCATCAGCATACCTCTGGATGGTGCCAAGGCCTCTACTACCCATGACCAAGCAATCAAGCTTAAGATCATCAACTGCGTCGCATAATTTGTCTCTGGCATCTCCCCAATAAAGCTTAGCTATCACAGTCACCTGTATCATTAAGTCTATATCACAAACAGAAAACAGCAGAAAAGTATATACGCACAGACCCTCATAAATCATTATGACCAAATACCTCCTTCTGGTGGGAAGCTGTATCTAACATGCTGATAACCTCTGGATCAAGGTCAACATCGTACTTGTGCGCAACTTCCTTGTCACGAAACTCGACCAAAGGGATCAGAGCTAAAACAGATGATCAGAAAATCAGACAGACAAGTCATCCAGAAACTGGAACTTAGAGAAATAAATTCAGCTTACGTGATCCAGTAGTGGACCAGAGAAGGTTGCGAGACTCTTCTCCTTGTGAAGGCTTGACGTGGATGAGAAAAAGGGTGTCACCTTTCTCTAGCAGGTTTTCAGTGGCCCATTTGAGTGCTAGTTTGCTTCCTTTGGAGAAGTCCATGGCCAAACCTATCTTCCTATCTTTTGTCATCTTTGAAGTCACTGCCTCAAACTAGAAGATACAAGACTCCAGTACCAATACCAGGACACAGCAAGTTTTATTAGCTGCAGCCGGCTAATGGAAAATAGAAATGAAGGATCAGGAGATTATTTGTGGTGATCCTCGTTGAATTGTAGGTGTACTTATCTTTTGTTTTATCCCTCTCACGTTTGTTTGCCTCTTTCTTTATCTTATTTAGTTTCGTGGGACTTATCCTGATTTACCGGGGCTTTACTTTTCCCTGCCATCTGTTCACGACATGACCTGTAGCGTATGGTTCACATGGAAGTGAAAGAACCAACTGGAGGCCAGCCCCCCATGTAAAGATTCTTAAAAGATTATGCCTTTCACTTTAATCTTTTGTTTGTCAAGTTATTGATCTACGAATTCATTCTCTTCTAACTGTATTCAGATTACTTCGCTACATCTGAAGCAATTTATGTTCACAAACGATCTACACTGACCAACTTAGGAAGTTAGACTTCGAAGGTTCTTATAACTCTATTATCAGCATTTAACTAATAATTAGAAGGTAAATCTGTTTCTATAATGGATTGATCATCGCTTGTGTCGAGATCTCAATTTCATAATTTGACAGTAAGATAGAGAAAAGGTTATTCGTGCAATAGATGGATCAACGACCGGTCTTCCCAACCAGTCCATTAACTATAATGGTGGGAAGAAACCTGAAATCTCCCTATTATTCTTTAATTAATTCCCACGTATTTTATGATCTTCAGCAGTTCTTTTTCACAAAAGGTATTTGCTGCACGGATTTGGCTATTCAAAAAATTTTCATTACCCATTTGATAAAGGCTATTCATATTTAAAAAATGTAAATTTTATTGTTCTTTATTTTTGAAAATAAAAAATGGAAATTTCATCAATAAAGAACTAAAATACATCTATAAACATACATAGGGGTACCCTTTTCACAAAAATTGTAGCATTGCTTTCTAGTCAAAATATTAGAGTAGTGTCTATGGTAAGTAAAGATACAGAGGTGGTTGGAGCTTCACACTGCACCTCTCAGTATTAATATTTCATTGATGTTGTTTATGGTCTCATATAACAGATTTCTACTGAGCTTTAAACCTTCGAACATTATGTTCTTTCCAAGTGGTTTGTACTGCTGCAAGATATTGCAACTTCGGGGGAGAACGTTGATAAGACAACCATTGTATAACAACTAAGAATGCACGATCTTCTAATGATTGGTTACACCTCATTTTAACTACTTCCCAAACATGGTTGGTGATCTCACATGTGAAGAATAGGTGATCATTTGTTCCTTCCTGTGCTGAACAAAAAGGACAGGAAGAATCAATATTTAAATACTTGATCCTATTTGTTATGTTAAGAAGATTTTGAATAGCTAGCCAGAGGAGAAAGAATGTTTTAGGAGGTATGATCTTGTGCCAAAAAATTGGAGACCAATCCACTGCTGGTTTTCTCAATCTTAAAAAATCTCTCATGAGTTTGTTTGACAGATGGTGAGTAGGTCAATTGTGCCAGAAGAATGTGTCTTAATGGAGCAGATTGGGAGAGTATTGAGGTTGCAAATGAGTAATGCTTGTAGGGAACTGTCAGTTGCTTCCATTAACGAGTGAGTCCATTTTTGAGTGAACTGGGAGATTGATAGAATTCTTTAGTTCCTTCGAGAAGTATATGAAAGCTCCCCTACCCGACCAATTAACAAACCATAAGGATACGAGTTTTCCATTACCAATGGAGCATCTTGGACAAGATGTTTCATTTGGAGAAGTTGATTCAGAAAGAAAGAGTGTGATGCTTTTTTACTGACTTCCCATATGCTTTTCCTTGTGAGAAAATGGGAATGATCCATCTGATCCATAATGAATTCCTATCTTCAAGGTGTTGGTTGTCAATTTATTTGTATGACATTATTATTATTCAACAAAAGGCATTCTTTATCTTTGTGTATTTGTAAATTATTTAATTATTAATCATAAAGATAAAATTCATGGAATAATTGTTATGCAATTAGAAATTATAATGCGATTATA
>JAOQML010000008.1:30116995-30128879 GCA_027568935.1 Erythroxylum urbanii
CTACAATGGCGGGGTGGCCTCACCCCGCCATCCACAATGGCGGGGTGTCCTACGCCCAACACTCCCATTTATTTTTAGCATATATCACGGTTTGAAATCTAAAATCGTAACCAACTGAGAATTTAGCCGATTTTGGGTTACTGCAGAGAAAATGAAGAGCTACTCATCGTTTATGAATTCATGCCCAAAGGAAGCTTAAATTATCATTTGTTTGGAAGTAAGTAGGCCTTAATACTAGACGATGTTAAATTTGTTGTTTTAAGACAGCCATATCAATGATTTGCCATCTTTTCTGCTGGTGGAGGACGCTCGGATCAGTCGCTTCCCTGGGAAACAAGATTTAAGATTGCAATTGGAATGGCACGAGGTTTGTCATATTTGCACAGTTCTATGGAGAAGCCAATAATTTTTAGGGATTTCAAGTCCTCAAATGTTCTCCTTGATGAGGTAACTAAAGTTGTAGTATCATTTTCTTTTAGAAGATCAAATGAAGCCATCAAAAGCACTGCACATAGTTCACACATTTACTCTTCTCTAACATATTATTTCTTCAAACTTTAAAGTCTTATAATCCAAAGATATCGGGTACAGATCATCTGTACCCCTTATTCTATACCCTCTGGTCCTTTCTGATCTCAACCATTCAATGGTTGAGATCAAATGAGTATTGAGTAGGTACAGAATAAAAGGGACAGAAGATCTGTCCTCAAAGATATCGGACTTCGGCTTGGCAAAATGGGGACCCTCAGAGTCAGATGGCAGATCACATGTGACAGGACAAGTTGTGGGAACAGTTGGCTATGCTGCTCCAGAATATACTACCGGAGGTAATATTTGACATCCTTTAGATATGGATGACGCAAATAGATGCTTCAAAACGTCACTTATGGTTATGAATAACTGTTCCTTAGGAAACCTGTATGTAAAGAGCGATGTGTACAGTTATGGAGTGGTGTTGGTGGAAATGTTAACAGGATTAAGGGCAATTGATAAAAGACGTCCACCGGGGCAACGTAGCCTTGTCCACTGGACAAGATCATCCTTGTCAGATAAGCACAGGTTGCGCAGTATAATGGACCAAAGATTGGACGGAAAGTATGCTCCGAAGCAGGCTTTTGCGATGGCTGTCCTTGCTTTTAGATGTCTTCACGTGGAGCCTGAATACCGGCCATCCATGATGGAAATTGCTGACACATTACAGAAGTTCGAAAGTAAAGCCCGTAATTAAAGATTAAGTAGTACGGTGTCAGATGGCTGCAAATTTCTAAACCTGATTTTTTTTTGTTGTCTTCATTTTCTTTCACGGAGTTGGTCTCCCCATACTTGTCTCCTGCCTGTTCCTCGGGTCAAGTAAACTTTTGTTATGAATTATAATTATAACAACTGAAACACTTGAACTCAAGAATAAAATTGAGATTATCTCATTAAAAAAATCACTCTTCTTTTCTTTTTTACTTAGCTTATTCAAGATATTCAATGCTGGACTTATAGGCATCATAAAAATATACATATTTAAATATAGATAACCAAAACAAATTAAAATATTTAGAAATTTTAAATTTAAATCTTATGAAACGCGCTGTTATAAGAATAAACAGAAATAAGTTTTCAAAGAATACTCTAGTCATTAGTTGGATAATCATATTTAAGAGATTTCTTTTAACGAAACTTATATTTATAAATTTATGTATAATTTAAGTATAAAATATAAAATATCAACATCGAAAGACAAGTTAAGAAAATAGGCAATAGAAATAAATATTGAATATGTAAATATGTAAACAGAATTCAAGACAAGTACTAAAGATAAAGAAAAACTTTGAACTATGATATGAATAAATAAAATGAAATATAACGAACAGTATTAAAGAAATCACACAGGTAAGTATACTTTTTTTATATAGTATAGTCTAGGTGAGTCTAATGTTAATCTCACAAACACTGTGACTACTAGTAGTGACTATTCTTCAATTATCTAATCTAAATAAGTGAATAACTGATTGAAATGTACGATGAAATAAACTGAAATAGGAATTTAGAAAATTAAATCAAATCAATAGGAACAATAAACAATCAATTCAATAACTAGATCTAGATAAGAAACCCTCCAAACATTATTATGCTTGAATTTATTCTAATTTAATGATTAATTCTAGTTTCTTTGGACCGATAAGAATCTTAAAGCTGTAATTGTATACTCACCATCAAGATATATACAATGCCAATTTGTAAGTATTTTCAACGAAAAGTTCCTTCACATAAATTTTTTTTAAAGAATGCATTAAAATGATATATAGACTCTCCTTATAGGTTACACCCTAACTCGGAAAGATTACGGATCCTAATAGCTAGGATTCACGAAACCACCATTATTCACATTATGACTTATGCTATATAGGATACCTTCTACGCTACTTCAATCCTATATATAAGTATGTTTAATCTTTTATCTTCCTTACTGCAATTCAATATAATATAAAAATTTTATTGCATCTCATGGAACTATAATTTTTTTTAAAAAAGAAATCATTTCAAACTATAAATTATAGGGCTCATCATATCTAGTTACTTATCCCAACTAGTTTATAGTAAAATTAACAAAAGAACAAAGAACAAAGAACAACGAAAGAATATAGAGTTCTCATGGCTTTTTTTCCTTGAAAATCCTAGATGAATTTTAATTGATCTTCTTATTTTGTTCTAATATTATTTTCTTTTTAATCCCAACAACTTTTCCTGAACTCCTAATTTCATCTAGGACTATTCTAAGATGTCCTGATTATGATAGAAGGATTAGAATAGGGTCACGATTGTGACAGAAGGTTCAGACTTCAAAATTAAGTCACGATCGTGACATTGGGAATTTTACACTCCTTTCCCTTTTTTGATTCTTTTCCTTATGTCACTCCCAAATTCCTTCCCTACTTTATATTTGCATCATTATCTTATTGTTTTGCCTTCCATACCCTTCCAATCCATTGTGAAAAAAAGAGAGAGACAAAAAAACCCAGCTCGATTTTTCCAAGATATTAACTTGTAACGGAAAACACGAAAAAACAGAATTGAAATCCTAATCTAAAGCAAAAGATAAAACAACAAAAAGTTAAAATCATGGGTATTTTGAATATGATACAACTTCCAAGCATCAATTTTGTATGGCATGACACATTGAATACTATCATTAAATTCACCAAAATAGGTCAGAGGAAGAGGATCCTCATCAAGACTTCATTTCAGATGATAATCTATTACATTTGGAGAGGAGGGAATAGGAGATTCTAGAAGAATGAGGAGCAGCACAAGTATGAACTTGTCGAGCAAATTGTCAATATGATTAGTATGATAGCCAATGAAAAGCCATGCATAATTAGTCAAGATCTTAAAGCAATGTGCTTAATTTGATGTATATTTTGTATTTTGATGTAGTATAGCCTCTTTTGTCTGTAATTGTATGATCCTTGTTTAGGATCGTGTATTAGCTTTTGCTATAATTTAATATATATTATTTGATTTTTCAAAAAAATCATGAGTTACCTTTCATGCAGCGCTTCATTTACCATCACTAGCTTGACGTACTTCTTTTGTTGACGGTGGTACAAGCAAATCATGTACTTGTGGCACCCCTATAGGTTTCATTACCTATAAGTGAGCTACCAAATTGTGCTTCCCACCACCTTTCTTCCTCGTCTTCTTCTTTCAATTATTCTTTCAAATTTGTGGCTTTTCTGGTGGGTCCTTGTGAGTATAACTTTGCTCAAATTTTTCACAAGACTGGTTTCTCTTGATAGTGTCCATAAATTTGAAAGAATTTCTTGTACCATTAGATACTTTAAATGAAACCCTCTCATCCCTCACTCTTAGAGTTAACTCGCCTTCATCAATGGCTATAAGAGACTGAGCGATAGCTAAAAATGGTCGTTCGAAGATAAGAGGTGTCTCTAAATCTTCCTCTATCTTTAAGATAATGAAGTCTGTAGGAAAGGTGAATTTGTCAATGTTAACAAGAATGTCCATGATTAAGCCCCTAGGATGGTGGATTGATGTTAATTCACCTAACTCCATCTTTTTGCATAAATTGTAAGGCATCATACTTATGCCAGCTCCTAAGTCTGCAAAAGCCTTATCCACTTTGACACTACCAATAGTATAGGGAATATAAAAATCCTCTAGATCATCTTGCTTCTTTGGTAGTGCTGCCACTTCGTTTGAGTTCTCTTTGCTTAAAACTTCGTATCTTGATTTCTTTGGTTCCTCTCTATTTATTAACTTCTCTTTTATGGATTCTATAAGGGCAAGTTATGTTTTTAGTTGCTCTATTATATTAACAACCTCATTCAATTATGCTTCTTTTGTCTTTCTTTGCACTAGAATGGGGTATGGGATTGTAGGATGATACTGCTTGATTTTTGTAAGGGAGCTTTCGTTGGCCCTTTTCTTTTCTTCTTCCCTTTCTTCTTCAACTTGATTGAGCTTGTCTTTAGTGGCCTAGGTGATCGCCATTATCCTTTCCTTTAGATTTGTTTTAGTATTGCTCAAAAGGCTCCCTACTTTTTGTGCAGAAAATGCAGTGGCCAATTAGCTCATTTGGACTTCTAAGTTATGGATGGAAGATACATGATTCTTCATTACTTGTTCGAACCTTTCTTCCAACCTCTTATGAGCTTCATCCATGCTTCCGATCTTGTCTAAGATTTTGTCTAACTTAGCGTCCGTGGAGATGGTTTTCTCCTTATGAAATCCAGGTGGCCCTTGAGATCGGAATTAACCTCCTGTATTATTTGACTAAGAAAAGTTTAGGTGGCTCTTCCACCTAGGATTATACATATTTAAGTAAGGATTGTTCCCTTTCTTTGACAAAATTGTGCTCCTATAGAATTAAGTTTCTCCGATTTGGTGTTTTACATTAGAAAGTTGTCGATGGTATCATTATTGTTTTATCCGTACAGTTCACAGGACCTAAAGAGGAGGCTTTCGTGTTATTAAGTTGTCGAGTTAAGCTGTCAATTTTGGCTTACATTTCCATTATTGAGTCAACAGCTATGAGTACCTTTTGCTTTTAGAGAGTTGTGTGCTATCTACTTCTATCCATCGTCTAAAGACATATTACTTACCGTCTCCCCTAATAATTTCTCCACTTCCTCAACCATCTTCCTCATTAAAGATCCTCCGGATGCTGCATCTATGGTACCTTGTCTGGGTGGAGTAACTCCATTATAGAAGGTTTACAGCAGGAATTCCTTGGGTAAGTTGTGGTAAGGACAACTCATTTGAAAATCCTTATAACTTTCCCACGCTTCATAAAGCGACTCCCCATCACTTTGTTAGAAATTCATGATTTTCTTTATCATTTCGTCGTCTTGGTAAGGGAAAGTACTTATCCAGGAACGCACAAACCAATTGCTCCCAAATTGTGACATTTATAGGATTTAGCTAGTGATACCATACCTTGGCTCTATCCTTTAGGGTGAAAGGGAAGAGCCTCATCCTAGCGACATCTTCTGGCATTCCACGATATTAGAAGGTATCACAAATTTTCAAGAAATTCAATATATGAGCATTAAAATCCTCATTAGTCAACCTATAGAATTGTCACATTGGTTTACAACATGTTTAGCAAGGCTGGCTTAATCTCAAATGAGGTTACTTGAACTGGTGGTCGAGTCTTAAGAAATACATAAGGGTTCATGACTGGTTTCCTTGATTTCCTCCTTGATTGAATTCTTGATGAAATTCTTTAGCCATTGGTTCTTCGATTTCTTTTTCTTGACATCTTGCTTGACGAATTGTTCGTTCCAAATAGGTGATTTCAATTACTAAGGTTTTGGCTATCTAACTTGAACTCTGAGTAACTCTTATGTTCATGCAATCGCACGAACACAAGAGATCTGAAAATTTCTTAGACTAAAATAATCCAACTAATGTTAACTAACTCCCCAACAGCAGCGCCAAAAACTTATTGAGCAAGTTTTACAATTATATACCCTCAATATTGCGTAAGTGCACGGGTTGTAAGTGTAGCAGTTAAGGTGTTGGTCCCAAGAGGAATGCTAAACTAATTGAATCCTAACTTTTTTTATGGCCTAAAAATTGCAATTAAAATGAAAATAAAATGAACAGAAAATTAATAGTTGAATACGGATTGATTAAGAATGAAATTCGAAAATTAATGCAAGGAAATCAAAATTGAGCACAACCACTTAATAATCGAAAATCACATAAGAAAGATTAACCAATTATAAGAAGAGGGGATTTATCCTATCATCAATTGCTAGCTTAATTACCTTTAAGTTAATGGGTGTCGGTCTTAAAAATTAGAATGGTTGATTATTCTCTCTCGAATTCTAATCATTAAATCCTAAATTATAACCCCTAATTAAATCATTTACTAATTTTACAATTTCTCAATTAACAAAATAGCCTACCTTCTAATTAGTTCTTAAGCACTCTAATAAAAAATCGGGTTCTCACACGAGATCTCTCTTGGTCTAATTACTGATTTGATTGTTTATGTGATCTATGAGGTTGTTAACGCTCATTACCTATCCTAATCATGTTACTAACGGTTCACTCTCTCGATTTGTTACTGAAGTATGCAAAAATGACAAACAATCACAGTACCCAAACACATTAACATCAAAAGCAATCAAATCACAATTTATTCAGGAATAAATCCCAAATAAAGTTTATAACATCCTTAAACAATTATTCACCATCCTCGTATTTATCTCATACATCAAACGAAATTAAAAAAATGAATAATTAAGAAAATTAACTTGGAAGGATTGCTAGAGTGGCTGGCAGTAACAACTCCTCCTCCTCTTCTTCTTCTTCTTTTCTCTCCTCTTCTTTCTTCCTTGCCTTCTTTCTCTAAATGGTAAGATGGAGGCTACTTGATTAGGTCATATCTTTTTCCTTTTATAGTTTTTTTTTCCTTTTATGGTAAAAACTAGGTTTTAATTAGGCTAAAAAGTCTAAAACGACCCTCTAAAAGTAAAAATGGAAGCAGATCCCCACGTATTCACGCCTATCACGATGGTGGCATGTATGTCATGGTCGTGACCCTTGAAAAGAAGATTATGTCACAATCGTGGCAATGATGTCATGATTGTGACCCCTAAAATGAGCTTCCGTCATGATTATGGCCATGTCTAGGCTGCTTTTGTCATGATTGTGATTGGAATGTCACGATCCTGACCCTGACTCTTCCTGCAAACTTTCTCCAACTTCTCTCGATCTTCTTCATTTGATCTCAAACACTAACAAACACATCAAAATATCTCAAATACAAAAAATTATAGTCCATTAATATTCTTTAAACCACATAACACTAAAAAACATAAACACATAATCAGGTTGACACAATTCTAAACCTAAACATGTACAAATCATCTAATCAACAACTAAAAACACACTAAAATACTTATTAAAACATATGTAAACTACAATTATCAACTATGCACAAAAATGTATCAGAATGGCTAAACCAAAAGCTCATCATGTTACTTACCTTTAAGAGGCGATGATATGATGACATATTGCAAGAACATGAAATTAGTGGATAAAGAAAGCAGGATTACTACCTTACAAAGCGAGAACACTTCTTCAGGTAGTAGAAAAGTGGCATAACAATGTGGCATTCTTTGTAGTTCTTTTGGGTTACATTGAGTACATTCAGTCATTTGTAAGAGAGTTAAGAGTATTCAGAGAAAGTTCTTAATGAGAGCTTTAAGTAGGAAGGTCATGATCGATTATTTTGTAGAGTACTTCAAGTTAGAAGTAACTTAAGTCCCTGTATTGTTTTATTTTGTGAATAGATCAACATAAAGATTGCCTTTACCATATCTCTCGCTTATTTTATGATTGATTTATAATAAACACTTGTGTTAAGAGTACGAGTGAAATAATAAAACATAAGTAGTGTAGCCATTTGAAAACAAATGGACTTATTAGTTAACGATAAAAAAAAAGTTGAAACAGGCTTTAACAAAATTAAACTTGACTATCACATAAGGAGTTCAACAACTTTATTTAATTCCATTATACTCAGAAAAAATTCACGTAATAGTAGTCATAATTGACTATGAAAGAATTAAAAATATGAACAATGGATATTCCATATGGAATAAAATAATTTGGTGGAAAAGACATAGCTTTAAGATTCCTTTCTTCTCTTTTTTTCCCTATCCTAGTTCATTTTCCTTTTATGGCTTTGTTCCCATATTCTTCGTGGCTCTCTTTCTTTATCAGCAAATATTACTTATCCATTGAGATTCTTTGTTTCCTCTTTTTTAAAATTTCCTCCAAAACCTTTTTAATCTTTTCCTTTTTGAATTTTTCCTTCTAAGTTCTAGAAAATATCAATGTTTGCAACCTTAGAAAATATTTAACTAGTGTGATTATTTATATCTCGTTTTTGTTTCTTTTTTTGTTAGTTCCTTTTCTTTATTGTTTATATTCTCTCTCTCTCTCTCTCTCTCTCTCTCTCTCTCCAAATGGTTCCTAAACAATTTCTTAATTAAAACTTGACCAACCCTAATTAGAAATTAAAAATTAATTGAATTTAATAAAGGATAATTAATTGCAATTGATAATTAATTTAATCTAACTCGAGTTTGATAAAATAATTAATTTTAAATAAACATAAAAATCCAATTAACTATAAATGAAGATAAGTTTTATGAATTTAAAAATGACAAAAATAATTAAATATAATTGAAACAATTTGATGTTAATTAGATATAGTAGAATGTAACTAGAGGAGAATCAATTTTTGGATTCAAAGCTCTCTGTGTGTTGATAAGAACTTTTCCAGTTTGTATGAACTTGGCCTTTTGGTCTCCATATTTGTAGAGCATACTGAAGACTTAATATGGGATCAAATTCTATCTTGCTTGAAAATAATTCAAATCCCATATGATCATGCCACTAGGAGCATTGAATGAGGACGGTGCACCTGGAGAAGCATGCCAGCTACTTTGCTGAATCTTTTTCTTTTATAGAATTAAGGAAGCATTAAATGATCTGTGGTATGTTTAAGAGCCCTGCAAGACATATTAGCAAACTAGTATAAAATTATTGCATGGGGTAACAAAGAGGATGAAAAGTCATTCAGCTTTAACTCAACTTAGGAAATATATATGTTCATATGTTCAAAGATTGACATTCACCTATTATGCACCTCATTAAAGATGGAGAATTTTGCATTCTAGTAATCACAATATCGGAAAACAATTGAAGGAATGTGTTGGATTTTGTAGTAATCCTCTCCTCCAATCTCAAGCCTCGTTCTAAATGCTTTAAGCATTGATCGGATTTCCAAATCCTTAAGAGTAGTGACGAACCTCAATCCAGCTGGGACCATCTTCAAAGAGGTGCAGTTTGAAATCTCTATACGGCAAAGATTAGGCATGGCTTCTTCCTCCACTCTCCAGTCTTCTAAGTTAGGTAAATCATACAAGAACAGTGACTTGAGTTGAGGAAAACCATTATCAGAGCAAATCATCTGCTTTCCAAGGTAAGAATCCATTTGCAAACGAAGAATCCTCAAGTTGGGCAGCTTCTCGAGTGTTGCCATTGGATTTACTGTAAGTTTTGAACCCTGCAAGTCCAACTTTGCAAGGTTGGAAGAAAATTGATTGTGCTCTGGCAACTTCTCTATTTGCCCTTCTATGTGGAGCTTATACAAATGAGGACATCTTGCGATGACTAGATTTACAGTTGAATCTTCATTGCTGACAAAAGATAGGGACTGCAACGCATTCATTTTCATATCACGAATTTTGAAAATAGTGCCAAACGACGGATCATCTATTACAAGTTTCTTGAGATTTGTCAATTTGATGAGATCTCTTATACTGCACTTCTCTGAAGGAAAGTTCACCACGGTCTGCAGATTGATCAAATCGGCCAATGGCCATTTTTCTGAGTCATAACCACAGGACTCCGGAAGATACAGGTGTCTCAAGCGTTGTAACTTGCATATAGAATTTGGTATCAGTACAGTTGAATTCCAAGTCAACAGATCTAGGGTTTGCAAGTATCTCAAGTTACCTATTGTAGACGGCAACTCCTCTATATCAGTATCTCTCAGGCTTAAGAATCTCAGGTGAATCAAATTCCCAATTTCTTTGGGCAACTTTCCTCCATCACCCTGGATGCCTCCAAGATCTAAGACTCTGATTAATTGGAAGTTTTTAAACACTGATTCTACCAAACTCCATTTGTCTATCTTGCATGGATTCTCATGGAAATATACGAGAGACCTCAAGTGAGAATTTCTCTTGTAACTTGAAGGGATGAATTTGCAAAGATAGCCATCTGAAATTACAGCTAGCCTCCGGAGTCTACCAATGGACCTAGCCGCACTAGTGTTGGGAGTCAGAGTATCAACTAGACGGCCCTTTGATTTCATATGATTGATAACATCAAGAAAATTCTCCTGTCTTGCCTTGGTGAAGCAAAGATCTCGCATCAGATCATGCATACGACAAGCTCTAATCCTTCCAGTTGAACCCCTTTCTACCACCTGAACCATACACCGCTCGACCAATTCGTTTAAACAACGCTGAGCAACATCCTCCAAAGTCTCTTCCTCCACTGTGTGGTTGTGCTCATATGATATAAATCCTTCAGCAACCCACATTCTGATCAACTTTTTTGTTGGTATTTCATAATCCTCTGGGAAATGGCCTAAATGGAGGAAGCAAGGCTTCAAATGGTATGGCAATTCCCGGTAGCTTAAAGCTAGCACCTCTGATACTCCTAATAGCTGCTCCCCACTTTTTCCTCTCATCAAGTGTGAATTTATGGTTCCGTGAACCATGTTCCACTCATAGATAGACTTCTTGGTTGCAAGAAGACCCCCAAGCACTATTATGGCCAATGGTAGTCCTTGACACTTTCCAACCATTTCCTTCCCCAACTTCTCCATCTTTCCTCTAATTCTAAAATCTGCAAAAGCATACTAAGTATGGTTATGATCAAAGAACAACCATGCCAATGGAAATGGTGATCGTAGTGGAAGTAAATTGAGAATTAAGGTTAGAGGAACTATAAAAACAATCACGTAAGTATTCTGAGAAGGGCGTGTGTTATGCCTCCAAGGTCGGCTAGAATGGTGAAAGAAGAAAGCAAGAACCATGCCTAAAGAAGGAACAGGTATACGAATATTCTATTCTGTCAAAAATTATTTGTTCTCTTAGATGTACTTTTCTACTCTGCATGAATTGATCGCATTTAAGCATGCTTGTCATAATAAATAAAAATCTGCTTGCGTAAGTATGGCTTTAAGTATTGCAAACTAGCATATCTGTGGTACATTACTTGATATTTAATTTTTTTTGTTTTTTTTGCCATCTGCGTAAACCATTATCTGATCTTAGAAAATCTGAAACACTTTGTTAGTTCCAAAAATAAAACTAAAACACTCTGTTCCTTTACTGTGTTTCCTATACTAAATCAGATGGTCTAAGTTCAAATTTTCAATTTCACTCTCGGATCTTAAATCACTAATTAATGGATCAATCAGAGACACCATAAGCTCAGTTGGACCAAGAGGTACCTGGATAATTGTTATTAAGAAAAGCTTTCTTTCGGAACAATTCCCAGCTCTCTTCATCATCCAGATGGCGTGGCTCATGGAGATAACATGTTGGATCTGGATGTACTGCTACGTCCCGATTGCGAGTGGTGAGCAATAATTTGCTTTCAGACTTTCCATAGGGAAAAGCAGGACGGAGACTGTTCCAAGTGCTAATGGTCCAAATATCATCAAGAATTACCAAGCACTTCTTCTCTTGCTGAACCTGATAAAGCATCTTCGCAAGCTCATCATCTCTAAGCTTTAGAATATCCTCTCTTTGCTCCTTAGAAGGACTGATAAGTT
>JAOQML010000008.1:30139108-30149704 GCA_027568935.1 Erythroxylum urbanii
AAGATGTAGGCCATTTTAATACAAGATGGGTGTGAGATTGCACTTGATAGAGTGGAGAAAAAGCCAGCAAATATAGCATCAGATAAATTCACGGATCTAGATAAAAAGGCTAGATCAGTCATTATATTGAATCTTTCTAATGAGGTTTTGCAGGAGGTTGCTGGTGAAAACACAGCTAAAGGTAAGTGGGACAAGTTGAAAGCTGTGTACATGAAGAAGACGTAGAAAATTGACTTTATTTAAAACTAAAGTTGTACATGTTGAGGATGACGAAAGGTACATCTATTCTTTCACATCTAGATAAATTTGATTCTCTTTTAAATATTTTCGTGATACTATGATTTATGGGAAAGAGTCAGTCTCACATAATAGTATTAAGTCTGCATTAAAGTCAAAAGAGCAGATTGATAGGGACATCACTAGGGAGACTAGTGGAAGTCAAGTAGAGGGACTATTCATACGGGGTAGATCTGAAAACACAAATTTTGAAAGAAGTAGAGGCAGGTCAAAATCCAGACATAGAAATAAAATTTGTAATTATTGCAAGAAAAAGGGGTATATAAAGGCTGACTACTATAAATTGAAATATATGGAGAAAAATAAAATTGAGTAGAATAACAGCAACACCGCCGAGGCTAGTGTAGCAGCAGATGAAAATGAGGGAATTATCTTTGTAGCCACAGAAGATAAAGTTAGGTCTAATAAGGAGCAGATTTTAGATTCGGGTTGTTCTTACCATATGAGTCCCGATAAGGAGTGTTTTTCCATTTATGAGTCATTGGATGGTGGAATTGTTTAGATGGGTAATAATACTGCCTGTAAAGTTATTGGTAAAGGTACAGTTTGGATCAAAATGTATAATGATTTCATTAGAACGCTTTCAGACGTTAGACATGTTCTTGATTTGAAAAAAAATCTCTTCTCTTTAGGCACTCTCGATTCTCAAGGGTGCAAGTTCTCAGCTGAAGGTAGAGTTTTGAAAATTTCTAAAGGTGCTCTTATATTGATGAAAGCTTGCAGGTTTGGTAGTTTGTATGTTTTGCAGGGATCTACAGTAATAGGTGCTGCAACAGTCTCTACTGATGGTGATATTACCAAATTATGGAACATGCGTTTAGGACATATGGGTGAGAAAGGTTTAATGTTGTTAAGTAAGAGAGGCCTACTTTGTGGTCAAAGTATTGGTAATATGGACTTTTGTGAGCATTGTATCTTTGGGAAGCAGAAACGAGTCAGTTTCAGTTCTCCAGCTATTCACAAAACTAAAGGTACTTTGGATTATATTCATTTTTATCTTTGGGGGCCCTCTCGTGTTCCGTCTAAAGGTGGTGCCTGGTATATGTTGACTTTTATTGATGATTATTCAAAAAAGGTTTATGTGTATTTCTTGAAACATAAAAATGATGTTTTAATGCAAGATTGACACGTGATTTTTAGGCAGAAGCCATTAGTACAACTTGTTACATCGTCAACCGCTCTCCTTGTGCTCCTCTTAATTTTAACACCCCGAAGGAAGTTTGGTCAGGTACTCTTACTGATTACTCTATTTTAAGAATATTTGGGTGTCCAGCATATATGCATGTAAACAAGGGAAAGTTAGAGCCTAGGGCTAAGAAATATATTTTCCTTGGTTATGCTTCAAGGGTGAAAGGATATCGTTTGTGGTATCCTAATCCCAAGTCACCTAAATTTGTAATTAATAGGGATGTTACATTTGATGAATTTTCTATGTTGTATCCTAGAAAAGAGTCTTGTAATCCTTGTAATGTAGAAAAAGAGGATAGTACACAGAAACAGGTAGAGGTAGAGATTGGTAGTTCAAATCCTTCAGAGATGCCTTCTACGCATTAGATAAATCAAGTTGATAAACCAGATCCTGATCATGTTCAAGATGAACCAGTAGAAGAAGAACATTCCATAGCCAGAGATAGATCAAGACGGGAGATTCGACCACTACATAGGTATGCAAATTTAGTTGCATATGCATTATCAGTGGCATAGGAAATAGATGGAGACGGTGAACCTTCCACATATACGGAGGCAGTTTCAAGTGTTGATGCTGATAAATAGGTGATGGCTATGAACGAAGAAATGGAATCTCTATATAAGAATTATACTTGGGTTCTAGTGAAGCCGCCAAAGGGTAAGAAAATTGTTGGCTGCAAATGGGTCTTCAAAAGAAAAGAAGGTACTCTAGGTGTTGAAAATGCAAGGTATAAAGCACGTTTAGTTGCAAAGGGCTACAGTCAGGTACAAGCTATTAATTTTAATGATGTTTTCTCACCAATGGTGAAACATAGCTCTATTCGTGTATTACTTGCATTAGTTGCCATGTTTGATTTGGAATTAGAATAACTTGACTACAAGACAGCATTCCTACATGGTGAATTAGATGAGCAGATTTATATGGAACAATCTGAAGGTTTTGAAGTTACAGGAAAGGAAGACCAGGTGTGTTTGTTGAAGAAATCCTTGTACGGATTAAAGCAATCTCCAAGATAGTGGTATAAAAGGTTTGATTCATTTATGTTGGGTCATTATTTCTCCAGGAGCATGATAGTTGTGTTTGCTTCTAGAAGTTAGATGATGACTAATTCATCTATATATTGTTATATGTTGATGATATGCTCATTACTGCCAAGAATGTCAAAGATATTCATCATTTGAAGGCTTTATTGCATGGCGAATTTGAGATGAAAGATTTAGGAGTAACAAAGAAAATTATTGGCATGGAGATAAGACATGATCAAGGAGCTGGTAAATTATTCTTGACCTAGGAGAATTATCTCAATAAAGTTTTGAAGAGATTTAGCATGTGAGATGCCAAAACAGTTAGTACTCCTCTTGCTAGTCATTTTAGACTATCTGCTGCTTAATCACTACAGTCACGGGAAAAGGAAGATTATATGGCAAGGGTTCCTTATTCTAGTGCCATCAGTAGTATTATGTATGCAATGGTATATACTCGTCCTGATATTTCACAAGTTGTTAATGTCGTTAGCAGATATATGGTCAATCCTGGCAAAGAACATTGGCAGGCAGTGAAATGGATTCTCAAATACTTGAAGGGCACTTCAAACTTTTGTTTGGAGTTTGGTAGAACTAGTAACACTTTGGATGGATTTGTAGATTCAGATTATGTCGGTGATCTCGACAGACATAGGTCTCTGACAGATTATGTATTTTGCATTGGAGATTGTGCCATTAGCTGGAAAGCTACTCTACAACATGTGGTAGCTTTATCTACTACTAAAGCTAAATATATGGTAGTCACTGAGGCTATCAAAGAAGTATTATAGTTGAGAGGCTTATTTGGCGAGTTATCTCTACATCAAGGGGTTACTACTGTTTATTGTGATAGTCATAGTGCTAATCATTTGACGAAAGACCAGATGTATCATGAGAGGAAGAAACATATTGATGTGAAGTATCATTTCATTCAGGATACTATTGCAGAGAAGAAGGTCCTTATTCAGAAGATCAATACTAAGGACAATCCTGTTGATATTTTTAGGAAGGCTTTTCCAGTTTACAAGTTCTAGCAATGCTTGGACTTGATCGCTGTTCAAAGTTAGTGAAACAACCCATTGGGGCATTGCCGGAGAAGGTGGAGCAAATCACTAATTGTTCGGGACCAAGTTAAGGTGGAGATTTGTTGACAAATGCATGCCTTGGCACTTCACAAGTCAAAAGTTGTGGCCAAGGCAGGCTTTGTATTTTGGCTATGTTAAGCCAAAATCTCCAAAGTCTTCAAGCATGCTTGGCATGCATTTTTCATGAACGAAGATTGCGCACAGATTGAAGGAATTTGACAAAGTCATTTTGGACAGAAGCTTGGTACTTCAGCTATAAATAGAAGACATGTTGAGGCTTCAGAAGATCATCAAAAACAACTCATTCCTTAATTCTTCGTTCAGTTTTCTTTTGTTGAGAAATTTTATAAAGCCTTCTGTTGTATGTTCTCCACTTATTAGTAAAATTGCTCACCTTTCGGCCGTAGACGTAGGTCATATTGACTGAACCACGTAAATATTTTTGTCCTGTCCCATTTTATTTTGCCTATATTTATATTCGTTACTATTTTTTGGGCTATTAAATTTAACCGGTATTCGATCCACGGGCATTTTCTTTAACACTTGTCAATGCTCATTTTTAGAGAAAATAGTTGCATAAGTTTTTCTTTAATAAATTTGCATCTAAAGTTTAAAAATGCTTCCACAAAATTGGTAATTCAAAACATAAAAATGAATTCTTTTTTATATTAATTTCTAGTTATCTATAAGCTAACTTTCAAGAGAGAAAAATTACTAATAAGGAGAAAAATTACTAATAAGGAGTTTTTTTTTTTGAAAAATGAAAGAATTGCATTAACTATGTAGTCATTAATCTCCATACAAATATGATGTAGAGTGGTGAATGAATTGTTTATCTAATTTTATAATATCAATTAGAATTATAAGTTATATTAATTAAACATTAAAATTTTAATTCATTATAAAAATAATTTAACAACGATTCTATAGTCAAAAATCATATATATTTATGTATATAGAATATCATGGAACACTCCTGATCCTAAATATTAACGAGAGAGAGAGAGAGAGAAAAAAGTAGTTGATAAGGTTAAAAATCACCGTTTCAGGAACTGTGGACTTTGTTAGGTCTCGTTGCTTGGGTCTATCTCACTAGAGAAAATTCTTTCGTGAAAAAAAAACAAAAGTTATGTTTTCAAAGAAATTACATTAATTAATTAATGGGATTTTTAAAATATTTTATCTATTTTATTTTAAATTTGTTATAACTCAATGAAGGTGATTGTGCAATGTTTTATACATATCTTTTATTTTGGTTTGGTATTTTAATTGGACTTATAGGATATAATAATCATGTTGATATTTGACACGTGAGTAATTGGATGGGTTATGCTTGGAAGAAAATAGAAAATAGTGGCTGCTGTGCTTTTGTATTTTTGGAATGTTATTGTTGCGGTAAAAACTAATGAAGCTGGTGAAATGATGATATTGTAGTGGGACTCTCTTTGTAACATATTTAAATTTAAGTGGGACTTTAATTGTGTGAATAATTTGGGTTTATCTGGAATCCACGGTAGAAGTCCTTTTTGAATAGAAGTTTGCGGCATGCAAAATAACATGTGTGTGTGTGTGTGTTGGCAATTAAGGAGTGTGCGTCATTGTGTAGCTGAAGCAAGATATCGCTAGCTTGTCTCTATTTTATTGTTGAAGAAAATCTCCATCGTATGTGCGGCAACCAGTGAGTGCAATGGTGTGTAAGTCTTACAAGATTGCTGAATTACATGTGATTGAAGTAGCAACTACGGTGAATTCCTAGTGAATGTGTTGTCTACATCCTTGATCTACTGCAGACGTCTGTTGCCAACGTGGGCTTCATCATTGTTTCATACGTGTTAATAGCTATACAAAAGAAGGAAGTGGGTTGATTGGGTATGCATTAACTGTCTATTGAACAAACACTGCAGTAATTGTGCATGTCTTGTGAGAGAGCTTAATAATGTACGTGGAGTGAGACATGCTACGGTCAAGAGTATGTTGTCTACGGAGCAGTAGGTTAACGTGTTACTTTTTCCAGACATCTTCATCTATTTTCTATACTTGATAGTTTGGGTTTGTGCGTGAAAAATATATATGGTGTGTAGAGTATGCCATATGGTTTAATTGAAGCAGTTGAAGTTAAAATGGATTATTTCGAAAAGCAAAAACATAGGGAAGTTTTTCTTTTTATCTCAAGTATATTATTGTTCAGTTCTTAGTTGATTAAATATTTGAGTTATTTTTATTGATTGTTGTTTGAGTGAAAGTAGTTAGAAAAATCCTCTAACGAGGTTAACACGAGTCGGCCCTATTATCGGATGTGAAAATCTTTTACGGGTAGTGAGTTCGAGAGACAGTGTCAAGGGTGAATGGTGTAGACTCAGTTAAGCCTTGAGTAAACCTATTGTAGTTCAGTGAAAGATTTAATCTGGGTGAGGGCCCTACAGATGTAGGTAAGGAGTGCCGAACTGTGTTAACAAATTTCTGATGTTCTTACTATTTCGTTTTTGCTTGGTTTTATTTTTGTAGGTAAGGAGTGCCGAACTGTGTTAACCAAAGGAGTTTACGGAAAAGTTTGCGAAACTTTTAAAACTTTCGATCTTTCAAATAATATTAACAATAAAATTAATAATAACTTATATTTGCCAAAAAATAAAATATTTAAATATTTAATTGATATAGTTTATAATGTTTGTTGTTATTATTATTATAATAAATATTTACCCTAAATTATAAAATATAAATGAAACCTTACGATTTGAATCCCTACTTCTATACCTTTGCTTAATAAATAACGGTAAATATTTGGTAAAAACTTGAAATAATCTAAATTAAGATAGTCAATTGGGGAGGACAAATTCAAGTTATATGTTCACTAAATAAGTTTACATGGAATATTCAGTTAGAGAGAATGATTTCTTTGCATTAAAAAAAAAAGAGATACAAAAGGAATATTTGTAATTACAATGATAAAGATATTAACAAATTCAAATTACTTCAATCTTAATCGGTGAATTAATAGGCTCTGATACCAAACGGGGGACATGGCTATTTTCAATTATCTGTTCAATTTTTTCTAAACGAGTATCTATTTGATTCATATGTTGATGCATTAAAGTCCAATTTTCTTGTAGTAATTGTTATATTGAACTGTTTAGCATTTCTTGTTGTTTTAAGATATTAGTAATTGTCAAATAATAGGTATGATGAATGAAAATTTAGCGTATGGAAAAATTAAATTCAACACTAGATGAAAATTAGGAATTCCATTAAAATCACCCAATTTAGATGACACTATAACTATTGCATATAAATTCAATAGGGAAATTTTAATGAATCAAGGTCAATACCCATTCTCAATAACATATCAAATTAGTTATGCTTTAACAAATTCGCATCATAGTATTGAATTTAAAAACACTGATCGTATTTATTTAGATCAATTATTCAATGATGTAGCTAAAGTTGGAACTAATTTTAGAACAAAACTTAGACCCTTACCTGCCATACAATATCCCATAATACCAAAAAGACATTCATTTTCTGATATACCTAGCTCTTCTACATAATCTCCGTTACTTCGATCTCGATCATTTAGTAGACCTTTTAGCCTTCATCATCCATCTGAACCAATAAAAATTACCGATCCTCAATTAACAATTAATTAATCTAAAACTGAACGAAAATTAGATACAATCGCAAGTCAAGTTAAACAACTGACTGATTATATTCAGAAAACATTATGAGTGTATCACAACAATTAGCTGAACTAATTCAACAACAAAAAGTATTTGAAGATTTCGCAAATCCATTAGATCCTATCAAAAATTCAAATCAAGAATTAATTGAAATAAAACTTAAAAATTCTCAACAAGAAATAAATGTTAAAAACAATATTCCATATTCACAAATAGATGTTCAAGAATTTGTTAGTGAATGTACTGAATTATTAAACAAAGGATTAATATCCCCAAGCTATAGTAAACTTTCAGCTCCAGCCTTTTATGTAAACAATTCAGCTGAACAAAAAAGAGGCAAAAGCCGTATAGTTATTAATTATAAAAAATTAAATGAAGCAACAATAGGTGATGCATATAAATTACCTAGAAAAGACTATATCAATAAATTAAAAGGACATCAATGGTTTACCACATTGGATGCAAAATCAGGATATTGGCAATTAAGATTCATGATAATACAAAAGATTTAACAGCATTTTCTTGTCCTCCACAAAAACATTATCAATGGAATGTATTACCTTTTGGATTAAAACAAGCTCCTAGTATTTATCAACGGTTTACGGACAATAATCTTTGTGGATTAGAACAATTTACTTGTGTCTATATTGATGATATCATTATTTATTCAAATCAAGATAAATATAACCATTTGAAAAAGGTTAAAATAGTATTGGAAAGACGCAAAGAGAAAGGTCTAATTCTAAGTAAAAAGAAAGCCAAACTCACTAGACAAAATATTGAATATTTAGGTATTGAATTTAATAATGGTTATTTAAAATTACAACTGAACATTTTAATAAAATTACAAGATTTTCCTGATAAACTCAATAATCCAAAACATGTACAACAGTTTTTAAGTCTTTTAAATTATATTTCTGACCAAGGATTTCTTAAAGATTTAGCCAAAGAAAGGAAATGTTTACAATTAAAATGTAGTCCAAAGCATCAATGGAATTGGACGGAGCAGGACACAATAGCGTTCAGAAACTAAAAACTCTCTGTAAGCATCTTCCTCTCTTATATAATTATCTTCCGATGGATACATTGTTGGTGCAAACTGACGCCAGTATGGATACATAGGCAGGGTGTCTTTTGGCACAACCACCCAATACAGAGAAGCATCTACTATGCAAATATACAAGTGGAACTTTCAGTTCCTCTGAACTCAAATATACAACTCATGAAATGGAAACACTAGCCCTTCTTAAAACATTGAGGAAGTGGAGAATGGATCTATTACCCATTGCATTTCATGTGCAAACGGATTCAAAGTATCTATGTGGATTCAATAAGTATACAATAAGGACAAATTATAATCAAGGAAGGCTTATTCGATGGTAACTTGAATTAAGCCAATATAATTATACTATTAAGTATATTCAATCTTCTGACAATTATCTTGTAGATATTTTAGCTCGAGAATGGAAGCAGCTATTTTGAAATTGGAAGAAGCATTATCTCATAAGGAATTAGAACTTTTGAACCTACAACAACAAGTTGGATCTACGATAAAAGAAATTAACCAGTTGAGAACAACCATTCAAATGTTGAAACAAAACCATACAGATTCACCATCAATTACAACCACTGCTTCATCTAGCACTCCTAAACCAAATACAAACACTGAATCTATCCCTTTAGTCACTCCCTCACAACTTACCAAAAATACCTCGTCACAACCAGCAACTACTATTCAAGCCTCACAAAAGAAGCAAGATTATGCTGAAGGAAAAACGTATGTGATCTACAACGGACCCATGGCCGGACTTTATGACAAATGGCATAAGGCAGCTATACATATTACAGGAAGATCAGGCATTCTACATAAGAGTTTCAACTCTGGCATGGAAGTAGAAAAAGCACTCGCAGAATTTAAAAATTCAGGACTCAGACTGCAATATAAACAAGCTTTGGAAACACCTGCATCAACTAGCAAAATGGTCTCATTAGGCAAAGTACCAAACATGGGTCGCATCAATTCAATCCCAACCAAAGATGTACAACTGGAAGCTAGAAAATTGACATCAGAAATGTTCTACGAATGTTTTCAAGCACTCAATAATTGGACTGAGGAATCAAAAATTTATCAATACTATCCGTAGAATCAAGGAAAGTATAGACCAAAAGCAGTCATCCTTCTAGATGCAGGCCTTCTCACAACTTATCTCTTCTTTCAGAGTGGACTTATAGATACCATTTTTCTACTGCATTTAAACATCCTTTCATAATTTCCCTCAAGATTTATTCAGGCTATCAAAAATTACAAGGATCATTTTGCCAAGGGCAGAGAAATATTCATAAAAATTTTGAGCAGCTATCTTATTTTTACCTCAGGAGATCTACACGATGGAGAAATTAAAGTTGGACGCATTGCATTTATTCAAGTTGGAATCAGTAATGGATTATATCCAAGCATTGATGAAGCACTGAAGCATCAATTTGATTGGGAACTAGTCAATCATTTTAATCTACAATGTCTCGAAGGTGTATTCATCCAAGCAAACAGGATTTAGGCAGATTCTACCATCAAAATTAATTAAAAAGGAAATAATGTGATTTGATCTCGTCATATAAGTCAACAATAACACCAGATGAACTCCAGCTCATTCAGTAGTTCATCAAGCCATTTATCCAGTTAGACGGCATTTTTGCTAAATTAAATCAAACATGGGAATATGCTCTCTGCAAACAGTTTCAATATCAGTCGATGCATAAATGTTCTCTCTACACTGTTCAAGCACAGACGGCACAGAATGCAGAAGACAGCAAATCAATTGAAGCAATTATTGAAGAATAGAACCATGTAGCCATACAAAGAAGTGTCGATAGCAACCGACAAACCTTGTAAATAATGTAGATACCCTTTTAGTCTTTTCTTACTTTTTTCTTTTTCGTCTTTTTCGATGAATCTTACTTTTTCTTTTTACTTTAGCATCTTTACTTTATCTTTTTGTCATATCACTTACTTTGTATTTTTTCAGTTGTTTTCTTTTACTTTTCTCGATTCCTTAGGTAGCCGGTTAAGTTCCTTTTTCTTGCCTATATAAGGCACCTTGTGTAACCTCTTCATTTATGTGAAAATAAAACCCTCGTTCTCTCACCTCTCCCTAGCCGCTCAAACTTGTGATTAGTGTTAAGGCTTTTTAAGGTATGAGTATGCGTTTTTATTTTTTCATCACCATTAGCATACATATGTATACATTCTTTTAATTTATCTTTGCATTATACTTTTCATTATCATAAGATCATACTTTGAACATGAGATCATACTTTGAACAAAAACAGAT
>JAOQML010000008.1:30177238-30192135 GCA_027568935.1 Erythroxylum urbanii
CATCCCTTGTAGTTTAAAATACTTTTAAAAATTGACTTAATCTTTAAAATTCTTGAAAGAACTCCTTGTAGTTTTTAATTTTTTAGAAAAATCTCTTCTAATAGATTTCAGTTGAAAAATAATGATGAAACAAACTTGATATAAATATTATATAATTACTAACAAAATGCTACTTAACGATCCAACTCAGTTCTTAAACTCAAATATAATTAATTAAATTTTTAATTAATTATAAATTTTTTAATTTTTAAAATTAGATTTCTTAAAATTTTCTTTAAATATATGGGAGCTCTGTGATTACATTTTTTATTAACCCTCCCCCAAGTTTACAAAGGCTAAAGGTAACCGCCCTTAAGATTTGTCAACTATTCTTTCTTTTTCTTCTTTACTACACAAGAGAGAATTTTTAAAGAATTACACAATATATAAAATCTTTACTTAGTCAGTATTTTCCAGGACTGTTCTTAGTATTTTGTAGGCCCTGAGCAAGGTGAAAAAAGGAGTTCTTATTTTTACTTATTTTTGGGCTCTTATAAAGAATAAAAAGAAACAAAATATATATCTTAAGGAATAACATATGCATCTTTTGTTGTTCTTTATAAAGACAAGAGTGAATCCTATTTTACTTCATTTTACTTTTTAGAAAATAAAAATAAGTCATATTTTATTTCGTTTTATTTTTTATGAAAATAAAAATGAGTTATATTTTGCTGCTTATAAGAATAGGCTTAGGCAGATACCTAGGTTGCCCTCGCCCAATTTTTACAAAATCACATAAGCCCCCACCTTATTAGCTCAAGTTACATAAAACTTAAACTTAACATTTATAAGAAATGACGAGGGGATTATGTGATTTTGTAAAAATTAATTAGTAATATACCAAAGCCTTAAAATTTTTATATGAATAATATCAAATTTAATCATAAAAAGAAACACTTGAAATGAACATTTGAAGGAAAATCCGTGATGCTCAAGTAAATAAAATTAGTTGTATGCATGAGTTGACGGAAATTATAGGAATCAGGAAATTCATGGCAGGCGCGCACACGCTTACGTAAGCAAAAGGACCATTATAATATAATAATAATAAAAAGAAAATTTGTATTTCTTTGCTTTGCTTTGCTTTGGAATTAAGGAAAAGAAAAACCAAATCTAAGGACTGAGGAGGACGAGACGAGAGGGCGAAGTAGGCTCCTCGTTTTTAGCAAACATCAAATAGCGGACACAGACACAACAGGGCGGAGAGAATTTGGAGCAACAAAATTCGGACATCAAAGTAACGAGATATTTTCTTCTTTTGCTCCTCCTCCCTCCCTAGTTCCTACGCTTTCCAAATCTCTGTCACTCACATATCGCAATCATCAAATCCCATGCTTTAACTCTGCTTTCTCAATTTTTTTTCTCTTTCACCTGCTTTCATTTCCTCATCGTAATTCCTAAACCACAATTTTGATTGGCACTTGTGGGTAAGATTTATATTTTTATGACTAAAGGTTGTCCCTCTTGAGATTGTTCTTGATTCATCGACGTCAAACTGCAGGTTCGTGGGTGCTTTTGCTCTGCTCTGCTCTTGCTTGAAAGAGCAAAGGAGAGATTTGTGGGTTGACAAACTATGGATTACGAGAGCAGCAACTGGATATGGGATGGGGTTTATTACTACCCACATCTGTTCGGCGGTCTTATGTTAACGGCCGCATTGCTTGGCCTCTCCACTACCTATTTCGGCGGAATTGGTCTGTCTTCGTTGCCTTACATGTGGTCCGATCTGGGTCTTTTTCATAAAAAGAAATTGGAGAAAAAGAAGCGTATACGAGTTTACATGGATGGTTGCTTTGATCTCATGCATTATGGCCACGCCAACGCCTTACGGCAAGCCAAGGCTTTGGGTGACGAGTTGGTTGTGGGTGTTGTCAGCGATGAGGAGATCATTGCTAATAAGGGTCCTCCTGTCTTGCCCATGGAAGAGAGGTATTCCTAAATATTCTTCATTCGCTCGTGGTTGCTTCTGAGTTTTTTTTAATGTTAAAGACTTCTTCTTTGTGTCGGGAGTTGCGACCCTTTTCTTAGCATTTGCTAAATTTGGTAACACATTGCTTAGATTATCTGAATAGAATTGAGATCACCTGGATCTAATTCTTGATTTGTTTTTAGGCTGGCTCTTGTGAGTGGATTAAAGTGGGTGGATGAAGTTATAGCTGATGCCCCTTATGCGATTACGGAGCAATTCATGAGAAGTCTCTTCAATGAGCACAAGATTGACTATATAATACATGGAGATGATCCTTGCCTGCTTCCGGATGGAACTGATGCTTATGCACTGGCTAAGAAAGTTGGTCGTTACAAGCAGATTAAGCGGACAGAAGGGGTCTCCAGCACAGATATTCTTGGTACACTCATTTTCGTTGATTTTTTTTTAGATTGTTGCAAGAAAAATGAAATTAGGAGCTCGGAAAGGTTTCTATCTTGGCTTATGCGGATGAAAGATAAAAATTTGATGTGTTTGATGTAGAACTTCTCTCTCGTTCTCTCTCTCTCTCTGAGTGTGTGTGTGTGTGTGTGTGTGTGTGTGAAGCTCGCCTCAGAGTTGAGACAAATTGATCATCCTCCACGATTCTGACTTGACTAATATTTAATCGTCTGCCCAAATTGCAATGCAGGGAGGATACTTGCTTCCTGTAAGGATGGAAACGTTATTGAAGAGAATTCACCAAGAGATGCTCATGAAGAAAGTCACCCAAGTACTGGCTATATATCTCGCTTTCTACCAACATCACGTCGGATTGTGCAGTTCTCAAATGGCAAGGTATCACTTTGTTGCATTTCATTTTCAGAAGGATCAGTTTGTAAGCATTGCACTTTACATAGGCTAAGAATTTCACGTACTTTCTGCAATAACCAAAAAAATGAGAAGTTACTGGTGTCATGAACATGAACAAAGCTAAGGGGTATAAGGAGATCTGTTCTGTAACTTCCTTGGATTTTATGAGTTTGTTGAACGATGGTGGGGCTTAGCTGTCATCATGGTAAACCAATTAGCCGGGACTGGGTTGGAGAATTACTGGTACACGAATCTATTTTTTGTTACATGTGAAGATGATCGTGTCAAATTTTGAAAGTAGCAGTGACTCATTATGGACAATTGGCTTAGTACCCGATACATCTTGGAAGTTATAAGAAAACAGAAAAGGGATTGGTTAGATTTTCAGAATCCATTAAAGCTCTATGATTAGGCTCATAGACTCACAAAGTAGTTAAAAGATTTTTATGGAAAAGAATTTGCTTCCATGTTCATTCACCAATTTCTGCGAACAGAAGGATTGAGTCTTCTTTATAGGTTTGCGTGTGTTTGTTGTGGGAGGCATAGCTGAAGTGGTCAAAATCTACTAAAGTTCTGTGATTAGGATCTAGTACTAGTAACAAAGTAGCAAACAGACTGGAAAGGAAAGAAATTAGGGACTATAGACTGGTCTATGGGAAATTTCCATTCCCATCTTGCTTGTGTTTAGTGGTGCCGATTGCATACTTTTGATTTATTGAAGGAGGAAGGACTGATCTTGCATTAGCATAATTTGAAGCTTAGCTACTCAAATAACAATTCTTGTTTCGTTTAATTCCAGGGACCCGGGTCTAATGCACGAGTTGTGTACATTGATGGAGCATTTGATCTTTTCCATGCTGGACATGTGGAGGTATAGTTTACCATTTGATTTCTTCAACTCTTTGCTGTGGAGGATTTTGCTACATTTATATAATCAATTCTTAGTTTTAATTTGGTATCTGATAGGATGCCAGACTTCTATTTACTTCTAGAATATCTTATGAACTTGGTTACCTGCTAATATCACTTTGACATGGATTGTTAGTTTAATTTTCAAACTTCTGAATAAGCCTATTTCTCAAGTTTTATCTAACTGCACTGTCAAACTGCACAAGAAAAAAGTCATTTTTCCAGGACAGGATACTGGTTCTGACTTATTGTCAAACTTGATTACTTCATTTCTATTGTTTTAATTCTTGCGGAGCTGAGTAATAGGTTGTAGAACATTCAGAACAATCTTAAGGGGGAAAATGAGGTGATGTTAACAAATACTTTTGTGAGGTTGGGCATCAATTTATTCTATATTTTAGAATAGGAATGGTTAAAGGCATTTTTTTTATCCAGTAGACTCAGCGTTTACAGTAGATGAGCAGCATTTACAGTAATCTTCCACAGCGTCAATTATGGAAATTATAGTAGGAAATCTTTAACTCTGCAGCACTTTTCTTTATGAGAATAAAAAATGTTAAGTCTATGGCTAACCCAATGACAAGAGTTTAGGAAAGGGATTGGCGCAAGCTTCCATGTGACACAAGATCTTCTCTCAAGCTATTTTGTCCAAGGTCAAAATATTGAAAAATTTTAGAGGTTTTCCTTGCCTTTGTTTGTGTGAACAAACAATTCGAAATGCCTCAACTTTTTTCTTTTTAGAACATGTTTGAGGCAAATAGAAGGTTGGATAAGATGTTTTGTATGGTTATCTCATACGATTCCAATAGGATACGGTACCTTATTTTGCATAATGCTTTCTGTGGCATATCTCACTTAGAGAATTACTTTCTTGCTTTTTCTTTGTTTATGGATGGGAAAGATTTGATGAGACAATTTTTTAAAACAATGCTTTTTGATGCCCTACTGATAAGGACTTTAGGAGAACCAACCCCAAAAGCTAGCTTATGAGAGTGGAGAGCCCAAAGTCTTTATAAATCCCACACCAACTTTATATTTAATCGATGTGGGATTCAAGTCCCATACCTTGCAATTGGATCAAACCGTAACATTCGTCCCCCCATAAGGACCAACGTCCTCGTTGGTCACGGCCATGTTGGTCACGGCTGACACTTTTAGGTCACCATTCCATGGGCCACCACTCCGAGATCCTTGTTGGTCATGGCTACGTTGGTCACGGCTGGCACTCCCAGGCCACCACTCCGTGGGCCACCACTCCTAGACCGGCTCTGATACCAATTGATAAGGACTTTAGGAGAACTAACCCCAAAAGCTAGCTTATGAGGGTAGAGAGCCCAAAGTCTTTATAAATCCCACACCAACTTTATATTTAATCGATGTGGGATTCAAGTCCTATATCTTGCATTTGGATCAAACCGTAACACCTACATTACGAAAAGCCCCAAGGTTAGGATTATTTAGTTTGAAATTTACTTTGAAGATCTGCAAACTCTGAAGAAACCTGCTTGTTATATGATATAAATCATGCCAATTCTTCATTTATATATGCCTATTGTTCAAAAGGAAGAGAAAACTTTTTATAAAAATTCTTACTGGCTTCTTTGGTAAGCTTGAGAAATCAATTGTCATTTGCTACTTGATCATGGTTGCATGAGAGTTCTCTGGAATTTGTATATTCTTATCGAGAACAAAATTGTTCTGTATTTGATGCTTTATTGGTTATGATTATACATAGAGGCTGAAGAAGATTTCACCTATTGATAAGAGTATGAATATTATGTCATAGTCATCATTCCCCCAATTCTTTTATCAATTTGTTCTCCTATCTAGCTTTTATTTTTTGTTTTATTCTTTCTATTAGAGGCTGAAGAAGACTTCATTTATTAATAATACTTTGACGATTATGTCATTCATCATTCCTCCATTTCTTTTACGATTTTGTTCTCCTATTTGGCTTTTATTTTTTCTATTAAAAACTCCTTTTTGTGATTTATCATGGAGGAGTTATGTAGTGTTATCTCTTGGAAATTTATGTATGAAATTTGCTGATCATTTTTATTGCCTTGTGCCTGTCCTTGTTCTTATTTTCAGATTCTTAGGTGTGCAAGACAGCTTGGTGATTTTCTTCTTGTGGGGATTCACACTGATCAGATTGTGAGGTTTGCTTCTACTACTGTCATACTTCATCTGGATTACTTTTGCACCCCTCACAATCTGAATGCTTCAGCTAGATCATTCATCCTGTTAACATTTCTGATAAACTGAAATGTTAATGAAATATATTAAGGAGCCGCCATTGTACGCAGGGAACACAGAGGGATACACCACCCTATCATGCATCTTCATGAACGTAGTCTTAGTGTTCTGGCCTGTCGCTACGTAGATGAAGTGATCATCGGTGCACCATGGGAAGTTACTAAAGACATGGTATGTTTCTTCATTTTAGTATTTATAACTGTTGTGTGATATAATAGTTGTAACATGACAGTTTTTCTTTCATAATCTGAAGTTTCTTTTGACTGCTTAGGATGTGACCCCATGCTTGGAGCTACATTTGAGTGTCAATGCCTAGTTGGATATGCAATTTTTTTGGTTATAAATGTTGCATCTGTGTGCCAACAAAATATTCTACTAGTATTTATAATTAAACTAAAACAATTTTCCAACAGTGATGGATTCTCATGCCTACACACACAGGTTGGCTATTGCCGCACGCACACATACACACACTCAACTGTGGATTTATCATTGGATAGTACTTGTGGTTTTTCTTAGATCGTATTATAGCATCTCTACCTTTGATCTCTATGATTGTAAAAGCTGTTGCACAGTATTCATAAACATCCATGACCCATCTGTTGGAAACAAATGCTGGTACTTTGAAAATTTGTTTGCTGCTGCATAAAGAAAAACTACTACATAATGTAAGTAATTGCAAAAGGTGCTTCGAAGCAGCAAAGAAGGATTCTTATGTGAATTTTGGCATGGATAAGGGTGTTTTTTGAACTTAAAATTCTTGAATCATTAAGCATTTGCTGATGAAATGCAGTCATCAGCAGGTTTTCTTGTCTGTTTGTTCTTCTTTTTTGTATTCTCTGTTTCCACGAGCAGATTACTTTTTGATATCTTGTGCATATACTTAGGAGCTTTTGCAGGCATCACCAAATTTTTGTTTTGCTTAGATCTGCTTGGTATTACAAATGTGTGATATGTAAGTTAATGGCCACTAATTTTTTTTTACCTGAATTCTAAGGAGTACTTTGTTTGACATGTTCAGATTACTACTTTCAATATCTCCTTAGTTGTACGTGGAACAGTTGCTGAGAGTGACTCCTGGTTGAAGGTAAGCTTCATTCTTAAATGTACTTTAATATCCCTCTACATTCATCTGTATTCCTCATTTGAAACTCAAATGTCATGTTTTATGCAGAGTGGTCCTGACCCCTATTCAGTTCCAAAGAACATGGGGATTTTCAAGATGCTTGAAAGCCCTAAAAGTATAACTACTTCCTCAGTGGCTCAAAGAATAATTGCAAATCATGGGACCTACGTGGTACACCCTCATTCTCAATTCCCTTACTGGCTTGATTTTAGATTCTTCTAAATGCACGGTAGGTAGGTTGTTTGGCTTATGTAAAGAATTGGACTTATATGAAATTATTCATGACGGTAGAAACAATACGTATTTAAGTTGATGCCCATAACCTAACCATTAACTAATAACGCTAAAAGTTTGCTTGCATCCTATGTGCCCCTGAAGTTTTGTGGTGACTTAGGAAATTTCAATGATGTTGATCTAAAGTGAGTAGTATGTTGATGTTGGATGTTACTTTTTAGTAATTGGTTGATGATGAGGCATCTTAAGGCAAGATCCGAGTTTGATACTTTTCATTTTTGAGCTCCTTATTCTGGCAATCAGCCATGTGTTCTCACATATTTATGGAATGCTCTAATTAGAAAATTTCCCCTTTTGAATTTTAACTTGGCATTCTTCCGCTATTTAAGTTTTGGTGCTCGTCCCCAAGGAATTGAAGGCTAACTCTTGTATGATATGTAGAAACGCAACGCGAAAAAGACGGCTAGCGAGAAAAAATACTATGCAGAGAAGGTGTATGTTGCAGGAGACTAGCTAAGCATAGAGTTTGACCAAATAGCTAATCTTGGTACAGTTCTTCATGCGGCCTATGACATAACAACACACGGCAATGTCTTTTGTCGGTCAGATAGAAAAGACAAACAAGAAGATTAATAGTGCAAACGAAGACCTCAGGAGGCCTTGTTAGGACCTCTCCTACGGATGGTTTTATGTTTGACTGTCTTATTTCTGTTGTTAAACTTGAGTATAGAGAATTCAAACATCACAGGAATCACATTGAAGAATTGAAATATTGAGGTATTTCTGTTTTTAACCCTTTGTAAAGCATTGAATACCCCGTCCACAATGATTTTTCTAGTGCCAAATTGTCAGTAATACTGATTACGACTGACTAAGCCCAAGCTGCCATCTTTTCCCGGGATTGCATGCATATTATTCCAAGTTGTTTAAGAGTAGACAAGTTTGTGCGTACAATGAAGATTACATTTAGTCGTACTTAGATTCTCAAGTTATTAGGTGCAAGGTGCAAATTTAATTACAATATTATATTAAATATAAATTAAATTTTAATGCTTCGGAGCATTAAAAAGACAAAATTAGTTGAAGTTAAATTTTGTTGTTATTGATGTGATATATATTTATTATTTATATTAAATATATGAATTTTATTGCGTGACATGTAACAAAGTGGAGTGGAATTCATATGATTGAATTTAAATGTAATGTTATTTAATTATTTTAATTTTTAATAATCTCTAATTAAACTAATAAATTTAATTTAACTTAAAATAATATCATCTTATCCTAATTAAACTCCTTTAAAATAATATCAGTTTATATTAGTACTTGAACTAGTCATAAATAAACTACGAAAGGAATTAATTAATTAAGTGAGAGATAAACTTATCACCTTGCATGTCATATATATATATATGATTATATATAATATGATAAAGATATGATGCATCTCCCTTCAAATTTTAAACTAAAATTTTTATGACTAATTTATACATAATATTTATTAATTGAATTTGAATAATTTAAGGACATGTGGGGCTAAATCTCATAAATTTAGCTGCCTACTCAAGCTTCTTATAAGCTTGTGAATTTGCAAAAGTAAAATTTTATACACATTCTGTGGTACACTTATTTGTATAGATAATAATGAGAATCGATCAAGGTTCTTTCAAACGAATAAAAAGAAGAGTTTTTAACTCCAAAACCTAATTTAATAGATGACGAAAAATGAATGTTGTTCAATAAGTTGGAGTACCAATGTGTATAATGTATATTGTTTTCAAGAGTTTGTTTTTGTATTATTTATTGATTTGATCTTATTGAATTATACTTTAACATTACTTCATCTTGATTTTGTCCTTAAATCTCCTTTTTGACTCTCTCTTTCAAATAGTTAGAGGGTGATATTTTTTTGATTATATTCTCTATCCAAGTCAAAAATTTTTTTTATTACTCATAACTAAAATAAGTGCACTTTTCCTTGGACAAGTAATAAAGTAGCTAGTAGAAATCTATCTCTAGGAAACGATGTGAATTGGTTGCTAAAACTAAATAAATAAAAGAGTGATTATGTAAAATATAGTCTATCCAAGTTATAAAATTTTCTATTACTTACAATTAAAACTGTTGGTGATATTGGTCCATAACTTGATCTACCGTTTCTTAACTTTATTTTCCATTAAAGTTATAATGTTTAATAGTTATTATGGATATTATGGCCTTTAACGTTTTTAACATTTTCTTTTGCTTTACTATCACTTAATGCCTCTTGTCATTATTTCTACTATATAAACCCCTCACTTCTACTCTTTCACTCACTCCCTCGATTACAGTCTTTTCATTTTCTCTAAACAAGACACACATCTTTTTCTTAAAAAAAACGTCTTTACGCACATATCTTTTTATATTGTCTATTCTACTTTTGTCTGCTTTTATTAATTCTAAAAAATAGTACATATTCTACCTTTTGGAGTACACCGAAGTTGGTAGAGAAGGCGTTAACCCTAGGGTCAGATCTGATTGTCCTATTGTACCGTAGAGGAGGAATTTTCGACTTAGGGTAGTGATTTTCACGTTGCCTTACATTTTAGATAAGTTGCTCCATTTTTAATTATTATTGTTATTTTTGCTAACAATCTAAGTTAAAAAATTCTATTTGTTGCATTACTACTGCTATCAGAAATTATTTTTCTACTTGTTATTATTTTTGGGTTTGCTACTGGTTGTTGGAAATTTCTGCATTGTGTGCTGCTATGTATTTAATTTTGATATAAGTTGGAATTATGTCATCTGCGAATGAGACAAACATAAGTTCTGCACTTATTGTTCCCCACATAGGTTTTGCCTCTTTCACTATGACCTCGAAAATTATACCTGTCCTTACTAGATTAGAGTCTTTAGATGGGAGAAATTTTAAATAATGATCTGAGAAAATTTTGTTTTACTTTTAACAATATGAAATCGATTATGTACTGTTTCACGAGACTCCTAATGACAATAGTGACCCTAAGACCATTAAGGATAATCATACCGTTAAGGGAGTATTACTCAACCATATGACCAACCATTTGTTTGGTATATACTACAAGTACAAAACTGCTAAGAAAATTTGAGATGCTTTAGAAGTGAAATACGAGACGGATGATGCCGGTACTAAGAAATATACAGTTGGCAGGTGCTTAAAAATTACCGTTGTTGATGATAAGCCTATTACGAACCAGTTACATGAGTATGAAAATCTAGTTGCTAAAATCCTTACTGAAGGTATGAACATTTTTGAGTTGTTTCAAGCTAATGTCCTTATTGAGAAACTACGTGCCTCATGGAATGAGTATAAAAATCAGTTGAGTCATAAGAAAAAAGACATGAAGCTTTAAGAGTTAATAGGACATATAAAGATTAAAGAACAACCGTGCATAAGATAAGACTAAAACACTCACCCTTGTCCCTATTGTTAAGGCTTATGTGGTAGAATATAGAAATGCTAATAACTTTAAGAAGAATGGTAGACAAAACAAGTCTTTCAATAACAAGTAGGGTCAGTTTAAGCATAAAAGGATTGATGGTGACTGTTGGTGGTGCCACAAGCCAAGGCATCTTACTGCCAATTGTTGAGCTAGAATCAACTATGAGAAGAAACGCCAAGGACAGAAACCGAGACAGTTCGGTAAAGGAAACTAGACGAGATACCAATGGGGTAACCAGAAGAACGTTGGTAAGCCTCAAGCTAAGATAATTGAAGTTGATGATGATGAGGAGATTCTTACTACTACAGTGTCCGAAGTCAACCTTGCTAAAAATTTGGTCAAGGAATCATTGACACAGGATCCACAGGCCACATCTGCACTAATAAGGACCTATTCAAGGAGTTGAATGATGCTGCTGATGGTGAATTTCTATACATGGGTAACTCCAACAAAGTTCCTATCCTAGGAGTTGGTAAAGTCACTCTCAAACTCACTTCTAGAAAAATGTTGGCATTAGAAAATGTTTTATTTGTTCCTGATGTACGTAGAAACTTGATTTCTAGTGGATTGCTTAACAAAGCCGATGTTAAACTGACCTTTGATTATGATAAGCTAGTTCTGACTAAAAATAGGAACTTTGTTGGAAAAGGGTGAGGGCTTATTTGTACTTGACGTTGAAATGAAAGCATCAGCTTCTTCTGCTTAAATTGTTGAGTCTTTAGACCTTGACACTCTAGACTTGGACATGTGAATGTGAGATCAATTAAAAGGATGCAAAGCTTAAACTTGTTACCTAATAAGATCATTAATGAAATGGAAAAATGTCAAATTTGTGTTGAGGCTAAGCACTATAAGAAATCTTTTAAGTCAGTGACCGAGAGAGAGTCACAATTGTTGGACATGATGCAAACATACTTGTGATTTTAAGAATTGTATGAGTAAAGGAGGTATGAGATATTATATTACCTTTGTGGATGATTGTTCTAGATTTACTAAGATTTACTTATTGCAAAATAAAAATGATGCAGAGGAAATGTTTATGAAATACAAAGTTGAGGTTGAAAACCAATTAGAAAGGAAAATTAAGAGATTAAGGTCTGATCGAGATGGTGAGTATAGTATTGATTTCCTTACTAATTATTGTGTAAAAGTTGAGATTATCCATAAGTTTTTAGCCCCTTATACACTTGAACAAAATAGAATAGCCAAGAGGAAAAACCGATCACTTAAAGATATGATAAATGCAATGTTAATTTCATCCAGTTTGCCTGATTTTATATGGAGGAAGCTATTCTTTCAGCTTGTTATGTTTTAGAGAGAGTCACTCATAAGAAACTAGATGAAACCTCTTATGAAATTCGAAAAGGTTATCCACCAAACTTGTGTTTTTTGAAAATGTGGGGGTGTCTTACTAAGGTTACTCTACCTAAACATAAAAGGAAAAAAACTGGGCCTAAGACCGTTGATTCAATTGTTGTAGGATATGTCTCTAATAGTGCTGCCTATAGATTTTTGGTTAAAGAAGAGGGATTTAACACTTATGGACCTATTATAGAGTCAAGAGATACATTGTTTTTTAAGGATATATTTCCTATGAAAATGAGTGTGTAAGTCCCTAAAGAATTTGTCCCTAATTCTTCTACCAATGATAACATAGAGGAAGAGGAAATTGTTGAACTAAGGAGGAGCAAAAGAGTTAGAGTACCCACTAGTTTTGGTTCTAACATTATTACCTCCTTTTTGGTGACAAAACCTGAGGAGATAGATGATGTTTTTATGGTGACTTATATTATTAAGGAAGATCCTAAAATTTATGAGGAAGCAATGAGATCTTTGGATGCTACATTTTGGAAGGAAGCCATAGATAGTGAGTTAAAGTCAATCATTTCTAATAAAACTTAGGTTTTAGTTGATCTACCTCGAGGGTGTAAGTCTTTAGAGTGTAAGTGAATTTTCAAAAAGAAATTGAGACCTGAAGGAACCATTGCGAGGTTCAAGGTAAGACTTGTGGTTAAAGGCTTTAAACAAAAGGAAAGATTGGACTTTTTTGACAATTACTCTCCTGTTACTAAAATTGCATCTATAAGGATGTTGTTTGCTATTGCCTCAGTATTTAAACTTCATGTGTACCAAATGGATGTTAAAACAACTTTTTAAAATGGTGATCTAGAGGAGGAGATTTATATGGTCCAGCGGGTGCCTGGTCAAGAGCAAAAGGTGTGTAAGTTGGTTAAGCCTTTGTATGGAATTAAACAAGTTTCCAAACACTGGCATGAGAAATTTGAAAGTGAGATTTTCTTATATGGTTTCACCTCTTGTGATTCTGATTCTTGCATTTACGTGAAATCTAATATTAATGGCTATGAAATCATAAATCCTTATAATTAATTGTTACTCCTTTAATTAATTTTTTGGCTCTCTTTTATTGTTTTTATATTGTGGTACAGTATGATTCTCTTGCTCGTATAGCGACAACGGAGCCTACAGGGGATGATACAAGACGTGCCGAGGCAATTGGAAGCATGTTGTATTTATAGCATGGGCTAGGATAGAGCATTGGGATCTAAATGCGCGACAGGATACCCATCTCTTACCAGGGGCTACGATCGTGGGTAGGACTAGTGGTGGACCATCAACTAGAGTCAAATCTGGAACTAGAGCTGGACCGTCAACTAGTGGGTCGTGACTTATTATATCTATTGGACCATCACCAAGTGGATGACAATTATTTGTATCCACCGGACCATTAACCAGTAGGTGGCAACCATTTGGAGCATCCGAACTGTCGACCAAAAGGTGGCAACCAATTGTATCAGCTCCACAGATATCAATCCTAGTATTCTCCAGTCACCCTAGTTGGCATGGTGATTCTTCTCAAACTGGTGGATCATTTCATATTAGAGGGCCATCAAGCAGAGCAGATGATGTATATCGTCCAGAAATCAGCCATATTATGCATTCACAGGGAAATGAATCATATGTGTCGCTTGGAGGACGCGATCTTGATTTTAGTTTGATTTCTTCTCAAATATGGAGCATGTGCGATCCTGATGACGGATTTCAATATGATGCAGAGTTTGATGATGATGATGATATAGAGTTCAATCAGCCAATTGAGCTAAGAAGATCACTTAGAATCCAAGAAAGAAATGAACAAAATCTACCGAAAAGAGGCTCAGCTGGTTGTGGTGCACATTGTCCCCCTCATTCCACTCATGTACATAATAGAGAATGTAGACGTTAGTCTGTACATAATTAATTGTACGCTAGTCTGTACTTAATTTATTCCAGAACTACTTGTGATGTCCACATACTTGTTGTGTCCACCTAATAAAGGACGTAGACGTGTGAATATTATGTCACACTACAGCCGGATCAATAGTGTACACCTTGCCAACCTTAATGGCGGGGTGTATCATATTCACGGGATCCATTTCAGTCGCGTGAATATTATGTCATATCTTTGCAGACCAATAATTATCACCCCGCCAACCCTGATGGCGGGGTGTACCATAACCACGGGATCCATTTCAGACGCGTGAATATTTTGTCATATCTCAGCAAACCAATAATTATTACCCCACCAATCCTGATGGCAGGGTGTACCATAACCACGGGATCCCTGTCAGATGCGTGAATATTTTGTCATATCTAGGCAGACCAATAATTATCACCCCGCTAACTCTGATGGCGGGGTGTACCATAGCCACGGGATTCCTGTCAGACACGTGAATATTATGTCATATCTCGGCAAACCAATAATTGTCACCCAGCTAACCCTGATGGTGGGGTGTACCATAACCATAGGACCTCTGTCAGATGTGTGAATATTTTGTCATATCTCGGCAGACCAATAATTATCACCCCGCCAACCTTGATGGTGGGGCGTACCATAACTACGGGATCCTTGTCAGACGCGTGAATATTATGTCATATCTCGGCAGACCAATAATTATTACCCCGCCAATCCTGATGGCAGGGTGTACTATATTCACGGGATCAGATCAATAGTTATCACCTCGCCAACTTTGATGATGGGCTGAACAACTATATAATAAGGGTTTGAACGATACATCTCGGTTGCTGAAAT
>JAOQML010000008.1:30204114-30216150 GCA_027568935.1 Erythroxylum urbanii
TCTGAAGATCTCTCTTCTAACTATTCAATTAATGTGATGATTGCTAGTCTATAGGTCGCCAACTCTCTTTGTACAATCCTACATAAATTTCATCTCACTCACTCTCTCGATTTGTTGCAAGATGACAATTAAAAACAATAATTAACAAAGACAATTACATTCAATTCAATAAAATAGGAGTTCAACATAATAGTTCCATAAGCAATCCCTAAAATAAAATCAGCCTAACTTGGTCTCCATATCATCATCAACATTCAAATAAAACATTTTTACAAAGAATATAAGAGATTAAAATGATAGAAAATTGAATAGAAAGACTCCTTCTCGTCTTTGCTAAAATTTGGAATTTTGATTTTGATGTGCTATTTTGCCCAATCTTGATGATGATGCTTGTATTCAATCCTTCCTTAATGCTCCAAACATGTGTTCTTCACTCAAGGATGGTATTTCTATAGGTAGGTGTTGTCTCCCTGAAGATGGAGGCTTAATGATGTTTTTATAGTCCAAAAATCCTAGGTTTAATGAAGCCTCGCAAATTGCCGCAGATTACAATTCCCACATCTGTGGGAATTTAGATGATTTCCACGAGCGTATGAATTACACACAGATGCACTCCTTATTTCTTCTACGACTCCCACGTTCATGGGAATTTGCATGATTCCCACGAACGTAGGAATTTGTGACAGATGTACTCTTCTTGTCTTCTCTTCTTTGATCTTTTGTTTAACCTGCAAGTTGCTCCCTCTTCTTTTCTACATAAAATAGTCAATTCTTACCCTGAATTAGCATCAAACACACAAGAACAACAATGGAAATCAAACATAATGAAAGCATACAAAATGAATTCTAAACTAGAACAACAAACAACAATTATGCTAGAAAACATATGCCAATTACCTATAAAAACATATCCTAATGCTCACCTATCAATGCATCAACAACTCCTTCAAATGCAAAATTAAAATAGGAGTGTCCACATTCTCGTGCTGCCTTTAAAGCTCAAGAGATATACTAACTAACATCACGCATGTAGCTTGTTCAACATCATCAATATATAGTTAATATGTCTACCAAACTTATGATTAAACAATAGTGTTAAGAATATATAGTTTTCTTTCTTACTTGAGAATAGTTCTCAATTTATAAAACTTGATATGGATCAAATGGCTAGTGACGTGGCGTCTTAAGTTGGGGTCGATGGCTCGAGTGTTCAAAATAAGAGTTTGAGGTCTTCAACTCAAATTTTAACTTTCAAAAGAGATCCACTAGTGGGTATTGTTGGGCTTATGACAAGGGCGAGGACCAAAAGGATGCAAGCAGCTTTGAATAATATAATTAAAGAAGCCCATTCTCAAGCCTAAGTCCAAGTTGCTTCAATTAAAGAGTCCAAGCAAGTCCACTTAATAAGTCTTGAAGAAGTTGGACTAACCTAACTTGAAAAATAAGGCCCATGACTGAATTTACTATTAGTAGGTTTCTTTTTTTTGCAATAGACAATTGACCAAATCCTACAAGGCCTCTTGTTTCCTAAAAGTTAGATTCCTAGTAGGTAAGTAATTTAAGATTAGTAGGATTCCTTAACCAAATCCTATAGGATCTATTGTTTATTAAAAGTTAGTTTCCTAGTAGGTTAGGTAATTATTGGTTTAAGGTAATTCTTTTTCCATAATTTTTGGTCAACTCCTCTCTTATATATAGGGAGGTTTGGCTATCACTAGGGGATATACATTTTTGACATTATTTTGTGAGGTTTATCCTTATTATTTTCTTGTTAAATAATTAGAATGCATTGCACGATTTACATGCTTTGTATGTGACTTATTTAATTGATTTTGTTTCATCAATTAGTGGCATCTTTATTTGTTATTCTTCTTTCAATCTTGTGTCATTCAATTCATAATTTGTTTGAATTGGGTTATGCATGTTCCTGTGGGTTGGGTTACAAATCTCTTGAAACAAACTTTGTTCTTCTCTTTTTGTTCGAATCTTCTTCTTGGTTAAAGATCAAATGGTGAATTAAGAAAAGTCTTGGTAAGCATCTATATTCTACAATTTCATACCAAATTTGTATCAAAGCCTATGTTAACTTAATTCATGTTATGTGAATAATTCGTGCTTCTTGAATTTTAATTCTTGGAGTTTTTAATCAATCTTGAATTGATTCTTGGTTGGTTTCTTTTGTGTCAAGAATTTCATTTTTATGCGTTTCCAACTTGTTGTCCAAATTTAACTTTATGCCAATTTTCTTTAGGTAGCTTCAACCACCTTTTTTATTAAAAAACAAAAAAGAAAAGATAAAAGAAAAAAGTTGTATTCTTGGAAGGTTTCCTTTTATGAAGTTATTTTTGGAAAGTCATTACTGATTTGGTAGGTACATTATTTGCAAGAGAAAAAGTCTTGCCTACTTTTATTTTTTTCCATATTGATAGGAAGGTCAATATTGCTAAAATTAACTACTTTTAATCAATCTTATTTGCATTAGGAATTGTTTCCTTTTTAGGAGTCTTATCTTAAAATTGCCATATCTTTTTAACCGTGAGGAATTTGAGAACGTACTCAACGAGTCTTTTGACTAACACCCATACTTTATATTTTTATTCCTATAAAATTACTAAAATATCCCTACCTAAAATATTGCCAATTTGTGACATATTCTAATCTATTTCTTGTTCTAGATTGTCATTGCAAATTATTCTTTAGCCATTCTTGTTCTTTAACCTCCTAACTTGTTTTCTTTGTGCTTGTGAGAATTAGAATTTATTATTTATTACACTCAAGAAGATAATAAGGAAGGAAGGTCGAGGTTTTATTTTATATTTGTAAAAGCCTATTGAAGAGCGAAGCACTTGGGTTGAGATTAGCTCTAGATTATACACAAGGGAGGTGGTTTAAAAATAAACAAAAGAGGGTGTGAGATTTTTGTTTTTATAGGTATCATGTCTAAGGAAGCAACAAGGAGGAGACAACCGAACTTTAGGTTAACTTAGCTGCACCAAAAAGGACACCATAGAGCCCAACAATAATGACTTATTGATGGAATTGGTAAAATAAATGACAGAGTTAGGAGCTAAGATTAAAAACATTAAGGAGTCTATAATAACATGAGTGCAACCAAAGATTTGATGAGCAATCGATATCAAAAAGAAACCGAAGAAGAAATTGAACCTTCCAGCCACACTTATGGATAAGGTAAAAAGGTTGATGGTAATTTGGGATCTACTAAGTTGAAAATTCCTGAATTTCATTACAAATTTGATCCTGAAGCTTAATTAGATTCAGAATTGAAAGTCAAAATGATTTTTTACGTCCATAATTTTTCTGAAGAAAAGAAAGTTAAGCTAACTATTGTTGAATTCTAAAATTATGCTACTATTTGGTAGACTAACCTTATGCGTGAATGTAGAAGGAATTAGGAGCTCTCTATTTCTTTTTGGCATGAACTAACTGGCATAATGAGGAAGAAGTATGTTCCAAATGCCTATTTTCGTAAATTGTATAATAGGGTACATGAACTAAAGCAAGACAGCCAAACTGTAGCTGAATACTTTCAAAAGTTGGAGGCATTGAAAATCAAAGATGGCACTAAAGATGATAAATCGACTACTTTAGCCCATTTCCTTAGAGGGTTAAAGATGTAAGGGTACATTTATGTGGATAATTTGTTAGAGAAAGCCATGAGTGTTGAGAGACATATAAAGGAGAATACTTTTACTTCTACTTTTAGTGGAAGGGCTTGACCTAACAATGAACATTAGTTGTAAAATAAATAGGGAAATAATGGGGCTAAGAGAAACCCACCCAACCCTAGTGCCAATTAAAATATTTCCTTTAAACCTTTTGAGTCTAAGGCTAGTTCTTTAAACTTGGGACAAAATTGAAGCTAGCCGAAACATTTCAAATGTTTTAAGTGTCTAGGTAAGGGTCATATAGCATCGCAATATCCAAACCATATATGTCGTTAGAGGATGGGACTTACATTAGTGATAATGAGTGTGATGATATGCCTGAATTAACTCAAAGGAACGAGGAAGAAGGTGTTGAGGGGGACGACTTTGCTAATGAATTCAAGGCTGAGGGTTTAATAAAGCATTGTTGGTAGTCCAAGCCTTAAATACACAAATCTTACCTGAGCCAAAAGATGAACAACGTACTAACATCTTCCATACGAGATGTTTAATTAAGAATAAGGTATGCCTTGTGATTATTGATGGAGATAGTACTAACTATGTAACACAACACTACTATAAAGCATATGCCCGAACATTCAGAGGACATTCAAGAACATACTTTATGAAATGGTATGTTAGAGCAATTACCTCAACTTATCATGGAATCATAAAAAATTTAAGTATTTTCAAAGAACAACTTTTCCCATTTTATTAGTAAACATAACTTACATTGTAGTATTATAATTCATAATCCATATATTTACATTACCAAAAACATTTGAGAGTTTACTACTCTTTTACAAAATGTTTTACATGAAATTTGAAAAGTAAATAAACATAATCTACTAGATTCCGTAGGCATCAGCTGACCAGGCCTTTGAGCCATTTCTTGTTTCCAAAATTGATAGTACTAGACATCTAATAGTTTTCCTTAAGAGCTAGGCCTCCTTTGTACCTGAAAATCAATGATTTTGATGAGTTTACGAACTCAGTAAGTGAACCATCATTGTTGTGGTTACCATATCAAATCACAAGGATAATTTATAATCCAATTCATAAGCAAATCATATAATCCAATATTGAATATTTTCAATAAGTACAAATTGTATACAATATTTTGCATCACTGTTTCAGAATAATCCAATAATTCAATTCAAACATCCATATGATACATATCAAGTTGTATATGCAAATGCACGTGTGACTCCATTCATTTTTACTTTGTTATGACCGAGCGACTATTTACTGTCCCATATCCATTGTGGATACTGGGCTTATTTCATTTATTGTCTCGTACCTATGGTGGATACTGGGCTCATTAATAACTGAGCTTGTGGCTCTTTGTACACATTCTTGAGCTTTAAACTCTTTTTCACACGGGTCACTACAGTCACAACTCCTTTATTTGATTATGCATTTTAATGTGATGCATCATTCCATATGCCATGTTTCGTTACCCTTCGTTCTTATGAGCTTCTGTCAAATATATCAAATTTATCAGATCTAAGTTCAGCAGTTCACGTTCAATTGCTCACATATTTCATATTCCTTCCAGAATTTCACATTTAATTGTTTTCACATTTCATATTGAACATACATATTAGATAGAAACATATATAATTGAGTTTACACAATTTCCATATTCATATACAATTAGAAAGCACTTCCAATATAATCCCGAATATTGAACTCCTCTAACTATAAATGTGCAGAATTATCACAATCATATCAATAACAGTTCATTATCTAAAGATTAAAAAAAAATAGTCATAATGAGAAAACATCTAGGTTAACTCACAGTACGCTCTAAAAAAGCTATTACCTTGATGATATGGTAATGAATAGATGCTGACGATCAACTTATGCGTCTATAGTTAAACAATACACATATAGTTCATAATCACTAATTTGTTCAATCATAAGAATATACAATCATGCACATGTATATGTGTCATGTTCGATGCATGCTCAATTGATCTTTCCCAGTATGTATCCTTAATCACAAGTCTTAACCATTCAAACATCATAACTTGTATACATTTAGTTTGTAATTAGGTTTATACATTAAGTAAACTTAATTATTCTAAATTCATCAACCATACATTCACAGCCCCTTTTTAAAATTAAAAATATTCACAAAATTTCCCAATTCTCATTCATTCATACCTAGTTCACATTACTCATATCCTTTGGATCACATTTGTATTCATAAGAACATTTTCATTCCCTTAACACTCAAAATTCCATATTTTAGATACATTGATATCAAACAATCCATTTCTTAAGTTATAACATCAATTAACAACCTAAACTTATCAAACACTTAAACTAACTTATCCAACATCAAACTAGGTTCATTTTAAGCCTCAATCAAGTCCAAATACACAAAAGTAAAGTAACTTATCCTTAGTTGGTTCGATCATCACGCAAACTAGAAAATTTCATTTCCAAAGCATTGCCCACGCTCGTGGGATGAGTGAACCGAAAGTTCTCCATCCATTTCCTTCAATTTTTCCATATTTTAACATCTTTATACCAAATTCAAAACATATTCTTAATAGTACATCAATTATACCTCAATTATACGTTAATTATACTCCATTTCCTTATCAATATCATATATAATTCTAACTCAAAATTATTCAATTGACAGTTCATAAATTATTGTCTTTTATACCTTAATTATACTCCATTTCCTCATCAATATCATATCTAATTCTAACTCAAAATTATGCAATTGACAGTTCATAAATTATTGTCTTTCATGCATCAAAAATTAAAATAGAAACTATCATTCACTATCATGCATATAGTCGTAGTTCTTTCCCAATTAAAGAACACTATACTAACACCTTTCGTTAGCATAAATTCACCTTCATTATACTTCAAATCCTAATCCAATTCATTTATATAATAACATATAACCAATGGTCTTTTATACATCAAGAACAGAGCATAAAATTATCCAAGTTCATCCATTATGTTCCAGCATACTTCATCATCAACATCATATACAATCCATTCAAATTCAATCATCATTATCATTTTATTAAAACTTGCCATAAAGATCATTTTTCTACTTACTTTTTAAGCTCAAATTCCACCTTAATACATCAAGTTAACCTAGCCCTTCATATAGGCAAGATCATCACAAATTCAAGGTGGAAACAAGTTGGTTTTTGGTAAAGGTTAAAAAACAATAATAAGCTGGTTCTTTAGCTATCTTGTGAAGGGTAAAAGTATGAATTTGGTGTGACAATTTAGCTAGGCTTAAACCAAAATACAAAAATGTAAGTTAGAAGCAAATTTAGGTGGAGAGAAAAGAAAAAGAAGGTGAATGTTCCAGCAGAAATTTTTATTGCATGTGTTTAATTCAACTAGGTGAAGGTGTCTCTATTTGACAACGACATTTGTGACTAGGCATGCCTTCCATTTGTCCTCTAGATAAGCTGTCATTTGTCACCTAGTTACTTATCCATTTGTCATTCAATAATTGCTGCCATTTATCAATTAATTATCTATGCCAAATGTCACTCATTTATCTATGTCATTTTCACTTATTTCATAGGCTTCGTCATCTTATTTTTTTATGTGTCAATTTATCTTACCACTTAGCATTTTTCCTAGTTCAAATGTAAATATTAATTCGTCAATCTCCCAATTATAACAATAAATTCCAAATTACTAATTGTAATCCATCAAATCAAAATTCAAGACATACACTATACACAATTTACATCATGATCATTTTAAACCTTTCATACCTCAGACTATGTCAATTGAGTGCATATACTTTCTTTGCATTGTTTCCTAAATCATGATTCATATGTATATGTGACTGTTAAGCATGTGAATGAAATGCATTTCATAAATTCTTAATGAAATTACTCATGTGCAATAGTCTAAGGTTCTAACCCTTAGTATAGAAAACGGGCTATTAAGAAATTTCATCCCTGAAATTCTTACCTAATTGATCAAATAGATGGGGGTATTGTTTTCACATGTTCTGAATTTTCCATATAACTTCTTCTCTCGAATGATTCCTTCAAAGGACTTCAACCAATGGAATCACTCAGTTTTTTAATTGCTTAGTATGATAACTATCTTACCTGATTCCTTAGCATAACTCAAATTACTTGCAATTTCAACTTCTTGTGTTGGAAACACATATGTCAAATCTGATTGATATCTTTTGAGCATACTAACATAAAACACATTATGGATTTGAGCCATCTCTATTGGTAATGCTAACTTGTAAGCCAATGGTCCTATTCTTTTAGTAATCTCTTATGAACCAATGTATTTAGGGCTTAACTTACCTTTTTTACTAAACCTTAGCACTCCTCGCCAAAGTGATACTTTCAAAAATACCCTATCTCCCACTTGGTACTCCATATCTCTCAGGTGTTGATCTGCATAACTTTTCTGTATATCTTTAGCCATTATAATTCTATCATAGATCAATTTTACCTTATCAATAATATTTTGAATTAGTTCTGGGCCTTTAATAATCCTTAGATCCTCTTCATCCTAATACAATGGCGAATGACTTTTTCTGCCATATAATGCCTTATATAGAGCCATACCAATCCTACTATGATAGTGATTATTCTATGCAAATTCAATAAGACCTACATATTGATCCCATGCTTTTTAGAACTCCAAAACACAAGCTTTGAGCATATCCTTAACAGTTTCAATAGTTCTTTCACTCTGTCCATCTATCTGAGGATGAAAGGATGTATTAAAGTTTAACCTTATACCCAAAGCTATTTGTAAACTACCCCAAAATCTCGAAGTGAATCTAGGAGCCTAGTCTGATAGACATTTAAACTCCATGTAATCTCACTACCTCATAAACATACTTCTGGGTTAACTGATCTAGTTTATTATTCTCTCTCACAGGTAAGAAATGGGCTAATCTCGTCAATTTGTGAACAATGACACATATAGCTTCATATTGCCTTAGAGTCCTCGGCAAACCCATAATGAAATCTATAGTAATCCTCTCCCATTTCCAATCTAGAATAGGTAATGACTATAACCTCCCAACTGGAGCCTGATGCTTTTCCTTAATCTATTGATAAGTCAAACATTTAGCAACATACTTCACCATTTGTTTCTTTATCCTTTACCATCAGAAATGTTGTTTCAGAGTACTGTACATCTTGGTAGTACCAGGATGCATAGCATAGGCTGCTATGTAAGCTTCCTCCAAAATTTCTTTCCTTAAATCATCAACATCAGGTACACATAATCTCTGCTTCAACCACAATGTATTATTTCTCAATTCAAACTCAGAATTCAAGTTCTGTTTCATCTTCTTAATAATCTTCACTACTTCTGGATTCTTAGTTCAAACTTTTCTGATCCTTTCATACAATACCAGTCTAAGCTTCAATGTAGCGAACAATACTTCATTCTGCCTCAAATTTAACTCAACATTTAATGCTCTCAATTGTACTAGGTTCAGTAACCTTGATGTCGAAATTTGTACTACACTGCTATTAGATTTCCTACTTAATGCGTCAGCCATAACATTAGCTTTACCTGGTGATATTCAATTGTACAATCATAATCCTTAAGCAATTCAATCTATCACCTTTGTCTCATATTTAGTTCTTTTTGACTCAATAAATATCTCAAACTTCTATGATCTGTAAATATCTAAAATGTTTCACCATATAGATAATGTCTCCAAATTTTCAAAGCAAACACCACTGTAGTAAGTTCTAAATCATGTACTAGATAATTGAACTCATGAGACCTTAACTGTCTCGAAGCATATGTAATCACTCTACCATACTGCATCAAAACACATCCTAACCCCTAGTGTGAAGCATCACTATATACTACATATCCTCCAGATCTAGATAGAATAGCTAACACTAGTGCTGTAGTTAATTGATGTTTTAATTCCTCAAAACCCATTTGGCATTCATTAGTCCATCTGAATGGTATATTCTTCCTCAGAAGCTTTGTCAAAGGGGCTTAGATTAATGAAAACCCCTCAATAAACCTTCTATAATATCCTGTTAGTCCAAGAAAACTCTAAATCTTAGATACATTTCTCGGAACTTACCACTTCATCACTGCCTCAACTTTCTTTGGGTCCACCTGTATGCCTTGTCCAAATACTATATGACCCAAGAATTTCAACTGATCAACCCAAAATTTATGCTTACTGAATTTGGCATAGAATTGTTTTTTTTGTCATTATCTGTAAGATTATCCTCAATTGCTTAAAATGTTCCTCTCTACTCTTCGAATACGCTAAAATATCATCTATGAATACAATCACAAAATAATCTAAGTAAGGTTGGAACACTTTATTCATCAACGCAATAAAAGTTGTTGGAGCATTTGCAAACTCAAAAGGCATTACTAAAAACTCAAAGTGCCCATATCTGGTCCTGAATGTACTCTTTGGTACATCAATTTCTGCTATTTTCAACTGATAATACCTTGATTTGAAATCCAATTTAGTAAACATCTAATTCAACTTCCTATAATCAATACGCAATCTCAAAGTCCCATCCTTCTTTTTCACAAACAAAACCGGAGCTCCCCAAGGTGATACACTAGGTCTGATAAAATCCTTATCCAACAACTCTAGCAACTGGGTCTTAAGTTCCTTAAATTCCACAGATGCCATCCTATACGGAGGAATATTTATAGGAGCAGTACCTAGAACAAGGTCAATAGTGAACTCTGTCTCCCTATCTAGGGGTAAACTCAATAATTCAGTAGGAAACACATCCAGAAAATTCCTGACAATAGGAATATCCTATATCGTCTGCTCAGTTCGGGTATCAGTCATATATCCTAGATAAGCTTCACATCCATCTCGAATCAATCTTAAAGCACTCATTGATGAAATCAATTTGGCTGGCACTACCTGACTAACACCTCGAAATATTACTTTCAGCTGAGTGGAAAAGTCAATAACCAGCTCCTTAGTGTAGCAATTCATCACAGTTCTATGTGCAATAAGCCAGTCCATACCTAAGATGAGATCTATCTCTTTCAACTGCAATACTATCAAATCAGCTTTTAATTCTACCTTATAAATCTGAGCCATGCACCTTTTACACACTTCTCTAATCACTGTAGTACTACCTATTGGTGTACTCACCTCTAAGTCACATTTCAACATCTCTCTCTCTCACAATGTAGTTTAAATGCCAAATATGGTGTGATAAATGAATGTATAAATCCTGGATCTAACAATGCAAATGCCTCAAAGTTAAAGACATGTAACACACCTGTAACAACAACTGGGGAGTTTTGGGTCTCCTGTCTCGTAATAGCGTAAATCCTAGCCTACGATTGTGGTTGGTTACTCTGCAGCTCAGTCCTAACACTAGGACCAGTTGAATTTGTTCTGCCTCTACCTCTGCCTCTCTGTCTAGCTCCAATAGCTCTACTTTTTTGGACAGTCATCTCAGTTACTGATCCCCCTCTCACTCCAGACTATGGTCCTAAAGTCATGGGGCAGTCTCAAATCTGGTGCTTAAAATAGCCATAATGAAAGCAAGCTCCTGATATCCTCTAAGATTCTCTACCATATTTCTTTCCATAGTGCTCACAACTAGGCATCTATTCTATTTTCCCTCCTAATGCTTAACCTCTACCACTACCAGCCTGTACAAAACTACCTCTCGGTCGAAACCCCAACTGTCTTGATCTAGTCTGTGATCGAAATGATCTATTTCGGTACTGAATCTCCTACTAGAATCAACTTGAGACTCACCATGTCACTTCATTCTGAACTCTTGCCTATACTCTCTTTATCCATCTTTCAATAACTGTTTAATTCAGATTGACACAGCTCTCAGTTCAATAAAACTACTTAGACTGGTAATAGTTAATCTCGTCCTAATCTCCATATTCAGTCCATCCTCAAATTGCCTACACTTATTGTTTGCTCAAGGTTATACGCCCAAAGTTTCAATATTTTTAACCTTAGTAATTACCGAAAGCATACGGATCGTTCGCGTAGTACCTAAGGTGTTGATCCCACGAGGAAGGGAACTAGTCCTAAGTCTAATGGCAGTTAAATCACAAACCTAACAACTACTGCAGAAAAGTAAATCAATTGATAATCGGATGTAAGAATTGGAAGTGCTAAAAGTAACAGAAAAGCAATCACACAACCAAATCCAAAATCAACCTAGAAATCACCAAATGAGAGAAAGGGGATTGTAATTTGAAATTAAAGAAACTCAACCAATTATGCAATTATTGACTCGATGGACTTAGACGGTCCTAGGGTGAATTACTCTCTCTCAAGTTATAATTCTTAACCCTAATTGATAAACCCTAATTCAATTTATGGGAATTCCGATCTCTCGATTCACAATCGACC
>JAOQML010000008.1:30216250-30252046 GCA_027568935.1 Erythroxylum urbanii
GCTCTCATCTCTTCTAGAATTGCTTCCTTCCATTTAGGAACCTATAAAGCATCTTGAAAATTTTTTGGAATCTCCACAAGTGACATTTTATTAGTAAAGGAAGAGAAAGCAGGAGACATATTTTTGTAAGACACAAATTTTGACATTGGGTGTTTGGTACACAGCCTAACCCCTTTTCCAAAGAGTAATAGGAATATAAAGATCTACAATAGGTATTTCTTCATAAATAGAATGTAAGTAAGAAGTATCACCCAGAGAGTTTTGAACTGAAAGAGGTATACTCAAGGAGTTTTGATCCTGCCCTGAGCTGGAATCTTGGCCTTATTGGGAATTTTTGGACATTTTTTCCTAAATCAAGTTTTTCTGGGTGTAAACCAATCTGAATTTTTTCTTTCTTTCATCTCCTTCAAAGGAATCATTATTTTCTGTTGGCAAAAGACTTGGCCTATCTTCTGTTTTTTCACTTTGGTCTTGTTCGGGTTAAGTTAGAATAGATTTCATTGGTGAGATGTTTGACACAGGTTCAGATATTGAATTATTCTTAATCTGGAAAAGATCCTCATTCACCAAGATATTGATTTGATCCTAAGTTGGATCTTTATTATTTTTCTCCCTCTAAAGAGGAGACTTAAAAGGTGTAGTTTCGAAAAAGGATACATCTATGGAAACAAACAATTTTTTGAAAGTAGGATCATAGCATTTATAAACCTTTTTAGTTGGTGAATATCCTACAAAAGCACATTTCCGAGCTCTAGGATCAAGTTTACTTTTTGGATCATGATTGTGAACAAAAACTGTGCAGCCAAAGAATTTAATGGGAAAATCAGATACTATCTGAGAGGATTTCTCTTTTGAAAAAACTTGTAAAGGAGTTTTGAAATCTAAAATCTTTAAGGACATTTGATTAATAAGATAAGTTGCTGTGAGAATAGCTTCACCCTAAAGATACTTTGGAACATTATTTGTGAAAAGTAATGCTCTTGATACTTCTAGTAGATGATTGTTTTTTCTCTCCGTAGCTCCATTTTGTTTAGGGGTATCATTGCATGAACTTTGATGATTAATTCCCTTTTCAATAAAAAAAAAACTCCCCAAAGTCTTATTAAAAAATTTCTTCCCATTATCACTTCTAAAGATCTGAATTTTTTCATCAAATTGTGTTTGAACCATGGTATAAAAGTTTTTAAAAACTTCTTCAACCTCATATTTTTCTTTCAATAAATATACTCAACTTATTCTAGTGTGATCATCTAAAAAAGAGAGAAACCATTTTTTCCAAGAATTAGTGTTCTTAAAGGACCCTAAACATCACTATGAATTAATGAAAATGGTTTAGAGGGTTTGTCTAGTCTTTGAGGATAAGAGGCTCGGTGTTGTTTTGCAAACATACAAATCTCACACTGAAATGAAGATGGATTTTTATTAATAAAAAGAGAAGGAAATAAACGTCTTACGTAATGAAAGTTTGGATGACCAAGTCTATAGTGTCATAGCATTATTTTATGATTACTAGAAGAAAATTTAGATTCAAAGCATAAACCATTGACTGCTAGTTTACTTGGGATTGTTCCATCTTCAAAGAAATACAGTCCTCCTTTTTCCCTAGCACTGCCAATCATCCTCCCCGAGGCTGTTTCCTGAAACTCACAATGAGTTGGATGAAAAAAAGCTTGACACTTAGAAGATTACAAGACAATTTTGGAACATGAAGCACATTACAAAGAGTTATAAGTGGGGAAACTTTGATTGAACCAATCCTGGCTATTACCGAAAAAGATCCATCAGCAATCTTTATTTTTTTGTTTCCTGCACATGGATTATATGATGAGAACAGTTGGAAGCAATTTGTCATGTGATCTGTTGCTCCGGAATCTATAATCCAAGGACTATGGGAAAGACCAAAACTAGAGAGGGCTGTGACGCAAGAATTACCTTGGGCTGCAAGAGAACATGAAGGAGTAACAGAGAATTGTGGAGGTTTAAAAAATTTGTGCAGATGCTCTAACTGCTCCTTTGTGAAAGGTTGCTCATCCGAGTTGATTGATTGCTCTTGAGAATCATCAGTTGTGGTTTGAAGTGCCCTGCCATTCCTTTCCTGTTTTTTCTTTAAATATGCTGGCTTCCCATGAATCTTCCAGCATGTTTCTTTAGCGTGCCATGGTTTTCTACAATGATCACACCATGGCCGTTTCTTCTTTTCTCCGTCTTAATCAGTCCCTCCTGAGTTCCGAGATACAAGAGCTGAGTTCTCAACCTCAGTTGGTGGTGCAGCATTGCTGAGCATGATTCTTGCCATAACTCCGAAAAAACCTCACGAATTGACAGAAGTGGTTTTCTGCCAAGAAATCTTCCCTTTACCTCATCTAAGCTCCTATTAACTCCTGCAAGGAACATATAGACATGATCATTCTCTTCTCTTTTCTTATACCTTGCACAATCATTTGGATTCTCCCATTCATCTTCATAACATTGATCTAGTTCCAACCAAATTGCCACCATCTCGTTGTAATACACGGTAATCTCACGATCTCCTTGTTTGAATTGCCAAAGCCTTGATTTCAATGAAAAAATCTGTGAAGAATTCTCCAAGTCTAAGTACGTTTGCCGGATGGAGTCCCACACTGCTTTGGTTGTGGGTAGGAATATGTTTGTTCTTGCAATTGTTGCCTCCATCGAATTTAGAAGCCATGCTGTTACCAAGGAATTTTCTACCCTCCATCTTTTAAAGCTAGGCTCGTTTTCTTCTGGTTGCTTATCGTCCCCAGTGATGTACCCGAGCTTTCGTCTACCTTCGAGTACAAGTTTGACGGACTGAGACCACTCAAGATAGTTTCTTCCGTTCAATTTTTGAACGAAAATTTGTAAAGAAGAACTGGTGTTTATATTATCAACACTAGTATAGAGAGAGCTGTCCGGGTTGGTTTCAGAGGTAACCTCTGATGTGTTTTGGGTTCTGCTTGCTCCTGTCATGGCAGTCTTTGCCATTTTCCAGACTTGAACCCTATGGCTCTGATACCATATAGGTTTTTGAGGGAGAAACTTTTCTTCCACTCTAATTTATCTATGATAGAATACATTGAATTTATAGGGTACTTTGTACCCTAATACAAACAGAAATAATCTCAATATGGTAACTAAAATATATGCTACTTTATTTCTAAGGATCCTTAACGCCTAATTTAGGGATTTGGATCCTTTATAGAGACAACTAGAGATTAGGAAATGAAATCAAACTAAATCTTTCAATTTCTAACAATGTTCCATGTTCCATCAAAACATCAAGTAGCTGATGTTCTAACGAAGGGGCTGAACAATTAAGTTTTCATGATCTTATACAAGCTGGGAATGGAAGACATCTATTCCTCAACTTGAGGGGGAGTGTCGAGATACTAATCAGCTATAAATAGATTATATTGAGATATAGATAAGCTATAAATAAATTAGATAGAATAAGTTTGAAACCCCTTAAATTAAGGGATTCCATTAGATAGCTTTAGATAACCTTTCAAATTTAATTTCCTATTTTCTTTCTCGTAATGTCCTATATAATGTTGTATACTTCCTATTCAATATATCAGAATATGTGAAAATTCTTTCCCACAACAGCTAATATAACCAACGGTAGGAGACATAAACTTCCCCTGTAGTTTAATAAATTATAGAAAAAAATCCCTAATCTTTAAAATTTTCTAGTTTTCAGTTTTTCATAAAAACTCATTATTTTAAACTTTGGATAAAGAATAAGGTCAAAACAAATGCAGTATAAACATCATACGTGAACCAATCAAATGCTATTTATATGACGATTCAACCTCCTCTAGAACTCAAACTCAATTAACTAAATTCGACTCAAACTAATAATTTATTATAATTATCTTAAATTATTAATTTAAATCCAATTTAATTTGTTTGGATCATATTTAAAAGTTGAGTGAGGTTATTATATTAGTAACATTCAATTAGTTCACATTCGATGTTCATACTACATGTGTTTTGTCGTTCTTTTTCAACCAAAGTCTGAGTAAAGGGGTTTTTTAAAAAAAAACTAAAAACTAAAAGGAGTTTTTTCGAGAATTTTGAAGATTAGAGAGTTTTTCTAAAGTTTCTCAAACTACAAGGATTATGTCTTTTACCTTGTAACTAACAAAAGAAAGTTTTTATAAATATTTACACTAAGATAATAAGAATCTCCTATACTCCTCAAGCTTAGGAATAGATAGTTCTCATTCCAAGCTTATAAAGAAAATCTTCAAGCCTTAACCCGAGTAAACTCTTAGTCAAGATGTTTGCTTCTTGCTCATGAGTAGAAATGTAGCATAAATTAATCCCTCCTTCGACAATCTTTGTCTTTATAAAATTTTGATCAAATTTGACATGTTTGATGACATCATGTTGCAATAGCTTATTTGCTATCACTGTATAATTTTGGAGAACTTATTGCAAGTTGTAGGTCTTGCACCAATCATTGTACTTTTTTTTTCACTCAAGACAATAAAAGAGTTAAGAAACCCTTTATGTTGGTCCGTACAATATTTGGGGTCCAAGTCGTGTCAAGTCAAAGTTGCAATTTCAATATTTTGTAATTTTTGTTGATGATTTCTCTTAAATAACTTGGTTATATCTAATGAAAGATCATTCTGAGCTATTCACTATCCTCGATTCTTTTGTGCTACAATTTAATACTCAAATCAATATTCTTTGTAGCGAAAATGCTAGAGAATATTTCTCTAGTTCATTCTCCAGCTATTTGACACGACAGGATATTTAGCATCAATCTTCCTGCTCACATACTCCTTAACAAAATGGGGTAGCTGAAAGAAAAATCCGATAGTTTGTTGAAACAAGTCGTACTTTATTAATCCACATGAATGTACCCAAAAGTTTATAAAGAGATGTTGTACTCACAACATGTTTTCTTATCAATCGAATCTCATCTTCTGTGTTAATGATTAAAACTCCATTCTCTACGCTCTTTCCTTATCAAGATCCTTTTTCTATTAGTCCTCAACTGTTCAGTTGTGTTTGTTTTGTTCATCAGCTTCAACCTGGCATAGATAAATCAAATCCACAAGTTATAAAGTGCATTTTTCTCGGGTACTCCTGTTTGTAAAAAGGGTACAAATGTTTCGACCCTTCATTTTATCAAACTTTTGTGCCTGCTAATGTTACACATTGTAATTCTCTAATATCTCTAATGGCACTGATGAATATCTACTTATTCCGTTTGTTCCTCCCCAAACAGCTTCCAATTATGTTACTCCAACTCCTAACACTAATCCTACTCCTTTGGAATGTTTATCTCATCCTAATTTATAGGTTTGTACTCAATGCATTCATCATGAAGTACAACCGGAAGATTCACCAATGTCACCATTGCCTTATCTGTCTTCAACTCCACCATATGATGACCTTGATTGGTCAATCGCCCTCCATAAAGGAAGAAAGTCTTGTACATCTCCTCATATCTCAAACTTTGTTTCTTATGACTCATCTTCATATGCTGCTTTTGTCTCCACTCTATCTTCTATACCTGTACCTAAGTCTGTTCTAAAAGCTTTGGATCATCATATATGGAGACATGCTATGAAGGAAGAGATGGTGGCTTTGCAAGCTAATAATACATGGGACTTGGTTACTCTTCCACATGGTCAAACAATAGCGGGCTATCGTTAGGTGTTCAATGTTAAGGTCAATCTTGATGGCCCGATCAATTTAAAAGCTCAATTGGTAGCTAAGGATCATACACAGGTGTATGGTATGGATTATACTGAAACTTTTTCTCTTGTACCTACCTGACATCTATTCATGTTTTCATTACATTGGTAGAAACACATAATTGACCTCTTCACCAACTCCATATAAAAAACGGTTTTCTTCATGGTGATCTTGAGGAGACTATTTTATGGAGCAACCACTAGGATTTGTTATTTAGGGAGAGACTAATCTAGTATACCACCTTAACAAATCTCTATATGAAACAATCATTGAGAGCTTGATTTGGGCACTTCAGTACAATAGTTATGGAATTTGGCCTGCGTTAATGTGGTGTGGATCACTTCGTGTTTTATCATCACTCTAAAGCTAGAAGAATTCTTTTGAACGTTATGTTCATGACATTGTTATTACTGGAGATAAAAAAATAGGAATCCAGTCTTTAAAGTCATTCTTGTAGACCAAATTTCAAACAAAGGACCTTGTTTCACTAAAATATTTTCTGGATATTGAGATAGCAAGGTGGAAGATGAGGATTTGTCTATCTCAAAGAAAGTACATCCCTGATCTTCTGGAGGAAACAGGTCTATTGGGAACTAAGCCAGTTACTAGTCCCATGGAGCCAAATGTTTTACTTAATGCTGATAAAGGAGGGTATCTGGAAGATCTGAATAGACATCGAAGACCTATTAAACTAAATTATTTGATTGTTACTCGTCCAAATTTCTCGTTTGCTACAAGTGTGCTAAGTCAATTTATGGAGTCTTCGTGAACTAGCCACTGAGATGCAGTTATTAGAATTTTGAGATATTTGAAAGGTTCTATAGGGCAAGGTCTTCTATACTAGAACCTAAAATGATTCTTCTCAACATCACAATGCTTAATAGTTAAACCAAACTCAAATTTTTGTCTAAATTTTCTTCTTGGGTAATCCAACATTAAATGAATTAAAGGTTATTTGTCTTCTATGCTTTTTTTTATATCAACACAAATTATGTTTTATAAGATTAAAAAGACTAATCTAATAAACTCTTAAGGAAGGTTTGTCAAGAATAAAATATATCATGAGCTTGTAAGGTCGCCTAGCTCATTAGGAGAAAGGGTGGATGTAATAGCAAAGCTATAGCAACTCTTTTTCTTTCCTTACCAAAGACAAGTCAAATGCCAACGTAATATGGAAATAGTTGTTCCTTAATTCAATTCTTCTAAAATCCACACTCGATTTTGCAAGCTATGTTGTAAGTCTAATTCAAGAGGAATTTCTCAATTCTGTTTTTAGATCCTACTATAGCTACACAAGACCTTCCTATAGGGCTATGGTCATTTTGACCAAATCTTCCAACCTTTTCACAATTACAGTTCATTATATTCACTCCTTGTATCAAGCGCTAAGCTTGCTTACTTTTTCATCAAATGAAACTTATCAAAAAAACAAGTGACCACTAGCATTCCTAAGGCATCATGTTTGTTTTTCTATGACTCTCATCCGAGAGTCATTTCAATCTCATGAAGAAACTCAAATCGAGAACAAATATATGCTAAAAAAATAGTGAATCCCGGGTTGAAAGAGAGATACGCCTAAGGTGGCATACAAGCAAATTGTTCATGCTAAGAAAAAAGGAGATGTGTTCACAATTGCTACCATACAACAATTGCCCTTACCTTATTAGATTCTCTAAAAGGAGCCCAATAATTATTTCATGGTTCAAGTTTATTTCTACAAAAATATACTTTTAAGAAAATGCACCACAAATGAAAACCATGTCGAGTGTCCACTGGGAGTCAAACTCTTGTGAAAAAGAAAATTCCATACCCACCTCTTCGTTCCTATCTTCAAAAGCTTCAACCTTTTTTATTCACATTTATACAACATGAAACAAAGATCTAATACCTTCTATGGAACTTTATAGAAAGACTATTTTTGTTCCTTTTTATGCGATCATAACCCACTACCTCCCAGAATCAAGAACGAAGAAAAAAGATATAAACTAGGCATTACTCCTAATGTGCTTAAGATTGAATAAAGGACGCTATAAAAAGAATTTGAATTACACAAATGGGAAAACAAGATCTATTATGCCATGTTATTAGTTCCCTACTAGATGTTCATTTTTAATTTTCCACTATATATTTGAGGCCTTTGGCAAAATCCTTTATTAAAATTTCATATTTACTTTATTGATATACCTGTAGCTCTTGTCTTCGCAATTCCTCCTTTCTTGCCTCAGATCTAGAACTCCTTTGTACCTCAAAAACAACAGCAGCTCCAGCTACCTAAGAGAGTGGGAATTAACAAGGTCATTTACATTTGTGGTCAATTAGCACTATAAGTAAAGGAGGCATATATTAAGGTTCAATTTTGCATATTAAAAAGGTCAACCAATTTACTTTCTAATCCAATGATAAGGCAAAGCGTGAAAAAAAGTACGAAAGAACAAATCCCCTAGTTAGCTCTTAAATCCTCCTTGTATCCCGACTTAAATTAACAGATATTTAATACAAAACCTAAGAAGTATTACACATGTTTCTCTACTGTGCTCAATGATAAGTCAAATTAGATAGATTTTAACCAAAATTCAAAACAATTTCAACAAGCCTTGTTATTCAAAAATTTAGTAAAAGGCTTTATCAAGAAGAATTTACAAGTTTGATATTACGAAGTTCTATCTTAGATTATTTTCATTCGTAGTTCACAATTGGGTAGCCAGTTGCTAAAAGAGATGAAAATTAATGAATCTAAAAGCGGCAATAGTACGAAGTTTCTTTCTTTTCCAATCTAGTGGGATCAAATTCTAATTTTTCAAATATTAACAAATGCAGAAGAATGTAAAACGCTAACCAAAATAAGGATAAAAGCCTAAAGACTTCTTGATGCAAAATCATCGAAATCCTAGAATTAACTTTGATGTCTACAGTATGCAACATAAGTAGTACCAAAGAGGTTCAACTGCAATATAAAGGAAAGTGATCACTTGATCATACATAAGAGTTTTAAAAGGAGGTACTACAACAACCTTTACTTAAGAAAAGGTGACGGAGACATGGGATACGAATCATCATAATGGCAACAAAATAGAAGATATTCGCACAAGTCTTGCTTGAAGACATCACATTCTTATTGGCTCTGACAATAGCAAAAGGATTATGCTAAAGACTTTATAGCACAATCAAAGTATCAATCAGGATACTTCTTGTATATTTTGTTGAAAATGCAAATTAAGCAAAGGTTTCATATGTGAGAGGTCAATCAATATCACGAATTTCATGCAATAAAAATTTCTGCTTCAACATCTTTTGAACCAGTAAGGTTTCTTCCACTACTTTTGGCCTATAATGAACTTAGAAACAACATCCACAATTCTGGTTTAATTAAAAAAAAGTAAGTTTGCAAGTGCCACAGCATTGTTTACTCCTAAATTAATTAAAACATCATTTGATGTTAGTGGGATCACAGAAATCACGGGCTTCAAGAAACTTTACAAGTATATGCGATGCAAAACCACCAAAAAGGCATAAATGCAGCTTTTAGTAGTCAGAATTAGCATCAAGCTTCTATTAGTAATGTTTAGGGCTACATAGACAGGATCAAGGAGACACAATATGATGTGCAAATATTGTAAAAGCATACTTGTATATCAACTTTCCTTTTCTTTCCATTTTGTTTTCTTCCCCAATCCCAGACGAAGATTCCTTTTTACAATCCCTAAAAACTTGTTAGCCTCCACCATCCATACACCATAACTTACAAAGCATTTATTTGTCACTAGCAGTTAGAGATATTGAACGTTAGCATTAATGGACTTGGGAAGAAAAAGAAATTTATTAGACAAATTTCTGGCATAGTATTACTGTACCGTAAACACAAAAAGTTCTCCAAGAAGATCAGCTGCAGCTTGGACCGCTTTCTCCTGATCCAAAGGACGTATTGCAACATCGGTCGCATGTCCATATATACGTCTTTGCAAATTGGTCGTGAATCGATGATTTGACTGTGTAAATTTGAATGACAGTAGATGATGCATTGCTCGGAACTCGAGTGTAAAAGATGTACAGAAGTGAAGCAGAAATCAAGTGAATGTGTTCAGATTTCAGTAAAGTATATGTATATAACTTATTTTGAATGATCCTTTGAAAAGAAACACATGGGCAGAACAACTCGCACACTCGATACAACCCAACGAACATAGAGGAAAAAGAAAAACACGAAATTATAAAGAAAACTCGAAGAATGAAATAGTGTGAAAGTTGAAAGAGAAAGAGAACCTGGGCAATGTTTATTATCAAGTTACGGAAGCGGGGGTGAAGCCCTGCCTCCTTCTTCAGTCGATTAGCGATGGGCTTACAGATTGTTTTGAGAGCAAGAGTTCCTAGCTTTACTACTGGTAATATCATTTGTTTTTTCTACTCTGTTCGTTATCAGAGCTTCTGACTTCCTTGAACATACACAAAAGAGAGAACGAAAGAGAGACATAAACAATAACGAACTCGGTTTTACGAGACGCAGCAATAAAGTAGACCGTGGCTTTGGTAGAGGCCACCGGAGTCTGGAAAGGCATTAAGTTTGCTAGTGGACATGCGTTTAGGAGTCAGGACAGGGCAGTAGTAGTAGCTAAAGGATACAAGTCTGCAACAGATTCTACACGGTCTAATAGATGCATTGGCAAAAAGATCCACAAACAGCTCTACATCTCATTTTGTCTTACCAACTTAGTTTAGCCAAACTTTTCCTCGAACACTTATTAGGATGCGTTCAAGCCAACCGACTCCGAAATGCAAGTGTTTTCGACTGAATGAACAGATTAACAACTAAGTATAATTGTAAAGATCTTTAGCAATTTTTCATCAAATACCCTGCGGACGATAGAATCAAGTCATTTTTTAGATACAAATTAATACAATTCATGCATAATAAATGTTTTCCAATATATGATGTGTTTCCTAAAAGCTACCTTATAATAACTTATCTAACATTGTAGATATTATTTATAGGTAAATTTGCCTAAAAGAAAAAAAATCTTTTGGATGATAATTATTAATAACATCCCTATAAATAGCAATGAACAATAATCATCAACAAATAACAAATAACATAAGATAGAGTAATTACTTGTCCAAATGGTCTACAAAGATGGGACATTTAAATTTGGACATTATAGTAACTCTCCCTTAAGTATCATAAATTACCACTACAACTAATTGAAGTAGCCCAACCAACACTGATGCCTTTATCAAAAAAAATAAGTCCAAATCATTTTTCGTTGGACAGGTCCCTGTCCATCGTTGCTGCTAATTTATTGAGATAATGTGTATCCTATCAAACCTACATATTGTTCTAATAGCTTAAGTGAATGTGAGTGTCAATCCTACGAAAACTAGAATTATTAGTCTTACAAGAACTAGAAATACAAGTACAAACCATCTTTTTATTATCTAATCTAATAGAACCAATCATTTATTTTAAAGGAAAGATTAACTAAACTAAATTTATTAATATGAAATAATAAACCCAAACAATGAGCAAGAATGAAGCAATCAATAGATAAATAAGATCTAGATAAGAACTCTTTTAGAATCTTTCTATGCTTAGACTTATCTTGATTCAATGATTACCCTATTTTCTTAGATCCGTAAAAGTTCCAAAGTTACTACTATATTCTTTCTAGAGAAATACAATCCTTATCCTTAAGTTGATTGGTCAGAATCTATTTCTAACCAAAACTCTTAAGAATACATAAACTTGTTAAGTGAATTCCTGTGATAGATTTAAATCTATCTTAGAAGATTTCTATGTTCTTATCTTTAAGATTTCATGCAACTCTTATTATTCATGCCATGATTTGTTCATACATATGATTTCTTAATCCTTATATATAAAAACCTAAATTGAATCAAATGCTACCATATCTCAATTTAATTACAATAAGTAATTAGGAATAATTAGCAACAAAACCTAAGCCTATCATTAAAATCAAGAAATCAATCCAAAACATTAGTTAAAAATACATCCCATCTAGATCTATATCCTAATTTATTTCATACTAAAGTAAAGAAATCTAATAATACTTAAGAAAGTAAACAAGATAAATGAAATCATAATTATAGGTTATGGAAATCTTAGTATTATTCAATTTAATCTTGATTGAACCTTAAACTTTGCCTTTAAGGTCACTCTTTTCTTGTCCCAAGATGCTTTAGTTTGTCTCATTATAACTACTATTTCTTATGTCTTCACTCTCTTTCAATTTCTTAATTTTGTCTCCCATTTATCTCAAGTAAATCCTAAAATTTAAACCAAAAAGTGTCCAAAATAGAGCCATGTTGGTCTCATCTACTTCATAATGTAAAAAAACCTTAATATAAGTAAAAATTAATACCAACTCATGTCAACAATGTGGACTCATCTTGCACACATATTGGCTTAGTAGCTCCTTTATTATGATTCCGATGGTTCATAATGGGAATAAAGGTGTAAAGGTCATGAACATTAGTTCATATTTATATTGTGTTCCTTCATGGGGCAAGTTATCAAAGAAGCCAAATGAACCATTAGCCTACTTAACGATGAACACGATGTTGTGGTTAACCCATTTTCTACACACAGGTCCATGTTTAAGCTATGTTCATCCAAAATCACCCTAAAATTTCTTTAACGTTGCTCTAACTTACTTGAATTCATTCCTTATTTTAACTTGGTTTCAACTTGCCTGAATCAGGTAATGCTTTTAAATTTTCCATTAGGAGGAAATCGAATAAAAAGCAGTAAGGATCTAAATCATCATCTAGTTAATGAATATTCTCTTATTGAATGTTGGAGGGCCTTAATACCCCTAATAAATAGTAATTTTTGCTTGAGTATTTCTTGATATTAAACATTTTCTTTTTGGTCTTTAGAAACTAAGCTCAAAGAGAATAATTTCAGTAACTTAATCTTTCTGAGAAAACAGTGGCCTATTATCTTTAATAACCGATTGCATTCTAATAGAACGTTGGTGATTGCTTTTGACCTTACTAGGATTGAGGTTAATCATTCCATTATTGACAATCAGTTCATACACTTAGTAATATGGTTCTTGATGAAAATTATTGATAAAGCCTTAATTAATGTATAATTCTTGATAAAAATTATTGATAGAGCCTTAATTAGTTCAAAACAGATCTCAAATTTTCCTAAAAATAAAGCCTCTTTTAGTAACCTTCTTTTCTTTTATCACACTCGTATTATGGCTTAGAATCTTTTCACAATTTAAAAGAGAAAACATCCTTTTAGGTTTAATAACTTCTTAATTAAAGTGGAGGGTTTTGGAAAATTCAATCATTAAGGGGGTTAGCTATGAATTTTATGAATAAAAGATGTACAATTATATAAGGAAACTTCATAATGTTAAAGATAAACTAAAGACTCTCAATTTTAAGAAGTTTAATAATACATATCAGATTGTCTCTATTACTAAGGATGTAAAAAAGGGCTTAAACTAAAAAGTTCAATAATACATATCATGTTCTCACTAATAAGCATGCACTTTAGGTTAGATGGATCCGTGCACATTACCTAAAGAATGAAAAATTCTATAATACCCTTCCTAAATATAATTATTCTAATACTATTAGTTCATATTCTTAAACTAAGGGAGAAAGTCAGGCTGGATTTAAGCATAAGATAAGATACATAATTACGCTTTTACTTGGATTTGGCATGATAATTGGACCAATTTTTGTCCTTTAAGCAATAGAACAGAACTTAATCCTCTTAAGAGAAACATCTCATACCATGCATCAATTAAAGAAGTCTTCAACAATAAATTAAATCTTGAGCAGCTAACAAAGATATCACTCATTAGCCATCTCTTTAGTTTATTCTCAGCTATAACAAAAAGGATTCTATTAAATGGAGTAAACACCCCTCTAGTTTATTCTTTAATGCCTCTTACAAATAATTATTGATGGATTAAGATCTAAGAGTAAACTAGCTTAAGATAGTGTTACTTACACAAGTAAGTCCCATAGTGTCATACATCCTTTAGGTTACTATGAAAGAGAGGTTGAATAGGCTTAGAGGATTTTGGAATATACCAAATTCTTGTGCACAATTTAATTACAAATCTAAATCTATTGAACATCTCTTCTTTAAGTGTATATTCTCCTCTCACATTTAGGAAAGAATTCAACTTCTCTACAAGCTTATTAGGTTTAATTAATTGGTTAGGTTAAATGAATAGGATAAGTAACGAAGACCTAATAGTTTATATACGTATATTGGCAGTGTGGATTATACTTTGTGGAAAGAAAGAAACTAAAGGATTTTTGTTAGTAAAAGCACTCAGAAGCATAGCTTATTGCTTAAGCTACCAAGGATCATTATGGAGCAACTAGTTACTTATCAAATCTATCACAAATGAAATGAAATTATTCTTGTCAATTGGAACTTGCCTGCAAATGTTTAATTTTTGCAATGCCGTGGAACTTTAAGAATATGAATCTAATTCTCAAGAAAAGGTTAAGAGACTAATGCACATTTTGATTGGCTCCCACTTTTGTCTGGATTATTTAGCTTGAATGTAAAGTTGAAAGTTACAATGAGTTCTTGTAGGATAACTAAAACTCTCTTCATAATATGTTAAGACTAGGAAATTGATGGTTTTCTATCTTATAAACTCAGGACCTTCTATAATTCAAAAGCTCTTAGTTATCTCTTCTTCTTAGACTTTGAGAGTTTATTAGTTAACAACTTATATAGCTTCCCTTTTTTAGGTCTTTGACTTGTCTTTCCCTCATAATTGTATTAACTAGCATTACTTTATTATGCTATATGAACTTAGATCTTTTATCTTTTGTTATATCGCCATCTTGGAGCTATTTAATATAACTCTTATTAACTTCTCAAAAAGAAATACTCATTAGTTTAATATAATAATATATTAAAAAATTTATGAAATTTTTATTTATTATATAATAATACTAACAAGTTGCTAATTTCTCATTTTATTTATACTTGATATTTTTATAAATAATAAATAATTAATTGGATTGGATTTTATTGTTTTTTAATTGAAAGCAAGAATATGTTAAAAGCCCATAAAAGAGAATCCAATGTCAAGACTTATAATGGGATGCTAACACAAGATTGTAAAAATCCTTTTAAGTATGATCAATCTTATATAAAAAAAAGGGACTATAAACACATCATTTCCTAAATCCTATTTACCACATTGTATAAAGCCTAAGGATTTGGAATTAATCTACAATAAGAAGTGCCACTCCCTAAACATAATCCTTTTTTTAAACTGCTTTGATTACTATCTACCTTAGTTTATGGATTGAGGAATATTCCATCTATTAGTCATATTAATGCTAATGTGAATGTGTGATCCACTTAACATTATTTTTTCCTTATCCAACTTAGCATGTTTTGGATCATTGTTTGGATGTTTTCTTGATTTCATGGAATGTTCTTGCATTTCTCTTTCTCTCCATATTACATATACTATATAACTAAATGCAACCTTAAAAACTATATAATCACTATAACTCAAATGGTGAGGTTTCCTATCCAATCTATGATGTCATTTTGCTCAATTTGCTAGTAATAGAATATGATGACAAAGGTTAGCTATGACATGTCATTTGAAAACTAGGTGAATAACATTTTAAATCTCTTATTTGAGAGTTTTTAATTGAGAGTTTGGTTAGGTATATCACCTCTTTTCCACTCTATCATCTAAGTATGTTCTTAGCAGCTACCTGAAGAATAAAAGAGGCCTTTGAGAAGTCATGTTCAAACCAGAAAGTCACTAAAAAGTGCTTTAAAACTGGGCATAGAAAATTTAATTTTAGGGTAACAAAGTGATCCCTACGCTTTGAAAAAAACTGCCCGAGGACACACCTATGCTACTATTAAGCAAGGGAGATGTGTACCAATGATTGATTTCACTCAAATCAAAACCTTGATTTTCTACGGGAAAGATATTAACTTGAACCAATTCACTCTGTAGATAGAGGTTTTGAAAACCTTTTAGCATGTTTTATTTATGAACTTTTTTTATGAATGTCTCATTTCTATGATTATATCTTCTTTGTTTAGTTAGCTTTTTTTCACTTGAAGTTCGTCAAAATAGTGGAGAATTCTTTAAGGTTGGATGAAACTTGTTCCCTTAAATAATTTGTTTAACCTTAGCATGATCTAGGAGCTTATGTCCCAGATAGGCTAACTCAAGCACTTTTTGAAGAGGGCCTAAGTCATTCTAATTATGATACCAAAACTAAGTTAAATTCCCATCCCTTATTCTACTTTTCATCATATTATTCATGTTGTCCATCATCTTTAGTTGATTCATTTTTATAGAAGAATTTGTTTTTATTTTTATTTTTCAAAAAATTCCCTTCAATAATTGTGTGCAAATCCTTTGAACTAGAGATTTAGGTTAAATTCTCCTTGCCTCTTTACCTATATAAATTCTTTAAATTCTCCTTACTGTAAAAAAATTGCTCATTATTTTGAATAGGGTTACACCTAATCATCATTCAACCTTAGGAAAGAAAAAATTATATCATTTTACTTAACTTATAAAGTATTAGAAGCTATACCATACTATAAGGAGTTTTTTAAAAAGTTTCTCTATAACTTTGATAAGGTTCTGGAGGACGATCAAATGTGATCTCTAAACACATGTTAATTATTATGCATATCATTAATTTATAATATGCTAGGAAAAAACAAGAGCCTATTATTCTACTGGATTATTCTTTTGTGGATAATGTTAAATAAAGGTTAGCAATCCCTATAAGCTATTTGCTTAGTGGTTATTAGAATGCCTAGACATTTAAAAGGGGATACTTAATACTCAAACTTGAAATAGTGGAGAACTAATATAATAAATTAATGGCTTTTCAACTTGTTAAAGGATAAACTCAAGAGATAATTAAAAACTTATAAAGCATTTATAAGGTCTTGATGAAGTTAGAATTAGCTTCACAAAGAATCAACTGTTCATTTGTAAATGACTAATTAAATATTTTTAATTTCTTACATTTTTTTGTGAAAAGAGAACTTGTCTTCTTACTTCATGTTGTCTTGTTTCAATCTAGTTAGTACCTTAATATAAAGGATAAAAAGGTAAAGGGATAAGGGATCACCTTTCCTTAGTCCTTTAGTAGCATTGTTTAGATTTGTAAGCAATTAATGATTATGCTATAAGTAATTATCGTTATACATTTAAAAATCCATCTGATGAATTGCATTAGAATTCTTAAAACTTTTAGTGTTTGGAGAATGAAGTTCTAATTGATGGAATCAAATTCTTTACAAAAATCGATCTTCATAGTATAACTTTTAGGAGTTATTTTCTTATAATAGTTTTTGAATAACTCTTCTGCAAAAAGTATGTTATCTCCATTTTTTCTACCTTGAATAAAATCCCCTTGATATGGAATAATGATGAAGTTCAACATCACTTTTAGTATGGAAGCTAACAATTTAGTGATAATCATGTATAAGGTGTTGTAATAGGATATGGTTTTAAAATCACTCAAAGATGTTAGATCAAGGATCTTTCTTATAAGGTTGTTTTGTTTAATTCCTTTGGCATCATTCCATTGGAAAGGAACTCCAAAATGGAATTAGAGAATTGGTATTTAACTAAATTCCATGATTTTTATAAAAAGAAAGCATTTAATCTAGCTATTTTATAAGCTCTATTTAGATTTAAGGAGAATATAACTTTTTCAAAATCAGTCGTGTTGAATGGCTTTAGAAGAAACTTAGCTTGCTCACCTAAAATTGATTGGGAAATGAATGATCTAATACCTTTATAGAAAAATAACTATTAGATCAAATGCCTAGTTTTCTTTAGAAGCATGTCTACACTAAGTTTAAGATATCTTAATGCACTACGAAAAAAAAGAACTTTAGACAACAAACAAAAGTGTAGTTATAAGTACAATTATCATTGCCTTTTTATTAAGGAAACAAAATTCATATCATTACAAGAAGTGGCGCTGCAACAAGTATAAGGAAACAAAATAAAAAATATTGCTTTAGGTTTTAACTAAGGCAACACATTAGTTTCAAATTATAGCAACAATATTAAATAGATATTGCAACATTTTAAGTTCTTTTAGGCAACAAAGTGAATTTTCTAAGGCAACAATTTGTACAATTATAAGCAACAATTTATTCTTTCGTTACCAATAATATTTAATGTAAACGTAAACTCTTGTCATTATATAGGCAACATCCATATATACATTAAAAGCTATATATAGATATTAATGTACATACTTTTAAAGGTAAACGACTAAAAAACTACATTTATATATAATCTATAGTCCATAAGGACTTAAACAATTCAACATTTAACATATTCAAAATACAAAAGCAAATTACATGTGCTTTTATTGTTACGAAATACAAAAGTGAATTCTACAATCTTTAACAATTGCAAGGAAAATTACATGTGCTTTAATAACTCTTCATCATTTGTAGAATTGAAAGTCAGTGTCAGGTTTGTTCACACTAGCTCTGTAACCTTTCTCAAAGTCCTTTGGAAATGTAACACACCTATTCTTTTGTACTGCATGTATTCCAACTTCTTGACGGAGAGCTGTAATCTGTGAGCAGATATCCAGTTATGATGAGGATGAGATTCTATTCAATATGAGATATTATTAGGCCAAAGAAAATAATTTCTTACCATGTTCAAAACTGTTAAATGTAGATTTTTGAAAAATCCTTTTCATGCATCATGTTCCACTTGATAGATTCATCCTAATATCTAAATACTATCGACAGATTTTCTCAGTTTCAATACCCAATGTTCCCTAGAATTTCCTAATAAAAATCCTTAACAGTCAGACTCCTAAGCCGGATGATCATAAATCTAAATTGATCTCTATCACCTCTTGTGAAAGATCATATGGGTACTCTGATTGCCAAGTGAAGCTAGATATGTTGACTGGATCACTGATAATAAGTTAGGCCAATAAGGAAACACTTAAAAGGAGCAATAAGTATAATGATCCAAAGTGCAAATGGGAGCTAATAATCACCAAAATGATTGATAAGTTTAAACACGTAACAGAATCTTAGGTTCTGAAGAACAACTTTATAAGACAAATATCCTTCTGGTAGAGCAAGCATCTCTGCTCAAGATATAGTTCAAGAATCAAGGTTTGCTTCTTAACCTCTTCTACCTGAAAAATGAGCATTCACTAAAATACAATAAGATCATATAGTGGAAACAAGCATTATGTTATTCTAGAATTGCAGATACAAGCATCATGTTCTTCCAAATCTGTAGATACAACCATATTAAACCGTCATGTTCTTCCAAAACTAAAACCTCTATAAAACTTTTCAAGTATAGGGTATAATTGAGAGCACAAGTAAGCAAAAATGTATAAAATTATAGGGAAGGAAAAAGAAAAGAAAATTTTCCTGAAATATTAAAAGAATATCGATTAGCGACATTAAAAATAACATTGGTATCCGAGGACTTGACCTTCAAAGTGTTGTCATTGTCATAGAAGAAGCAACAGAACAACTTATAAACCACAAGACCACAAAAGATCTCCACCTATATGATTCAATCAATTTTTTTGTTTTATTACTCACTACGTCATCGTTTTGACTCACTTTTTCTATAAGAGAGTATGTTTGTTGAAATATCATTATAGCTTGTCTTGATACAAGCTCAAGCTCTCCTGTACAAGCAAGCTAGAAAAGAGAGTATTATTGAAGAGGTAAAAACAAATCTAAAACAGAAATATGGAGTAAAACATTATTTGTATTAACATAAAGGTCCTAAAACATTAGATACCCAAAATTTCAGACATATCCCAACACCCAAAATAAAAAACAATCTAAACTAAACCAAACCAGAAGTAAAGTTAAAACTTAAAAATAAAAGAAAAGGAGAATGAAAATATACAAGCTCTGGCTTAATGGGATGATCATCTGGATTAATTACACTACTTTTCAATCTCCCTGAAAATCAACAAAATTGAATTGAAGTCAAGAAAGCAAGCCACAAAAGCCAACAATATATCATAAATTAAATTCCAAACTTACTGAACAAGATGCCTAACAAAATTTAATTGAAGTCAAGCAAGCAAGCCACAAAAGCCAACAGTATATCATCAATCAAATTCCAAACTTATTGAACAAGATGCCTAAATAAGCAATAAGGTTTAAACATACCACAAAAATGGTCCAAGTAGCCTTGACAAGCAAATACAGAGACTGGGCACATTGAAGAGTAGGCAATTTAGCTATAGTAAGAATTGGAGCAAATGTGTCTATACTTTCTCTAAGTTCTTGTCTGTTTGTGATCGAGATACCTTAGCTAAATTGCCTGGAAAAAACAAGGGATATATTGAGATGACAAGCCTTTTTTAAAGTTTTAAACTTAGTTATGAAGGTTTTGAGACATTTATCATGATGCTGTGCAGACAGATACCCGTATCTCATATAAGTGAAAAAGCTAGCAACAGTGTATTTACGATTGAAATGGATATGACCTGTGGAGCGAAGTTCCCCATACATAACCTCTCCCAAACTTTTCATTTAATGATAAAAGAAGTGAATTGGGACAATTTAGCACTAATTCATACTAGCTATGACATGTGTAGATAAATTTCACTATTACTATCTTTTCCTTTGTTGATAGTATAATGTAAAATTGTTAGGCAACCCAAAAGTAGCCAATTACTAGAATCAAGCAAGGGCTATACACTGGAAGAGTACAAGAAAAGTCAAAGCAAGTCAAACTTGTAGCCCATATGCTATCAAATTGGTAGTCACAACACTGAAGTAGATGCGGGAAGAGCAAATTTAAACTTTACCACATTGTGACTAAGTTGAGTGTGTTTCACAAGTTTAAACTCTTTGATGTTTTCAAGGTCCAAGCAACCTGAAGACATGCAAATATTAAATTAATTTTGCACAATACAGACATAAAGAACATCAGGTATCATCTCCTGTTTACTTATCAAATAGTGCAAATGTAAACAAGAAGATGAATGAAAATGAAAATATAGAACAAGATACTGAAAAAAAGAAAGCTTCAAAACAAGTGAACAATTTTTGTTGTATGGACGACTGAGGCATCCGAATATCACCAAAATGCCCTGTGAAAGATGTTGAACATTCAATAACATTTAATAGTTACAATTTAAGCACATTGATCGTATGTATACAAATCCTAAGACTCTACATATCATGTTTAGAATCAAATTATCCCCTACCTTTTCTATCATAAATAAGCTAAAATAATAACCCATAAACAAGAAAATTTTTTAATCAGCAATAGCTTCACAAACATAAACTCAAAGGCACAAATGCATAGATTTAGATGTATAAGGAAAGATAAGGGATTCCTTTTTGTTTGGATTTGGAATTGGAATTGGCGATATAAAAATAATAGGTAGTAGCAGTTCCACTGTTGATGTTGGGCAAGCTTTACAATTTATAGCCCTCAAATACTGCAAGTGCACAAGTCGTGAAATGTAGTATGTGGAGGGTCGATCGCACGAGGAGGTGTAATCTAATCTAATCCTACATTATCTAAGGCTAAGAAAATTAATAAAATGAAAATAAAATTGAACATAATATAAATACGGGGAAGTGATTATTAAGAAATTAGTTTACAAGCTTAACACAAAAAGAAATTGAAATTGAGCAACATAAAAGTCACAATGGAAACCAATCAAGAAAAGTTACCAAATTATGAGAGAGGAGATTCTTCTTATTATTAATGCGAACCTAGCCATTTATATGTTAATGGGGTGTTAGTTTTAGACTATCAAAGGGGTGATCACTCTCTCTCGAGTTATAAAGAGTTAAGAAGTGATCTCGGGAAAGTGTAGAAGGACAAAAAGAAGAAAAAAAATCAGATATTGGTGAAAAAATTGCAGGCCACGATTGCGGCCTGTGGTAGGGTAAAACTAGAACACACGAATTTTAGTTTAATTTTTTACCATTTTACCCTTCATTCACCTATATACTCATTTCTTCATTTTTTTCACTCACCTTCATTTAACTTTATCTCTCTAAGTTTAAAACCTCCAAACACTCTCACTTCTCTCTAACCAAATTCCAACTTCCAGTCTCCTCTAACTCTTAGCTACTTGCAAGCCAGTATGTTGCACATTAAGCAGTCAGCAAACGCTATCAATCATTGGGATGACACCAAGTCTCAAGACTAGTTTCCTGATTTACCCAGAAGAGTAAGGTATTCATTTCCAATCCTGAAATATTTTGATTTTGATACGCTTGATATACTTGAAAAGGAATAGTCGAGACGAGGGCGAAGAAACAGGGTGGCGGACTTCAAAGCACCCTCCCTGATTTACACAGAAGAGAAGGTATTCATTTCCATTCTTGAAATATTTTGGTTTTGATACACTTGATAGGCTAGAAAAGGAACAGGGCGATGGACTTTAGAGTACCCTTCTCGATTTACATAGAAGAGTAAGTTATTCATTCCAATCCCTCAATGCTAAATAAATTATAGTCCTGAAATATTTTGATTTTGATACACTTGATAGGCTAGAACTATAGGATAGGGTAGAGAACCTAGTAGAAAGAATTCAGTGGCCAAAGTTCATAAACGAGGGAGAAGGAATATGGCCGCATACTTCAGAGCACCCTTCCTGATTTAGACAGAAGAGGAAGGTATTTGTTTCTAATCCCTCAAAACTAAACAAATTGTTGTCCCGAAATATTTTGATTTTGATACACTTTATAGGCTAGAAAAGTAACAGGGCAGCGGACTTCAGAGCACCCTTCCTGATTTACACAGAAGAGTAAGGTATTTGCTTCCAATCCCTTAATGCTAAACAAATTGTAGTCCTAAAATATTTTGATTTTGATACACTTGATAGGCTGTCTATCAGGAGCTCACTCTAGAATTCTTCACTTCCCTATATTACGAACCTAGTAACCTTAAAGAAATGTAATTTAGGTTACGGGGATGAAACTATGAGTTAAACATCGAAATCATGTGTGATATTTGTGGGTTCCTTGAGTCTTCCATTATCGATCAACACAATGACTTTCATGCTTCTCATTATTAGAATGAGCTCACTAGATTAGAGCAATCTGACGCTAAAAATGCCCATAACAACATCATAAGAACACTTGAGCACTTGTTATTACACAAATTCATGTGTCAAATAATTTTTGATAAATTAGAAACCAACAAGTGCTCAACAAAGGAACTTTTCCTATTATAGTGCATAAATCACAACATCCTAGTGTGCACCTCCACACGTATGCTGAACACTATTATTGCAACTTTACTAAGAGGAGCAACAATTTGGGTATGGGGTACTTGGTTTCCACCATTGCTGAGTATTATGGTGTGGACTGTAGTGGTTTATCTATTTACCTCCAAAATTTTCTAAATCACCATCATTTATGGCGTGCTGAAATCCTTAAGTCCTATAATATAGAACTCCGGGATATTAGCCAAAAAACTCATGAAAATTAGGGCTAGTAAGGCGAGTTTGAGTATAGCGCCGCCTCAGCAGGTAGAAGAGATCTCAACTAGTGAGGAGTCCGAAGAGGAAGAAGATATCGATGAACCAGGCTAGAAGAAAGTGCTTGATACAGTCTCCGCGAACATGAAGGTAATTATAGATACACTTGCAGAGAACTCTACAAGAATGAAGGAGATGACCTGAACATAACGATGTCAGAGTTGGGATATACATCGTATCCATCGTTACTTTGAGGCTCAAGGTGTCCAATTGCCACCTCCAACACCATCCCTGCCTCCATCACCGTGAGGCTTTATTTCTAACCCTTTTCTTTTTAATTTTAGTCTTTATTTTACTTTTTTATTTTAATTTATGTCTCCTTCTCACATTGAGGACAATGTGTTGTTCAAGTATGGGTAGGGTTATGTGTTTTGCTTTGAATGTGAAATTTGCATATTGTATGATAGTTTGTTAGGTTGCATTTTGTGTATTGTTTGAATATGTCAATGGCTTCAATGAATTGAAGTTGATTTAATTTTGAACATAGTCTATTAAGTTGTGAAGAGTCATTAGCTCACAAAATTAGTGAAATAGGTTCTTTGGCTAAATATGCAAGTTGATTAGGATTTAGTGTAAATTTGCCACCCTCTAAATTGTCACATTCTTTCATAATTTTAGGTTTTTCGACTAAACTAGCTTTGCTAGTATTCATGAAAATGAGTTGCTAAAGCAAGAAGATAGATAAAAAAAATGTTGGTTAATTTTAAATAAATAACTATTCCACTGGCCTTTGGGTTATGAATAGAGCCGGTAGCCGGTTGAGAACGTAGTTGAGTAATCAAATCGGCACATATCACAAATGTGTGCCTCCACGTCAAAAAGCTATAATGATGTTTCAATTAACAGGTTAATAAAAACATGACTTAGTCGAGTTACCTGATTGATATTCATCACCAATGTTTGCCTCTGAGTAAAAGAATAGGTCCAATGAACCATGCGCTTGTAGATTATCGAGGGTATTTATTAAAACTTAGACACATCAAACACCCGATCAACGATCAATAGTCTTAAGAGAGGTGTAAAGGCGATAATTCAATGACATTTATGAAATTATGCTTAGGCTGAGATTAAACCAGAGAGTCGAATTTCAACTTATTCATTAATTTTATCACTTTGTTACTGTTTAATTTTATTTTTTTATATATTCAATTTTATTTTGTTTTCTAATTTGCTTTAAACCAAAAACCCTATTTTACTTACACAGAAAATTTAGGAAAGTAATTGGAATTAGTCTCGGGGGGATTGACCTAGACTTACCGCTAGCTATAGTTTTAGTTTAGTTATTTTAGTAACGTTACGACGTGTGACCAATTTTGGCTTCATTTTTGGTGTTTAATATCCTTTTTCTTTTCTAAATTTAATTGTTTTTATTTTATTTTTATTTTATGGTTAATTTCTTTTCTTGTTTGGTTAGTTACAGTGCATGACATGATCTTCTCATATTAGTGAATTGAAATTTGATCTAGAACTTGAAAGAACGTTATGCAGAGTGAGAAGTAAGCTGTACAAAATTCTGAGGATCCATCATCATCTGATAGAAAACTTGACTCTTCCCTAAGGGTTCAAATAACTTTATATTTACTTTCTAATTCTTCTAGTGATTCCATTTCTAATATTGCTTCTAACATGGTTAAAATAAATAATAATCACACTCTCAAGCAATTATATGCTCCTGATTTTAATCAACAATTGTTGTGCATTGATTTTCCTACTGTTGATGTTGCTTTTGAGCTTAAATCTAGTTTAATTCATCTCTTAGCTACTTTTCATGGCATGCCAGGTCAAGAACCTCACAAGCATCTTAAGGAGTTCCACATGGTCTGCTTTAGTATTAAGTCAGCCGGGATATAAGAAGAGCATATTAAGTTGAGGGCATTTCAATTCTCATAGGGAGACACTACCAAAGATTGGCTTTATTACTTATCCTCCAGATCAATTACCACTTGGAATAAGATGCAGAGACTTTTTTTGGAAAAATGTTTTCCTAGTTCTTGAGCTACAAATGCTCGGAAGGAGATTTGTGTAATTCGATAACATCGTAGGGAAATGTTATATGAGTATTGGGAGCTTTTCAAGAGGTTGTGTGCTAGCTACATTATCATCAAACTAGTAAGCAACTCTTGATCCGGTATTTCTATAAGGGGGCTTCTACCACACAAAAGAAATATGGTAGATGCAGCCAGCGATGGTGTACTGGTGGACAAGACACCTATTAAAGTCAAAAATCTCATTTCCAACATGGCTGCTAACTCCTAACAATTCAGTATTCAAGAGCACCTCCGAATATTAAAGGTTAATGAAGCTAGTACTACTACATTGGAGGAACAGATAGTTGGTTTGACATCTTTAGTGAGATAAACGGCTACAAATGGTGCTCAACAAGTCAAGGTATGTGGAATTTGCATAACGGTAGGACATCCTGCTGATATATGTCCAACCTTACAGGAGACTTCAGCAGAACTAGCGAATGCTTTTGGAAGCTTTCAGGGTCAACTATAGAGGAAGTATGACCCTAGCTACACCTATGCACATAACTCGAGATGGAAGAATCCTCCATTAAGCAATTATGGATAACAAAGACAATAATAAGGCTCCTACCAACTACCTTATCAAAGACAAGGTTAACCATCAAGCTCTGGACCTTCACTAGACAAAATGATGAAAACATTTCAATAATAAATGAGAGCTGGCATTCATAATCTAGAGAATAAACTATGTCAGATAGCTACTGCGATGAGTTGATTTGAAAATCAGAATTTGGGTAAGCTTCCTTTTTAAACTATTGTGAACCTGAGAGAGAATGCAAGCGCTATCACCTTGAGAAGTGGTAGAAAAATATAGGCACCATACAAGACTCCTATTATTGGCGATGAGGAAGAAGCTAAAAAAAAGCTTGAAGTGCCCCCAAAAGAAGCAAAAACAGGAACTCAGGTAAATTCTAAATCTCTTGTGGTTAAAAATTTTACTAAGACTTTACCTTTTTTTCCTAGCAGATTTGCTAAATCGGAGAAAGAAGAGCAAGATAAGGAGATTTTGGAGATGTTCAAAAAGGTGGAGGTGAACATACCTCTAATTAATTCCATTAAGCAAGTTCCTCGATAAGCCAAATTTCTCAAGGAGTTATGCACCCCCAAAAGGAAATTGAGAATATATGAGAAAGTAAATATGGGGGAGAATGTGTCCGTAGTCATTCAGAGAAATCTTCCCCCAAAGTGTAAAGATCTAAGTATGTTCACAATTCCTTGCAAAATTGGTGATACTAGATTCGAAAAGATAATGTTAGATCTTGGAGCTTCAATAAATGTCATGCCATATTCCATTTATACTTCACTAAATTTGGTATCGTTGAAAGAAGCACGTGTTACAATTCAATTGGATGATATATCTGATACTTATCCAGAAAGGATTGTAGAGGATGTTTTAATGCAGGTTAACAACTTGGTTTTCCTAGCTGACTTTTATATGTTAAACATATGGGGAGAACCTTCGTCTAATTCTACACCTATCCTTTTATGTCGACCATTTTTAAAGACATTAAAGACAAAAATCAACATGGATGTGGGAACATTGACTATGGACTTTGATGATGAAATTGTTCACTTTAATATTTTTGAAGCTATGAGGTACCCTAGTGATGTTCATTTTGTTTTATCAATTGATGTCATTGATTCTTTTTCTCAAGAAATTTTTGTTATGGATGGTAAAGATGAGTTAAAAGTCATTCTTTGCATGAGTTTAACTGACAACATTATGCAAAATTCTAACTTGCTTATTATAGATGAAATGGAAGAAATTGTGCCAGCACTACAATCACTGTAAACAATACCAAAAAGGTATATATTTCAAAATATTGAACTGCCAATATCTAATACGAAATCTTTATCTTTGGTTGTGCAGGCACCTATAATTGAATTGAAGCAATTACCAGAGCACTTAAAATATGTGTTTTTAGGAGAAGGGGAAACACTTATGGTAATCATAGCAAGGAACTTAACCAAACTTCAAGAGGAAAAACTCATTCGAGTACTTAAGGACCACATCACAACTATAAGGTAGACCATAACTGACATTAAAGGTATTAGCCCTTTGACATGTATTCCCCAAATTTTGTTGGAAGAAGGATCTAAACCATCAAGAAAATCACAAAGAAGACTGAATCCTCTGATGATGGAAGTGGTAAAGACAGAGATCTTAAAGTCTCTTAATGTTGGTATAATCTATCCAATTTCGGATAGTAAATGGGTAAGTCCAGTATAAGTAGTACCAAAGAAAATTGGGATTAGTATGTTAAAGAACTAGAATAATGACTTTATGTCGACAAGAATTCAAAATGGATGGCAAGTGTGCATCAACTATAGGAAGTTGAATGATGCTACACGCAAGGATCATTTTCCACTCCCGACGATCTAACTATTGTTTTATTGACGGGTATTTAGGATTTAACCAAATTGTGATAGCTCTAGAGGATTAGGAGAAAATAACCTTCACATGCCCAATTAGTACATTTTCTAATAAAAGGATGTCTTTTGGACTCTGTAATGCCTCAGCCACCTTTCAAAGATGCATGGTAAGTATTTTCTCTTAGTATGTTGAACATATTATTAAGGTCTTTATGGATGATTTTACTGTCTATAGGGATTCATTTGATGCATGCTTGGACGATTTGTGTACTTGAACGTTGTATCGAAACTAATCTCATTCTCAATTCTAAAAAAAAATATCATTTTATGATTAAACAATGAATAGTTTTGGGACATGTAATCTTATCTAAGGGAATTGAGGTCGATAAAGCTAAGATAGAAATTGTGCAAAACTTACCTTACCCCATAAATGTGCGGGAAGTTTGTTCTTTTCTTGGCCATGCAGGTTTTTATCGCAGGTTTATCAAGGACTTTACTAAGATCTCAATAAAACCTTGCCAAAAGGATGTACCCTTTGAGTTTGATGAGGGATGCAAGGAAGCATTTGACAAGTTGGAAGAACTTTTGACTTCAGCATTGATAATTCAACCACCTAACTAGAGTCAACCTTTTGAGGTTATGTATAATGCAAGCAATTTTACTATAGGTGTTGTCCTTGGTAAAAAATGTGGAAAGATGACTCTTGCTATTTACAACGCTTCTCAAGCACTCAGTCTGGTATAATGCAACTACTCTACCACAAAAAAGGAGCTTTTAGCTATTACGTTTGTTTTAAATAAATTTAGACCTTATTTGCTGGGTTCTAAAGTGATTTTGTATTCTGATCATATAGCATTAAGGTACCTTTTATCAAAGAAGAAAGTGAAGCCAAGGCTTATTAGATGTATTCTCCTGCTCCAATAATTTGATTTGGAGATCAAAGACAAGAAAGGAGTAGAGAATTCAGCCACAAATCACTTGAGTTTAGTTGTGAAGGAGGAGGATTCAATACCATTGTAGGAATTGTTTCCAAATGAGCAATTACTAATATTTCAAGGTAAGGTTCCATGGTATGCTGATATTGTGAACTATCTGGTAAACCATGATATACATAATGATTTGAGTAAGGCTAAACAGAACAGGATAAGTAGTGAGTTGAAATATTAAATTTGGGATGATCCTCAATTGTAGAAGTTTTGTTCTGACTAAGCAATTAGGAGATGTGTGCCTGAATATGAATATGAATCAATTTTGAAAATTTTCCATTTGTATGCTTATGGTGGCCATTTTGGGCCTAATAGAACTACTAGGAAAATTCTTCAATGTGGTTTTTATTAGCCAAATATTTTTAAGACTCCTATATGTTCTGTAAAGTATGTGAATGTTGATGGTAAAACCTGTTTACTTGTTTTACGCTCAAAAATTGCAAGTGTAAGGGTCGTGATTTGTAGTTAAAAAGAGCAGATATCAATCCCACAGGGATTGATGCCTAGACACCACTTAATTTAGACAAAACTTTGTTTAAGAAACAAAATTGTTTAATGCAAACAATCTGGAAAATTTAATTAAAATTAAAAGACTAAAACAAAGCAATAGACAATACCAAAGTATAGAAAAAATCAAAATTCAAGAATCTAAAGACTAGAGATTACTTTTTTGCCTATTTTGTCTCCCTTCTATTTTATTAATCAAATTGTGTCTCACCCTAGATTTTTGAATGGATTAATTACCCTCTCTCAAGGTGTAATTAATTGTCCTTAATTGAATTAAAGGGAATCAATTGGAAGATCTCTTAACCTACCCAATGACTCTACCGATTCAACTAGTTATTAAACTATCCTATGGTGATCAACTGACTTTGCCGAGATCTCTCTTCTAATTAATCAATTGACGTGATAATTGTATGTCTATAGACTGCCAACTCTCATTGTACAATCCTACATAATTAATCTTACTCACTCTTGATTTATTGTAAGAACACAAATAAATCAACAATCATCAAAGACAACTTCATTCAATTTAATAAAATAGGAGTTCTAACAAAATAGATCAAAAGCAATCCTTAAAACTAAATCAGCCTAACATGGTCTTCATAACATTATCAACATTCAAATAAACCATTTTACAAATAATATAAGGAAGGAAAACATAGAAAATTGGATAAAAGGAACTTCTTCTCTTTTTTGCCAAAATCTGGAATTTTGGATGTTGATGTGCTATTTTCCCTAATATTGATGATAATCATTGACTTAAATCCTTCCTCAAGGCTCCAAACATATGTTTTTCACTCAAGGATGATGTTTCTACAGAAGGGTTTCGTCTCTCCCTAAGATGGAGGCTTAATTATGCTTTAATAGTCCAAAAACTGGTAGTTTAATGAAGACCTGCATATTGTCTCATATTGTAATTCCCACGATCGAGGGAATTGGCACGATTTCCACGATCGTGGGAATTGTCATCGTAGGAATTGGCCATAGAAAACTTCCTCTTTTCTTTTCCTCTTTGATCTCTAGCTCAATCTCCAAGTTGCTCAATTTTCGTACCGACATAAAAATAGTCAATTCTTATACTAAATTAATATCAAACACAAAAGAACAACGATGGAAATCAAACTAAGTGAAAACATACAAAATGAATCCTAAACTACAACAATAATCAACAATTATGCAAGAAACACATGTTAATTACATAGAAAAACATAGAATAATGCACTCCTATCAACATCCCCACACTTAAATCTTTGTTTGTCCTTAAGTAAAATAAATACAACCACTCAATTTTATCACTTCATTTTCATAAAGATCAAAGCATACAATCCCTCAAAATTAAGCCAACTCAAATATCAAGTTAATACATATATCATGACTACTTTTTCATTGGTATATATAAGCAAACTCAATAATTAACACCATCACTCAAAGATAAGTAATGTTGCAAAATGAATTTTCCTCGCAGTTTTCACTCATTTCTTTCAAGTGTTTGATAGTTAGCGTTTCGCTCAAACTTCCTATAGGAAACTACACTACCATAGGTTTGCTATTACACTAATTCTCCTCTACAATGATTGCATGCATAAATAGATTAAAAGGACTTGTTTAAGGTTGTAATTTGGTAAGAGTTAAGGTGGGTAAAAAGGGAAAAAGGGTTAAGCACAAGCATTAATAAAGTAAAAAGTAGATAAAAATAGGATAACAAAACATAACTCCGAGGTATACAAATATAACTGATATTTTGCACTTATTGACGCTACTCACTTGTTCTTCTTTTTTTTCTTTTCTTTTCCTTTTCATGTTTTTCATGTTTTTCATTTTTTCTCTTTTCTTTTCAACACTTTTTTTTCATTTTTCTTCTTTTTCATCATACATGGAAGAACTATAAGTATAATACTAGATAAATATAATGTAATCCATAAGCAAAAATATACTCAACTCATCTTGGTAAAATTTTCACAACGATCTCAACTAATGTATTACTTAATACTCTACTAAGCTTATGAATGGGTAGGTTAATGAGGTTCCAGGTTTTAAAATTTCAAGTGTTTTCAAGAAATAAAAGGTTAAGGCTCAAGCGGGTAGCAAAGGATAATTAACAAGTAAGTCATTTAAGCCAAGGGTTAACAGAAAAAAAGGCCTAAATCATCTTTATTACGCATGCATCCAGTAGACTCAGACTGATTCAAAGCAAGTTCTTAAGGTAATAACCTAAGGAAATATCACTTAATAAAGAAATAGAACAACTATGGATGGAGTCATATGGCTCAATCCTCACATCAACTCAAATGAAAACTCATTATACATCTCTACATTACCTCATTGTTCAAGTGTCAAGTTGTGACTAAGCTTATGTAGCCAACTACTTTTCATCACTCTATACGGTTCACTTTCTAATCAAGTAGCCTAATTCGAGTTCAAGCATGCATTCAATCTAATTCCAATTAGCATGATAGAATCTCATGGGAATATTCATCAAAATGATTCAAATGCGGTTCCATTGCTAACACAAAGCACATGATATACGTAACCATACATCCTATTTAACAAAATGCACACAATGCAATTGAGAAAGTCAATCTCACCTTACCATACTTAAAGTTCACTTTGTCCTCAATGTGACAAGTCAACCACCAAATAAGGGAAAATGACCATAAACCAAACAAAAGAAATTGAAACACACAAATGACATAAAACCCAACAATAAAAATGAAATTAAACCAAAAAAAACAACAAAATATAAAAGTGAAAGGGTAAGAAAAGCTTATTCAGATGATGGTGGTGATGGTGTTGGTGAAGGAGCTTCAAAATTGTTCCTTCGATAGAAGTTGAGAAACCTCGTCTTCAAGCTACGTTGCTCCTTGTGGACTTTCACAATTGGGTGCTAAGCTCATTTAGTTGGGATGTCAGCTGTTGAGAAATGACAGCCATCTGGTCGAGGATTTGTTGATATTGGTTGACCTCCGTTGGTGCACTCGATTCCTCCTCTGCTGTTTCTTCCTCTAGCTCTGGGATTATGCGGGATGTGGAAGGTCGGGAGGCAGTTGTACTAGTACCCCTCCTGTTCTTTACTGCAGTACGTGTTTGAGGATTTCGGAGTTTCATAAAATGGAACGCCAAAGTCTTAGAATGTTTTAAATACGATATGTCAAACATATCGTATGGCGTTGTGCGTAAATTTTCCATATTAACATTATAAAATACACTCAAAGCAGAAGCAGTATGAGACATCTTAAAACATAAACTCTTTTTGTTAACAACTCTCACTATTGATCAAAAAATCCTATATCATATATCGATTTTAATTTTTCAATCCATGCACCACAAAAAGAAAAGTTCTTTAGCCGAGCATTGTTACTTTCAGTTTTATTGAACACAGTTAAGCACATAAATTTGTGTAAAAGTAAATGCTCGGCACTAGAAATTAAAGAATTTGGTGCATTCCTAAAGTCAAAGTTTTCTTTCGCAGTTAGAGTTTTCCAATAAGAATTAACATCAAAATCAGCATGACCATCTAGAATTTTTGCATTCGACAAATTGAAATTTTCACGCATAACAGTATAATGAAGTTTAAAAACATTTCCACCTAACCTAAACCAAAACACATCCATTTTAGGGTTATACCGGACTGTTGTGAAAAATTCTAAAGTTATAGAAACATAAATAAGTACGTCACACCGAACAAACCTATTCCATCCTACATTTGCAGCTAGTTACTCAAGTTGTCATCTCACTCCTATGTCTCTAACAATTCAAAATCAAAATACCTAGGAGTGACTATTTCTCTATCCCTAAGGTCACGAAAAATTCATACCTTCTTCCTCTGAATAGATTGGGAAGGGAGAGCGGTAAGTCACCGCTACATCACACTTGCCTTCACCAGAACCGGTTTCCTATACATCATCTTCCTTGGTGCCATTGTGGAAAATCTGTAAAAATTGAGAAGAAGATGAGTGAAATTCATATTTAAGAGAGAGAGAACAAAACTTGTGTTTTTGAATGATTAATGCATGAAAAAATGAAAGGATTGTAAGATTAATGTAAAGAGATGAAGAAAATACCAAGAATCTATGGAAAATTGAAGAGTTTTAGAGAGTGTGAGGAGAGAATTTCACGGGCTAGAGAGAGAGGGAGTGAAATTTTGAAGAATGGGTGAGAGAAGAAAATGGGAGGGAAACTTAAGTTTCCCTTTAGATGGAATTCCCACGATCATAGGAATCAATCCAATTCCCACGATTGTAGGAATCAATCCAATTCCTATAATCGTGGGAAGAGGTGATCCTCACAAATTCAAACCTTCTTCCAAGCTTAATTTTGGTTCTCTATAATCCCAAAACCTACAAACACATCAAATTAACATTACCATCAAGAATTTCAAAAAGAAAACAAGTTGAAATTTCAATAAAAACTAAATTAAACATCAATCAACCTCATTTCAAACAAAATCATAATTGAATAAATCAAACAAACAAATAAATAAACAAAATCAATCAAAAGATAATAGAATTCCATGGGTTTCCTCCCATGTAATGCTTCTGTTAACATCGGTAGCTCGACTCTCTTCCTTGGAAACTTAGCCAGTATCAATTATAAGCGGCTTACTTCCACCCTTTTGTTTAACATCGATTTCATAACCTATAAGTGAGCTACAAATTGTAAAATAATCAAAAGGATAATATGGATAATATTATGAAAACCAATTAAGCTTAATAATGTCTTTTTTCCAAGTGAACTGTCAATATAATAGGGAATAGCAAAACTTCCTGAATTTTCCATTGAATTTAACAGTTTGTCTTATACGAAGGTGAGTTGCTCTCTTTCTTCCTTAATCACCTTCATCTCCTCTGCTTCTTCTACTTCCCGAATAGAGACTTTCATAACTTCTTCAAACTCGATGTCTATTATCATCTGTTCTTCGTCCTCTTGTTCTTCAGAAGATTCAAACACATCAATTATCCTGAATGAGCTACTATCCTTCGGATTCTTAAACACATCATTCATATTTAAGGTCACTTGGTCATTATCAATCGAAAGGATAAGTTTCTTTGCATAAACATCTACCAAATATTTTTCTATGTTCACAAATGGTATATCAAGAATTGGTGAATAAATGGAAGGGTTGGCATTCTTTTCTTCGTACTCTTTCTTCATCTCTTGGTCTTCAATAAGGTGGGGTTCAACTTGGTATTCCATTGGTTTTTCTAGGTCTTCCACATTCTTAAGTGTGATAGCCTCATGTTGCTCTCATTGATATAATTCCATATTTCTCATATAGTCTTCCACACTTCTCTTACAAAATTCGTGGGCAAGCTGTCTTACTTGAATCTCTAGATTGTGGATGGATGAGGCATGTTTCTTCATAATTTGATCAAACTTTGCCTCCATCCTCTTTTGGCATTCCTCCTGACTGGCAAACATCCTCTTCTGATTCTCTTCTTGAGCTGCCAGTTTGGAACCTAAAACATCCATCAACTTGTCCATTTTATTCTCTAAAGATCCAAGTCAATCTTATTGAAATGCATATGTGCCATATGAGTACTTTCATTGTTGGATCAATAGAAATTTGGTGGTTCTACCACCCCGTAATGTACATATTCCAATAAAGATCGTTACTTCCCCAACCATATTGTACCTCATTGAAATTCACAAAAGTTCCTTGCTCCCTATAATATCTATCTTTCATCATCATTCTCTCCATTTCTTATTGGCATCTAGCTCTTCAGATGTCTCACTATCACTCTAAGATGTCTTGATATGTCTCATGATATCAGAAAACTCTTCTTTACTGATTTTTGTCAATCTTCGCGTGCTCCTTATATTCATGCACCTCAAATACACATGGAAATGTATCAAAATTCTTAAATCATAGTAATCTAAATTAACTAAGATGCTAAACAATCAATCCCCTACAATGACACCAAAAACTTGTTGATAGTAAAACCTATCACTTGTTTTATGCTTAAAAACTGCAAGTGTACAGCTCGTGACTTGTAGTTAAAAAGAGCAGATGTCGATCCCACAGGGATTGATGCCCAAACACCACTTAATTTAGACAAAACTTTGTTTAATAAACGAAATTGTTTAATGCAAATAATCTAGAAATTTTAATTAAATTTAAAAGACTAAAACAAAGAAATTGACAATACCAAAGTGCAGAAAAAAATCAGAATTCAAGAAGCTAAAGACTAGAGATTACTTTTTCTCCTATTTTATCTCCCTCCTATTTTATCAATCAAATTGTGTCTGACCCTAAATTTATGAATGTATTAATTACCCTCTCTCAAGGTGTAATTAATTTTCACTAATTGAATTAAAGGGAATCAATTGGACAATCTTTCAACTTACTCAATGACTCTATCGAGTTAACTAGTTATTAAATTATCCTATGGGTGATCAACTGACTTTATCGAGATCTCTCTTCTAACTAATCAATTGACGTGATGATTGTATGTCTATAGATTGTCAACTCTCGTTGTACAAACCTAAATAATGAATCTTACTCACTCTCTCGATTTATTGTAAAAACACAAACAAGATCAACAATCATCAAAGACAACTTCATTCAATTTAATAAAATAGAAGTTCTAACAAAATAGTTCAAAAGCAATCCCTAAAACTAAATCAACCAAACATGGTCTCCATAACATCATCAACATTCAAAT
>JAOQML010000008.1:30265465-30281416 GCA_027568935.1 Erythroxylum urbanii
TATTATGGCTTGAAATTCCCATTAAAGCTTTGTAAAACTCTTATCTTTTGATGATAATGAAATATGATTGTGTTTTTATTCATAACTCTCAAAGTTTGTAGATTGCATTTTCAAGCATTCATAAGGGTAAAATTTTGTGTTATGATTTTAAGGGAAAAACTGTATTAATTTAGGTTGATTTAGGAAAATTTGACTTCTTGTAAGTTGTAGTTTGTCCTTTTAGCTTTCCAATGATATAAAGTGTGTAATTTTTGGAGATCGAAGTTGAGAGATATGCTGTTTACAAGTTAGTGATGCCGTGCAGGGTGTATGTTGGATACATTATAGCTTTTTCTTTACTTAAGTTAACAGAAAATGATTTCTATAGTGTTTTGAAATGGAATAATTAGTGTGATAAGTTAGAGATGAAATGAAGGTGATAAAGGGAGTTGAATGTGTACTAAATTATTGAAGAAGGTATTGATATGGTTGATGTTGTATTTGTGTGATCATATACAGAAAGTTATGATGCATGTGCATAAGTTTGAATGTTATGTTTTTAGGTTAATGATCAAGCATAGATTATGATTTGATTTTTAATGATGTTGAGTTGATATTGAATTGGAATAGAGGTGAAAATGATGAGGAAAATAAGTTAGAAATGATAAATATGCATAAGAGGGGTCATAGGTAACTTGTAGGAGTTAGAAATCTGGAATTTGACCCGTAAATGCCCGTCGGGCAGACCTTCTCGAGTATTCCAGCGTTTCAGCTCAGTTCATGTCCATTTGGAGGGTCATATGTCTGCTAAGAGAACATTCTCAGGATAGTTATGAAAATGTGAAAATTTTGACCCTCTAGATGGCAAAATCTCTCTTTAAGGTCTTCACAAAAGTTGTAGAACTTGAAGTCCTCTTCGAAATTGTACTTGAATGGTCTTAATCTGACATCCTTAGTGAAAGTTATGCTTTTTGTCCTGAATCATGTATATATATATGTTGTGGGCTTATCATTGCTTATTTATGATTCATTTAGGCTTAAATGAAAGTTGAAATGTACTTAGCTGGTTATGGAAATAAGAGATAAATTGAGCAATGTGTTTAGGGTGACGATTGAGGATATGAACATAAGAATGGATTGTCATTTGTCAAGCACTCAATTATGGATGTTATTAGCACTACGAATCTGAAAGAGGCTGAAGCATGGTTGAGGAGGACCGAGAGAGTCCTGCTTTAGATGAAGTGCTCTGATAAAGAGAAATTAGATTATGCCGTGAGATTGCTGCAAGGGGACGCACTTCATTGGTAGGAATCAGTACCTCATAGTCAGGACATACTGTTAATGTTATCATGGAGAGATTTTATGGAAGTTTTTAGAAAGAAGTATCTCTCTAAGGTTTATGTACAAGAAGGATAGAGAGTTTCTGAATCTCACACAGAGAGATATGAGTGTGAGTGAGTATGAGCTGAAGTTTACTCAGCTTTCAAGGTATGCGGCTAACATTATGGCAAAAAGGAGGATAAATACCGTAAGAGGGAGGACTTCATTTAGGGATTAAGGAGAAGGTGCTGATCCATAACTTCTGTGACTACCGACAGTTAGTAGATGCTGCACTTCAGGTCGAGAAACTGGACAATATCAAGTATGAAGTGAATAAGAAGAGGAAGAACCGGGAGCAATCTTCCAAGAAGGGAATGAGTGCTCCAATGCCTGAGAGAAGTACAAAGAGTTTCCACACTCAGACTGAGATGGAGAGTAATGCCTCTACTAAGAACAAGAAATCAACGGCAGCTTCGGTGCAAAACTCAACTATAGGAGGTAACAAAATGATGGAGAGGAGTAGGTATATAAACCCCCAATGTGAGCATTGTGGGAAGTTTCATAGAGGAGAGTGCTTCAAGTTACTTGGAGAGTGTTTTCAATGCGGGGAGAAGGGATACATGATTAGAGAATGTCCCCAGATGACAAGGCAAGAGGGGTCATAGTTGCAAGCCCAAAGAAAAGCAGAAATAGTGGGAACCAGGCCAGTCACTGAGGTGGGAAGTTTTGGAGCAGCAAAGAAGGTTATTCCTCTAGGAAGGCTGAGAGGTTAGGCACAGGCAAGGGTGTTTGTCATGACTAGAGATGAATCTACAGTAGCACCTGAAGTTATGACGAGTATGGCTCGGTTATTTAATTCAGAAGTATATTTATTGATTGATTCTGGCTCCACGCATTCATTTGTTTCTACAAGCATGACATTATGTGGTGTGAATTTGGTGTCATTGGATAGTCCATTGATTATTAGTACTCCTGTAGGGAGGAATGTGATAATAAGCTAAGCATATAGAGCTTGTGAACTCTTTATTGATGGTACTAGACTGGTAGTGGACTTAATGCCTTTAAATTTAAAAGGCCTAGATGTTATACTTGGAATGGATGCCTTGGAGAAATATCATGCAAAGTTAGACCGTAGCGTCAAAGAGGTAGAATTTGATCTTGGCAAGGGTAAGAAGGTGATTTTTAAGGGAGACAGAATAACACCATCACCAAGGATTATTTCAGCTTTGCTAGCTGACCGGATGATGAGAAAAGGGTGTGAAGCCTTCTTGGAACATGTTGTGGACACCGAAGTGAACAAATGAAAGTTAGAAGATGTTCCAGTTGTGAGGGAATTTCCATACGTGTTTCCAGAGGTTTTATCTAGGTTGCCACCAGTATGGGAAATCGAATTCACCATCGATCTAATTCCAGGTGCTGCACCTATTTCTATACCACCATATAGAATGGCTCCAGCTGAGCTGAAGGAGCTTAAGAAACAGTTGGAAGAGCTATTAGAGAAGGGGTTTACAAGGCCGAGTTTGTCATTATAGGGAGCGCCTGTTCTATTTGTTAAGAAGAAGGATGGGACATGGCGTATGTGTATTAATTATCAGAGACTCAAAAAGGTGACCATTAAGAATAAGTATCCTCTGCCACGAATGGATGATTTGTTTGACCAGTTGTAAGGAGCAAAGATCTTTTCTAAAATTAATCTCAGGTCAGGCTATCATCAGCTCAGAATCAGGGAATCTGATGTACATAAGATAGCTTTTAGGACATGTTATAGGCATTATGAGTTCCTAGTCATGCCATTTGGATTGACCAATGCTGTAGCTGTGTTCATGGATCTCATGAATAGGGTCTTCAAGGAATATCTTGACCAATTTGTCGTAGTATTTATAGATGACATTCTAGTTTATTCCAAGATTGAAGAGGAACATAAGGAACATCTCAAGACAGTGTTGCAAACACTAAGGGAGAAGGAGCTTTATTCCAAATTCAACAAATGTGAATTTTGGCTTCATGAGGTGATCTTTCTTGGGCATGTGATCTTGAAGGATGGACTACATATTGGTCCGAGGAAAATTGAAGCAGTGGTGAAATGATATGCACCAAAGACAGTTGCAGAAGTCAGGAGCTTTCTGGGTCTGACAGGATATTATAGGAGGTTTGTTAAAGGATTCTCCATGATAGCTGCTCCAATAACCAAGTTATTAAAGAAAAGCAGAAGTTGATCTAGAGTGATGAATGTCAGAAAAAGCTTTGAGAAGCTTAAGCACAGATGGACAAGTGCTCTAATTCTGACTTTGCCTATGGGAGATGAGGGTTATATAGTTTACAGTGATGCTTCAAGGAAGGCTTTGGGTTATGTGTTAATGCAAGGAGACTAGGTAATAGCTTATGCCTCACGATAGTTAAAGCCTTACGAATTGAATTACCCAACCATGATCTAGAATTAGCAGCAATAATTTTTGCCTTGAAAATTTGGAGACATTATTTATATGAAGTTCAGACGAGGATTTTTACAGATCATAAAAGTCTCAAGTACTTATTGAGCAAGAAATAGTTAAATTTGAGGTAAAGAAGGTGGTTAGAGTTACTTAAAGATTACAACTTATTGATTGAATACCACCCAGGAAAGGCAAATGTAGTGGCCGATGCCTTGAGTAGGAAATCCTCCATAGCCCATGTTCAAAAAATTTATCTACTATTGTTGAAAGAGATGACTAAGCTTATAATAAGTTTGAAACAGGAGGAGCCCGATTGCGTTATTGTAAATTTTAGAGTGAGATCAATACTCAGAGAGAAAGTTAAGGAGTTACAAGAACAAGATGTAGATTTGAACAAGCTCCGAGAAGAAATTGAGAATGGAAAGCAATCTGAAGTGGAAGTGAGGGATGATGGACTTATGGTTGTAGGTAATAGATTTTGTATTCCGAATGTCAAGGAGGTAAAGGATGAGATAGTCGATGAGGCACACAATGCACCTTATACCATGCACCCAGGTAGCACCAGGATGTATAGAGATTTGAAAGAGCATTTCTGGTGGAAAGGCACGAAGAGGGATGTAGCAGAATATGCAAGCAAGTGTCAAGTGTGTCAGCAAATCAAGGCTGAACACCAGGCACCTTCAGGCAAGTTAAGGCCATTTTCCATTCCTGAGTGGATGTGGCAAAGGGTGATTATGGATTTTCTGATGGGTTTGCCCAAGACCAGTAGGAAGCATGATGCTATATGCGTTATTGTTGATCGTTTGACAAACTCAGCCCATTTTTTGGCAATTAAACAGACTGATTCTCTGCATATGCTAGCGAAGAAGTATATTGATGAGATAGTAAGACTACATGGGATTCCAGACTCCATAGTTTCTGACAGAGATCCTTGGTTTACTTTGAGATTATAGGGAAGCTTACAGGAGGCTCTAAGAACCAAGTTAAAATTTAGCACTGCTTTTGACCCCCAGACGGATGGTCAATCTAAAAGGACCATTAAGACCCTTGAGGGAATGCTCAGAGCATATGTATTGGATTTCAAAGGAGCTTGGGATGAGTATTTGTCATTAGTCAAATTTGCTTACAATAATTCTTACCATTCGAGCATTCAGATGGCTCCTTATGAAGCACTGTATGGGAGGAAATGTAGAACTCCTATATGTTGGGATGAAGAAGGAGAAAGGAGATTAGTGGGACCAGAGTTACTTTAAATGATAGTTGACAAGGTCAATTTAATTAAACAGAGGCTTAAAGCATCACAAGATATAATGAAAAGCTATACTGATGCATACCGGAAAGAAATGGAGTATAAAGTGGGTAAGAAAGTTTTTCGTAAGACATCTCCTTGGAAAGGAGTTATGAGGTTTGGCAAGAAGGGTAAGTTGAGTCCAAGATATATGGGTCCCTACGAGATTCTTGAGAAAATTAGACCGCTAACTTATAGGTTGGCACTACCACCAGAATTGTCACAGATACATGATGCCTTTCATTTTTTCATGTTAAGGAGGTATAGATCAGATCCCTCGAACATCATTCAGACCACTGAGGTTCAGTTGAGAGATGATCTAACTTATGAGGAGATTCCAGTAGAGATTCTGGACACTAAGGCAAAGGTCCTCAGGAACAAGACAGTTTAACTGTTAAAGTCCTGTGGAAACACCATTCAAAGGAAGAGGCCACGTAGGAGCCCTTGGAGGCTATGAAGGAGAAGTATCCACACCTCTTCAATGACTTAGGTAAGAATTTTGAGGATGAAATTCTTTTAAGAGTAGGAGAAATGTTGGCCCTCAAAATTTTTTTGATGAATTAAGCATGATAGTTTATGGAATAAGCATGGAATTTGAATTTTTGCCTTAGAATGAATTATGAGGTCATAATAGAATTATTATTGGAGTTTAATTATTTATTCAAGTGTTAGTAGGATTTATTACATTGGTTAATTAAATTAAAGTAGTAAGGGTGTATGAGGGCAATTTTGGCATATTACTATGTTTAAGAGTCATAAAGCACAAAGGAAAGGGTAAAGTGGACTTTTAGCATTCATTAAGGGTAGAATGGGAAGAGGAGTTGTTGTCTTGTTGTTTTAGAAGATTGAAAAATGAAAATTGGAGAGAAAAGAAGAGAAAAACGAAAAGAAGATAAAGAAAGGAGAGAGAGAGTCGTTCTTTAGAGAAGAAGGAAGAACACAAGCTAGGTTTCATCTTTCCTTAGTCTTCAAGGGTGATTTAGAGGTTGTTCAAGAAGAGAAAAAGAAAGAGGAAGATAAGAGCTTTCTTTTGAGCTAAAAATCTCATTATTTGGTGAAGATTTAAGGTAAGAGCAATTTTAATCCTTTGGATTTTTGTAAGGGTTTTGGTTTACAAAGCTTAGAACATGCATGGGTTTAAGTATTCTAGAATCAATTTTAGTGAATATGCTTGTTGGGTTCTCAATTTGGATTCCTATTGAATTGGAATTTTGCCAATATTAAAGGAAATCAAGAGGAAAGGTAAGAGGAGCAAGAAGAGAGGCATCTTTGAGTAACTTTTAAGCAAGGAATCAAGGTGGGTTACATGTTTATAGTTGAGTTAATAAGCCATAAGTATTTTTCCGAATCAAAAGAGTTAAATGGTTTCAATTGCTTTATAAATGTTGCTTTTATTGCTTTTTGAATGATTGAAGTATTTGTTATATGTTTGGTACATGAATCTTGATGATGATTTATGAAATGATGATGAAAATTGTATTTGAAAAATATCATGCTTATGGAAATCATGTTTTTGAAATGTGCCATTTTGGGCAACAAGTTTACAAGTTATGAAATACATGTTATGTGGGTTTGGTTTGGTTCATTCTATATGTCAAGTGCACTTTGACTAAAGGCTTCTCCCGTCTGCTCGCAAATGGCATAGAGCTCCTTCAAAGACTCCCTCATGTTTACGACTACGTAAAAACCACTATGTGGGATTGTGTTAGGTCGTTCTGTTCACGATTACACAGGACCATTTCATGGGAATGTGTTAGCTCGTTCTATTTATAGACCTCCCAAATCATTTTGATGTGTTTATGTGTTGACAAGTTTATTGAATGCATGTTTTGGGTTGCTTATAAAGTGTTTGATAAATTAAGAATTTGGAAATATGTGTTTCATGATGTGAATTTTAAAATAGTTTTGCTTGTTACCGATTATAAACTTGTTACCCACGAGCTTCTAGCTCACCCCCCATTCCTTACCATCTTCAGGTGACGAGCAAGAGATCGAGTGATCGAGAGTCAAGGCATCACTCCAAATCTGCATATTTTTGTTTTTAAGTTAGTTTTTGTAAAACCAGGCTTTAGTTGCATTTTGAGCAATTCTACTTTGTATAAATGGTGCATTTTTGGACTAAGATGTATTGTGGCTTGAAATGCCCATTAAAGCTTTATAAAACTCTTATCTTTTGATGATAATGAAATATGACTTTGTTTTTGTTCATAACTCTCAAAGTTTGTAGATTGCATTTTCAAACATTCATAAGGGTAAAATTTTGTTTTCTGACTTTAGGGAAAAACTATATTAATTTAGGCTGATTTAGGCAAATTTGACTTCGTAGAAGTTGTAGTTTATCCTTTTAGCTTTCCAATAATATAAAGTGTGTAATTTTTGGAGATCGAAGTTGAGAGATATGCTGTTTACAAGTTAGTGATGCTGTGCAGGGTGTATGTTCGATACATTATAGCTTTTTCTTTACTTAAGTTAACAGAAAATGATTTCTATGGTGTTTTGAAATGGAAGAATTAGTGTGGTAAGTCAGAGATGAAATGAAGGTAATAAGAGGCGTTGAATATGTACTGAATTATTGAAGAAGGTATTGACATGGTTGATGTTGTATTTGTGTGATCATATGCAGAAAGTTATAATCAATGTGCATAAGTTTGAATGTAATGTTTTTGGGTTATTGATCAATCATAGATTATGATTTGATTGTTAATGATGTTGAGCTAATATTGAATTGGAATAGAGATGAAAATGATGAGGAAAATAAGTTAGAAACGATAAATATGCATAAGAGGGATCATAGGTAACTTGTAGGAGCTGTAAATTTGGAATTTGACCCGTAAATGTCCGTTGGGTAGACTTGATGTCCGCTAGGCTGAACTTCTCGGGTATTCCTGCATTTCAGCTCAGTTCATGTCTGTTTGGAGGGACATATGTTCGCTAAGCAGACATTCTCGGGACAGGTATGAAAATGTGAAACTTTTGACCCTCTAGATGGAAAATATCTCTTTGGGGTCTTCACGGAAGTTGTAGAACTCAAAGTCCTCTTCGAAATTATACTTGAATGGTCTTAATCTAACATCGCTAGTGAAATTTATGCTTTTTGTCCCAAATCATGTATATGTATATGTTGTGGGCTTATCATTGCTTATCATTAGTTGGTTATGAAAATAAGAGATAAATTGAGCGATGTGTTTAGGGTGACGATTGAGGATATGAACATAAGAATGGATTGTCGTATGTCAAGCACTCAATTATGGATGTTGGGATGTTATAAGAACCCTTCAAAGCACTACACTCACGTGCCATGACTCACAAGTTAGACTCAGAAAATAGGGTCTAATAGGTTTGGTATCAAAGCATGAGTTAGACTCCCAAAACGGGGTCTAACATGGTATAATATCAGAGCATGAGTTAGACTCTGAAAATGGGGTCTTACAACAAGCACTCAGACTTCTAAGGTGTCTATACTTTTAATTCCTACCTCTCTTTTCATAATTATGATCGTGAACCTATGACCTAATTATCTTGAGCATGTAATTGTGTAAGGATTCCCTGTTTTTAAATGTTAAATCTTTTTTTATTTTTCTAAATATAGGATACAGAGTTCAGGGCGTAGAAAATTGTAAGTACAAACTATTTAGTTTGTGAAATATAAACGAAAAGAAGTGGCTAGTGATAATTGAATGCATAGTAATATGTTGATGAGAAGATATAAATGTATGGATTACTTAGAAAGTACACATGAGAGGACTGAAATTGTTGATGAAATGCTACTATGGAGGAATTGATATTACAATTATGTTCTTTTTATGTTGGTTAGATAAAAAACTTATATGTCAATGCTATGAAGAAAGGTCTTATTTATGTCTAGGATGTGTTAAGTAATATAGAGATATTTTTACAACAACCATTACAATGGCCATACACTCTCTCCGACCATCCAAGCCTTCCAACAAGCGTTAGCATCTAGAATTGAACCTTTCTTTTGCTTTATGGAATTGAAGTACTGTCGTCATAATAGTGTTGCTTGTGTTTTTTTTCTATTCCATGATTATCTTTAGGTTTCCTTCTTAAGGCTTCATAGTTGAATTGCTTCAACTCATTATTTTTACTTTATTATTTTCTTTTCTTTTCATTTTCTTGTGGTGTGATTACCATCTTGTATGAAGGTGTTGCTTCTATATTTTTAGGTTTTACATTGCAGTTATTAAATTTGTATACACCTTTTGGTTTATTTGTGGTTGAGTTTGGCTTTGAACTTAGTCAATGAGGTCTCTTTTGATTTTCTAGGGCCAACTCTTTAAGTTGTGTTTTGTCTTTAGGCTATTGTTGTTTTACTACTATTGGTGTGTGCTGCACCTGTTGACACTTTCTTTTAGTGTTTGATTGTTTGGTGTTATTTTTTTATGGTCTTGATGTGTCATTATGTGCAAGTGGTTATTTACTATGGAAAAGGAAAAAAAGAATAGAATTCATATTTGATTATAAGTTTATATTTGTGAGAAATTCTATATGTTAGACAATTACTTTCTAGATTTTTTAATGTAGATCACAATGGCTTGTCCCCATATTAGCAAACAATGACACAAAATACAGTAACTTTTTATACTTCAACAAATAAAAAATAATATGATAGTTTTCTTATTTTCCATCCATTACGGTATTGTTTGTTTGTATCTTTGAGATAAGGTCTGTGATATTAAAACAAAGGAAGAAACAGGGTTTGATAGAATAAGATAGATGTTTAGATTGACTATGGATTGTGATGATGCCTGCATTAATGAACTTCGTAAGGAGATAGCAACCTTTAGGATATTGTGTGATATGGTAAAAGATGTCAGGGGTTTAAAACCCACTAGAAACATATCCGTAGAAGGGGTTGTAGTAATGTTCATACACACCTTATCTCAACATAAAAAGAGTAGGACAATTAGCCTACTTTTTGTCCATAGTAAAGAAAGTTGGAGTCTATCACTCAGGATTGTCAAGATGAGATATGGAAATGTTTTCAAGTAATTAAACATTATAATTAACTTATAACGTCAATATGAAAACTTTTATATGCTAAATCATCTTTTCTTTCAATTTGTAGGGTTGTTTGGCAGCCTTAGATGGGACACTAATTAAAGTTACATCTCCTAGTGAAGATAAGCCTCGATATCACGCAAGAAAAGGATGTATTTCAACAAAAATTTTAGGTGTTTTTTGTCCAAACATGTAATTCATATATGTATTTCCTGTTTAGGAGGGCTCTGCATAAGATGGTTGTGTACTTCGAGATGTAATCTCAAGGCCTCATAGTCTATGAGTCCCTCGAGGTAAATTTGTCTTACAATATCTAGTTTGGTTTCTCTTTGGGCTATACTGCTTAACTATAACTTATTGTTCAATTATGAACGTTGCTATTACTTAGTTGACTCTGGATATTGCAATGGAAATGGATTTCTTACTCCATATCTAGGGAAATGCTATCACCTCCAAGAATTCGATGGCCATCGGCTAGAGACAACAGAAGAATACTTCAATATGAAACATTCCAAAGAAAGGCATGTTATTGAGAGATACTTTAGATGCTTGAAAGGGAGATGGAAGATCTTTGCATCCCCTTCATTTTTCTCAATTCAAACGCAAGTTTACATTATAATGGCTTATTCCCTTTTACACAACTTGGTTTGCAAGTTCATAAGCTTTGATCCACTAGCTTCAATCACTGATGATGAAGAGGAGAGTGAGGAAGATGAGAGTGATAAAGATGATGAAATGGAATACATTACACAAATTAGTCCAAATAATGATATGGCAACCAACATATATAATATTTGTAAATCTGGATCCAATTACAATAATATGGATTAGTAATTTAAGATATGTTTGTTTCATATGCTTATTAGAACATTGAAATGTTTTTATTTTGATTAATGTACCTGAATGGTGAACATCTCTGTTTGTTTAGTATTAGCAATATATAACTGAGTTATTGGATTACTTTTGAAATGCATCCATGTGAACATCTATGTTTGGTTGACTCTTGTAAGTGAGTTATTGGATTACATCATTATATTTAAAATTTTTAGCAAAGTTATTTTTGTTATATGTTATTTCCTTGATGGCTCTTACATTGTTGCACTTTTATTAGGAATGATAAGGCTGCTCGTGGGAGGGGAAAGAATAAGCAATATTGAAAGGATGATGAGGTTGAAGCTTTGGTCAACTTTTGCAAGAACTAGCCTATGATGTTTTATAGAAAGTAGGTGGGGGATTTAAGAACAATTACATAGATGAAGTGCATAAGATGTTGTTGAGCAAGATTCCCAATTTTGATAAGTAAGTTGATCCCTATATTGACTCTAAGATTAAATGGTTAATAAACAAGTATAATCTAATTTATGAAATGTGTATGCAAAGTGGCTGTTAGTAGGATGATGTTAACCATAAGATCAAATGTGAGAAACAATTGTTTGATGAATGGTGCTTGGTAAGGAGATCTAAATCAAAAGTTGATTGGGCTCTTATTTTAGTAATTTCTTCTCTTATAGTTATAACATTTTCTTGTTATTAAGTTTTTTTAATCTTGTGCTTCTTGTAATTCTTTTTTTATATAGAATCACAAAAATGCAATTAAAATGTGGAACTTTAAATTCTCATATTTGTGTGAACTGGACATAGTGTGGGGGTAAAGATAGAGCCACAAGACTCAAAACTGAGAATATAGCTGAAGCAAGTGCCAAGGCTAACTGCCCAAAGAATATGATATTTTGTTCTTTATCGGACAGTGAATATGAACCTGTTATGGTCTCTGATACACAAGGATCCCTAACTATTGCTTCAAGCACCCATGGAACAAAAAAAAAGGAGAAAACCTCTCAATAAGAAAGGAAAATTTTTATAAGAAAAAAAAGGCAACACTTCAGAAAACTATTGACTCAAGATTAGACAAATTCACTGTTAAGTTTGAGTCTATTTGTAAACAAATGGCATCATAATATGTTGTTGTTATAATTGCTTTGATTGCAGAGTCTAAATCTGATTCCCTAACTAATGAGAAGATGCATGAGCTCATCGATGAACTTCTTAATATTGATATATCTCAAATGGATGTTGGTAAGGCTGCTCTATTATTCTATAATGATCTTGCTAAAGTTTAGGTTTTGTTATATTTTTCAAGTTAGTTAAATAGGTCCTTTATGCTTGGGTTCCTCTATCCATCTTCTGGTCCATGAATCATGTAAGGGAGCATATTAATACTTTTTCAAGTATTATGAACTTAGGATGTAATTGATGTTGCCTAAACAGGTTATTTGTATTAGTTAGGAATTCTGTAGTTGTGATTCCAACAAAGCTTGTAGTGTAAACTTGGTTATTTTGCATCATTTGAAGGCTTTTAGTTGAGGTATTGTGTATAGTTGTGATATATTACATCATTTGCATCATCAGGGGGATTGTAAATTTTATTAAATTGTAGATTCTGTTGTGGACATGATTGGATGCAATGAATCAAATGCTCTTTACCTTTGTTTCGTGCACATTTTGAGAAAAGGAATACAATTTATGGGTTCAACTATGTTACTTGATTTTATTATAGCAATAGAATGGTGGACATTATGGCTATATCAATGAAGTGTATAATATTTTTGATGATTAAACTGTATTTTAAGGACATTATATGGCTGATGATATGTTGATGCAAGAAAATGCTGGGGCATTTTTTTCTTTAAAAGTTATTGGAAAGGAAATACCACAATATACTTGATTTTAAACATTATGTAATCATAAATGGGGTGCATAAATTAAATATAATCAATTAGAATATATTAAAATTTGTTGTAAAACAAAAATTTAACAAAATATTATTTCTCAAAATTAAAAAAATAACCACTATCAATGGTATTGGTAATCGTTCCTTCATCCTAACCAACCACTATAATTATAATGATTATATCCATTCTTATCCCTTACTATATTTATTATAATTCCTATTACCATTCCCCCAAGTGAACCAAGCACCCCTTACATTATGGTTACAGTTGTAATCGCGATTGCAATACACTAAGAGGCTCTTCTGTTAGAACTAATTGGAACATCCACTAACACTTATTATGTCTTTATTATACTTTAAGGAGCATCAATATGTATGATATAGATCGATTGTGTATATGGCAATTTCGTTTGCTTTATCACCTTGTTAATCCCTGTTATTTCTCTTTTGCACAACTATAGTCACTCTTGTGGCTTAATTCAATTTTTTAACAAAAGAATTGCAATTATAATACAAATTTCACACTTAATGATAACAAAGGAGTTTTTAAAAGTTAAATAAATATATCATATGAAAAAGTTAATGCCTTACAATATGTTGTTTGGGTCCTTTGACTCGAGTCAAATAGGAATCAAGTTTTTCAATCGATTCAACTAGGATAATATATGAAACAAGGCCATATCTAATGGTTACAACATAAAGTATTCTTAGGTTAAACCCTACATATTGATTACAACATTGGAGAAGCTAACATTATGAAAGTTTGTGATAAGTACTTCCTTTATCTTTAATATGGTATTTGGGTCCTTTGACTCGAGTCAAATAGGAATCAAGTTTTTCAACCGATTTAACTAGGATAATATATGAAACAAGGCCATATCTAATGGTTACAACATAGAGTATTCTTAGGTTAAACCCTACATATTGATTACAACATTGGAGAAGCTAACATTATGAAAGTTTGTGATAAGTACTTCCTTTATCTTTAATATGGTATTATAGTTGAATTCTTTTAGACAAGTTCTTTCTCCTTTGAACCTCCTTTTATTCCTCTCTTGCCATGTTTCATACAGAGTGGTAACTAATAAAATTATGACAAGCAACATATCATCTTTAAGAAGTGGGATTATGTATAATTTAGCTATTATACAATTATAATTTATGCTCCTGCAAGAGTAGTCGCAAGCCAATTAAACTAATCTCTAATCATCTTTAGCACAGCTACATTAAAAAGATAAATGATTTCGTGTTTCCTAATATTGATTGCATAAGTAGCATGTGTTGTTTAGCTCTAAATTGATTTTTAATCTATCCATTGTGCTTAATCTATTAAACATTGTTAGCCACATGATGAATGACATTCTAGGTATATAACCTTTAAATTAAGTGATCTTATATCAGTACACTTTAAGTCCTTATTTCCTAAATATTTGGTAAGATGATTTATTATTAAACTTCCTCGAGATATGCCTTTACCAAATAATTGTATCCTTTATATCTTTATTTGGGTTATAATAAACAATAACTTCTTTTAGCACCTCAATTCCTATAAGATAATATGCCATTTCTTTCCTCTAATCAACTCCTTTACTTTAGCTTCTGATCTCAACAAGTATCTTAAGTGGAAGATTCTGGGGATGAAGTGCAAAGGGCCTTTCCTACTCCAATTGTCAAATCGTAAGCTATTTTTCTTGTCATTTTCAGTGATATTCTAAAATTCCTTACATAAGGTGCTCCTTAGATTGAACATATAATAGAGTGTCCATGATATATTATTCACTTGTTTAACTCTCTAGTAACTTCCATTTCTCAGATGGCATGTGTGCATCCATCGAGACCAAAGGTTTTCTTTATATGTTAACAAATTCCAAGTTCTCCTTTTGAAAATGACTTTACTTGAGGAGTCAATGGATTAAATTCCAAGTCCCTTTTGATTAATTGTTCTACATAGCTCAGCCCAAGTACCTTTACTCCTAAATTCTTCCTCCATAAGAAGTTCCTTAACATTCTTTTAATATCTTTAATTAGCATTTTAGGCAATACTAAATATAATAACTAGTAAGCATACATGTTTGATATGATTGATTTGATAAGCTATAATCTTCATGTGTAAGTCATATTTTTATTGCACCACTGGTTAATCCTCCTCTCTATCATCTTTAGGAGGCTTATGTAGTCTTTATAAGCATGCATCTTAGTGTTTATTGGGACCTATAAATATTTTAAGGGGAATTGATGATGTTTGAATCCTATTTATATGACAGTCCCTTAAGTGATAAGCTTCCATGGAAAGCATGAAGAAGCTTTTTTTAAGGTTAATTTCAATACCTGATAGCTTGTTGAATTGTTGGATTGAGTTAATGATTATAGAGATGAACTTTGAATCTACTCCTCAAATATAAGTAAATTATTAACAAAAGCCAAGTTGCAAAGCCTTAGTCAAGTTACAAAGCCTTAGTTTTCACACTTCTTATGGAATTTGAAGGCTAGATTCTATTCAATATTTGAGATTGTAATTGAGAGTGAGTCTTGAAGTAATTGGTAAAGTTACTTCTTTGTGACCAGAAGGTCACAAGCTTGAGTCACGAAAACAATTTCTTTGTAAAAATGCAAAAGGAAAGATATATACAATTGATGTCCCTCCCCCATACCCTCACAAAATAGGGGGCCTTGTGCAATAGGGTTCGTTGACTTTTTTGGTTTGAGGTTGTAATTCTTAGCAACAGCTCTATACATATGAAGAAGAGGTAGGGAGAGAGTGGATCCCCTTGTCTCACTCATCTCTCGACTTGAAATCATTGTGTTTTTTGCTTATTTACCAAAACAGTATATGAAACTATGGTGTCATATTGCTTAATCTAGTTACTATAAGTGGCAAGGAAACCAAAGGATTTAAGGAGTTAAATTTTGAGTGGAAAATATTTCGATTATAGAAATTTTTAATACCCATAATCTTACTTTTAAACCTTTTGCATTTTATTGTATACAATAATTACTAATCTTTTTTAACTTGACATTATTTCATAACACTAATTATGAATTAACAAGACTTAGCAAAATATAAAATATAAAACTTTTATCAAAATACAAATATTAGTAAAATGTTTAAATTTATTTTATTTATCAAAATTTATCATCTTATATTGTAAAAAATTAAGAGTACATATAAAAATTTTATAATA
>JAOQML010000008.1:30286096-30307839 GCA_027568935.1 Erythroxylum urbanii
AAGTTGGATGCCGCGGTATCACCCGCAAACACACGCCGCAGTATCACCTGCAAACACCTACGGGTGGGGTGTGGGGTTCAACAATTTGATTTATCCATTAAAGGTACTTGCAAACCATGGCTCGGTGGGAGGTCACATTTGCTACCAATGAGTAGACTTATCCTATAGGAGACCCAAATCATACAAGATCTAGGATTCATGTCCTTCGGGGGGGAGGGGAGTAACACTTCACCACGTGTAAATGGGTTGTCGTATAGAGACCATAGACTCTCACATTAGCATCCTTTCCCACTTAATCTTTTTCGATCGTTAAGTTTTCATTAATCCCATTTTGTCTAGATGCAATTTATTAACCATCCTATATTGCTTCATTATATATCTCATACAATATGAATGCATGGCCAAACGTAGGATTGGCAATTTTTCTAAATGGCATACATTCACATAATATTGCATATTATTTGCATCCATTCATCCATTCATCTTATGAATTAAAAAAAAAAAACTGCTTTTGGTTGTCCATCCTAGAAAATTAAAAGAAAATTAGAAGGTCTTTAGGCCCAAAAATTCTTCTTGGACTTGGATTTTCCTCTTCGAACTCTTCGCTCACATGACCCGGCCCTTTTGATATAAACAAGTTAATGGCATTTCTTTTTAAAAAAACTGATTTGTAAATAATAAAATAAAAATTCTAACATTTGAAAAAATCAAGAAATAACAGAATTTAATCAAAATAAAAACTGCCATTAACACAAAATAAAACCTAAAAACATTTACCTACTTTTCTTCGATCCATGGCTGCTCCATCTTCAAAATTACAGAATTTTTTACAGTACAAAAATAATGAAAATAGAAAAATTAAGACAAGGAGGAAAGATGGCAATGATAGGCCACCCTCCTTATTATAAAGCAATCGAATAAAACTGACAAGTAAATCGATTTTCTATGGACAACCAAAAGAGCAAACCAAAACATACACAACATATAATTTTATCACATAAAAAAATTTACAGCATACATAATTTAATATAATTGCCCACCCATGCCACATATAGGAACCGAATCATGCATAATAAAACCGGCTTTGATACAAATTGTTGGATCGAAAACAAAAACATATTTGGTTTGGCTAAACGGTAAATTTCAAAAACTTCTTCTGAAATCATAACCCAGCGAAATTACAAACACCAAATCAACATGTTTTAATCCATACATGATACAATATAAGGAAAAATAAATAAAATAAAAACAAAGTCAGAATATTACCATCTCCTCGCTGTAGATTTGACTCCTCGCTGCTGTGTCCTCAATCAATCTGGTCTACCACTTATTCTCCTTGGATAACTTAGTTAACAAGATCCTTTAGTGGGAAAGGAGAAGAAAAAATGGACAGGAGAACAAACCTTTTGCTATGGCTGAATGTTTTGAAAGCTTGGAGAGACCACTAAACTCACACCTTTATTTTTATCAAAGCCAAAAAGATGAATTGTCTAAAACCGAATTCTCCAACTCTTGGTTCAGTTTTTGGGAGAGAGTTTGTAAAGATAGAAAAGCCATATTCACGTTAATTTTGTTTTTGCATGAAAACTAAATGAACGTGCGTCCAACACTTGGACGTTTTTGAGAGAGTGAAGAAAAACAAAATCAAAAACGCACCATCCATTCTTTTGTCAAGAATACAACTCCCACCTTCATTCATTTGTCATGAATAAATGAGCTGAACGTTATATACATTAAAACCAAGCCTCAAAGCCATTTAAAAATTAGAAGCATGATTGGGAGTGAGTGAAGAGCCAACAACGCACCCACTCGTTCAATTGAGAAAATCAAAAGAGCTATGTACGTTATTCATCTTTAAAAACTAGCCATCACCCTTTTAATGATAGTTGGAAGTTGGCTATAATAACATGCTCATTTAAGGTGTTTTAAAACACCAGCCAACAGATCAAAGAAAGAGAAGCATGACCGAATTCTACATTGTAGAAATCGGTTTTGCTTATCCTTTCCTTTTTTTTTAATTTTTATTCAATTAATATAATTAATTAAATGAAAATCCAACCCAATGTTACAAGTTCCTTTGGGCTTATAATTAACAATTAATTAGTGTAAGCCCAACATTCAATTATAGGCTTAATTAACTCTTAATTAAATTGTTCCGATCTTATTGGCTCAAATCCAATTCATTCATTTATATCCAAACTGCCTCATTTTTCTTTCCGATAACCTTCGTTTACTTTTTTTACTTTCCTTGATAACCTTCCTAGAAGTCAAATGGGGGATCTAATTAGACTTAAATAATTTAAACTCCAGTAAACCCGGAATTAATTTAATCTTATTAGAATTAATTACGACTTATTAACCAAATGTCATTCTAATAAAGACAATTGGTTGAACTCTTGAATTACTTAAAATTATAAGAAAACGTGTTTCAAATTATTAATCTGATGTCCAATTGTAAACTCTATTAGGAACCATATTATAGTCATCCACACAATAAAGGGTAAAATTATTGTTTTGCCCTTATGTTCATTTTTCCTTCTAGATCTCTCATTTCACTCTACATAGTGATTAACACACAAGATCTAATCTTGGTGTTAAGACTTGATGGGTAGCTAGTCCATCAAACTACTGGCGCCAGTTTAATCACCAATCTTCGTAAAACATCTAGAAGTGATGATATCACTATAAGCTCTTTATTTGAGTGAATGTTCTCTGATGCATATTTCAATTGATAATTCCAAAATGCGGATACTAGATTGATACCTTATAAAAATCTATTCCGATCATATCAAGAATTATAACGAAACACACATGAGTTCACCACTCATCAAGATTGTAGTTCATAATAAACGAATGCTAAGGGGTATGTTTTAAGATTAAAGTAACCACCTACTTTATTCTTTAAAAACATACGCAATTTCAGATTCATTAAATAGTGCTATTATCGATAGTTAACTACTATCATGATTTGGAACTCATCATTCCCTTGAAGTAAACTCTTTTACTTACAAAGAGGTAAATCGCAACGTAATCAAACGACCAACTTGATTATTTGACTGTGAAACAATTAATTTAGATTCTAATAATATACATGTTTCGCATACATCTCCATGTATATAAATATTACTTACAAAATAACCTTGGTACCTTATGAGTAGTTATATTATGCTCATGTAAATAAAACCAAACTCTTTTGTTTTATTAATAATAAATATTTTCGTTACAATATTATAACTGGAAGAAAATTAAGTTATATGTAAATACAATTGCTTTCTAGGGCACTATATTCACATAACCCTAACAGAACATGGCTTTCGTTAGGCAATTGCACAGATACTTACGAATTTCACGTTTCGAGAGACGTTTTGGACCTTTTGGACCTCAAAAAAATCCTAGGGTTACCTAAAACATAAAAGATTATTTAAAGAACAATAAGAGAAAGAAAAAAGAGCTTTTAGTGCAGCCATTTTTGTAAACCCTAAGAGAGAAAGAGAGGAAGAAGAGGAAGAAAGAGGAAGAAGAAGCAGCCTCGTCGTGCTTCCCAAATTAGGAGGTTTCCTAACACTACTGCCTTCCTAGATCATCCATTCTAATTTTCTTTTTTCTTTTTGTTTCAATTTTATTAATGTATAAAGTTGGGATGAATTGTATGATGATAGATGGTAAAATCTTGATGATATTCTAACTCTTCTTCAGGATTTTATTTTGATTCAATGAAAATTTATTCGATTGTGTTTATTAGATGAATGTTGTGATTTGAATGTGTTCTTGCATAATTCATTAACAAACTGAGAGGGTGAACTAAATAAAAAATGTTTAAATCAGATTAATAAGAATTAGGCAATTTAATAGAAACTGTGACAAATCATATTGGTAATTGAGCGGAAAGAGATTCCATATGATATTCTGATAGTTTATTAGAGTGCTTCAGATCTAATTAGCATTTTGAATAATTTCTGAATTGAGAGATTACAAATTTCATAATCCAATTAGGGTTTATAAATTAGGGTTAATGGTTATAACTTGAGAGAGAGTAATCAGTCCAACCATCGTTTAGAACTAACACCCTATTAACACATAATCAGCTAGGTTAGCATTAATGATAGGTAAAGTCTCCTTTCTCATAACTTGGTAAATTCTTTGGTTAATTTCCATTGTGCATGCTGGTTGCTTAATTGTTAATTCTTTTGTGTTTAACTTTCTAATTTAATTAGTTGAATTCAATTCTCATATTTACTTTGCATTGTATTGTTTATTTTTAGTTTCATATCTTTTCAGCCTTACATTTTTAGGATTAGATTAACCCCCCTCCTCGTGGGATTAACACCTCTTATACTATAGTCGCGACTCATGCACTTACAGTATTTGAGGGCTTATAAATTTTAAAGCTCAAACGACATGATCATCGTTTATTGTAGGAATTACGATTCATTATCATAACCACAACTCACAATAAAGGATGAAGCAAACAAGACTTTTATGGGAGCTAGAATATATCTACATAAACTATGACATCACTATATTGGAGAGTGAGGTGTTCTCATATGTTTTCGGAAGCTCAACCAATGTTCAGACCATGTCGCAACATTCATAGGAGTTATCACTATAATCATGAATGTCGAGCACTAACTTATAGATGGGAACAACCTAGCATGTATAATCGACCTCATGGTGTAGTATACGAGACTAGCTACAATTCATAATGGAGCAACTCTTACGCTACAGATGGAATAATTACACTTCAGCAAGATATCTACAGCACTAAGTGCCTCTAGTTAACGAGCCAACTTAGAAAGGTAAATTAATGGAAGCCCTTATTGGAATGAAAGCTGACCGACGCACATTTGAGAGTAAAGAAAAGACAAAGATGGGTTTCATTAATAGAGGGGCAACTAAAATAGAGCTTCCAAAAGAAAAAGAAAATATTACATATAAACTAATGGAATGCCTTACAGAGAGAGTAATGAATCAATGTGATTTCGATGAGAGACTTTCTTTACCTACATATGATGAGTATAATTTAAGTTTCCAACTAGCTCAAAGGGAAAAAGATACACCAGTTGATTTCATGAATCAAGATACATTTCAAGAAGGCTAGGAGGTAACTGCTGTTCTGAAAAATATGATGACCAAGTTTATTCAAGATTTAAACATAAGGCATTAAGAAACTGAGGCTCTTATATATAATATGGTGAATCAAATCGATTAGCTAGTGGATATATTATCTGAAAAGATGTTATGGAACTTTCCAGTTCTACTGAAAATAATATTATCTATCGGGAGGTAATTACCCTTAATAGTGAGCTCTCAGAAGCAGAAGAGGAAGATAATCACAATACGCAATTTTTTAAAAATCGTAACACATTGGTCAATGAAACCTATAGATTAATTGACCAATATCTTTAGAAACAACATAGAGGTTGACTGATAAGTGTAAATTGCATCATGTTTTAGGACATAGTTTAATAGGTGTTTAGTCGTTAATTCAATCGTTTAGTATGTGTCTAAGTTAGAATTGTGTTAGTTTGTTAATTATTTATGTTTTAAGTGTTTTAAAGGTTAGTACAAGCCTTTGAGCTTAAATGTTATGTTTTCTAGGTATCTTGATGTGTTTTGATAGTGTTTCAAAGTTAACATCGAAGAACGGAGGAGTTTCGCAGACATTTGAGCCAAAAAAATCATGACATAAGCTCTAGGTTTGGCCGACGATCGTGGCATACGCGATCGTCACAAAAGCTCCAAGTTTGCACAATCGTGGCCTATATGCGACGATCGTGACAGAAGGCTCATATGTGAGCCACGATCATGGCCTGCAGGGCCACGGTTGTGGCCTGTGTCGGGCAAACATATAGACACTTATGAATGTCACGTTTTGATGGATTTTTTTGACCTTTCGAACCTTAGAAAAACCTTAGGGTGACCCAAAACATAAAAGAGTATGAAAAGAACATAAAGAGGTAGAGAAAAGGGAACTTTTGTGCAGCCACTGTTGAAAACCCTAAAGAGAGAGAGGAAGATAAGAGGAAGAGGAAGAAGGAGGAGGATGAAGCGGTCTCGACATGCTTCCCAGATCAGGAGGTTTTTCGACACTGTCTTCCCAAATTCTCCATTCTAAATGTCTATTTCCTTTTCGTTTCAATTTTATTCATGTATAAAGCTGGGATGGATTATATCATAATAGATAGTGGAATGATGATGATGTTCTAACTCTGCTTTGGGATTTTATTTTGATTTAATGATAATCTAGTTGATTGTGTTTATTGGATGAATGATGTGATTTAATTACATTCTTGCATGATTTGGTAATAAACTAAGAGGGTAAATTGAATGAAAAATGATTAAATCTAATTAATGAGAGTTAAGTGATTTAATAGAAACTGTGATAAATCGTATTGGTAATTGTGCGAAAAGAGATCCCGTTTTTTTAAGTGCTTTAGATCTAATCAGGTTTTGGATAATTTGTGAATTAAGAGATTGCAAATTCTATAATCTGATTAGGGTTTATAATTTAAGGTTAACGATTATAACTCGAGAGAGAGTAATGAGCCTTAGTTTAGAATTGACACTCCATTGACACATAATTGGCTAGGTTAGCATTAATGATAAGTGAAATCCCCTTCCTTATAACTGGTTAATTTCTCTTAATTGATTTTCAATATGTTTCTACATTACTCAAATTTCATTTCTTTTGTGTTAATTTCTAAATTATGACTCTTACCAATCAATTTCTCATATTAACTTTCTTATGAAACTTTATTTATGTTAATTCAATCTTCTTAGCCTTAGATAACATAGAATTAGATTAGTTCTCTCTCTTTGTGAGATCGATATCTCTAAGATAATTGCGACCCTTATGCTTCCAATATCAGAGGGCTTATAAATTTTAAAGCTCAAACGACACGATCGTTGATCACACCTACACATTAGTTGACTGATATGTTCAAAAAGTTATTTTCAAAGGTTTTTCAAGTTCATTTAAAGATTAATCACATTCTTTTACCTAAAAATATATCTAAAATCAAATATTCCATAAAGAGTATTACAAATATCAAAATAAATGAAAACCTTAATTCTGATAAATAAAGAGATTTATGCATTATGTTCAAAACATGACATTATTATACATTAAGAGCTGCTAAAGATTAAATTTATACACTTTTTGTGCTTTGATCATACTTTTTCTTAGTCTTCTTGTTGACTTGAATGTAATTTAGTCTTCATAAATTGTTTCTTGACTTTATTTCATGTTATTTTCTTTTAAGACATCAATTAATAAATAAATTATTGTATCCATGTTTTGTTATCATCAGAATATATATTATAGTCTCTTTAGTTCAATGCACACTATGAATCAATGGGAAAAGATGAGCTTGGAATCAACTTTTTCCTTTTATCAAAAGTATTTTTACTTTAACAGACTAGGGAATTAAACAAAACAGTATTCCATTGAAAATCAAAGACATTTTATGTGTTTTAGGAATTCATGGCATCCTAAATGTTCAATTGAAGTAAGGACAAAATAGTATTCCGTTGAAAATCAAAGACATTTTATGTGTTTTAGGAATTCATGGCATCCTAAATGTTCAATTGAATTTAGGACATTGATTCAAGATAAATTTAACAAAAATCACATACTAATGATATGATATCACTTTTAAGATCTTGTAATCACAGTAGACTGGGAGCCCAAACATATATGGTGAACCTAAAATATCTTGACAACTTTATCTTGCAAGTCTCTATAAGCCATCTTTTGAAGGGGGTCAAAATTAAAAAATTGATGTCATAGTTCCAACCAACTTATCTACCCAAAAGGTTAAAATTTTATCTACAATATGCCTTCTTATAACTAAACTTCTAATACTAATTGTATTTTCCTTTAAATCCCTAATTCTTAAGAGCACTAAAAGCTAAGGCTTCTCTTTGCCCATTTCCTTTATTGCATATATTCTATTTGTTAAAAGGTTTGTTATTATTAGTATTCTTTGGTGGACGTTTACTTGTTTAAATATAGATGTTATGGTTTTTAACCATTGTCATGCTTTTTGTCCTTCCTTTCTTTATGTCATCCACCTCCTTAGTAAGAATAGTGGTCATCTCCTCTATAGTTCATTGCTCATTATAAGCATTGTAACTAGAAGTAATGGAGTCAAACTAAGATTGAAGAGTCCTTATAATAAACTACACATTGTAGTCCTTATTAAATTCTATACTGTTTTTCTTAATCTTATGATAACAAGTCACAATCTTGTTAATATGCTCTATAATCACAGTAACACCACTACAAATAGTGGAATGTAAAGTGCTCAAGATTTTATTCTTCTCATTTTTGGAGAACTTATTGTATTTTTTATTAATAGCTTTGAGAAATTCCTTAGCATTCTCAGTCTTAAGACTATTATCACATATAGGGTCCTTCATGTGATATCTCTATTAGATCGAAAACAAAAACATGCTTGTTTTGGATGAACGGTAGATTTCAAAAACTTTTTCTAAAATCATAATTCAGCTAATAATGCTTTCTCCTTAGAGCTTTCAAAATTCTTTACCCTTGCAGGTGTGGGAGGCAACTCATCACATTCAAGCTCCTCCTCAACTACTTCCTCATCCTCATCGCTGAAGTTAACTTGCTTCCCACTTCAAAGAGTGATGGCATTCAAACCATTAGTGTTTATAACAGTGTTTGAGGAAATAGTGCCACTGCTTCTAGCTTGTTGCTCACTCATATTATTGGATAGCTGAGTGACATAAGAGTTGATGTTTTCAGTCTTTGTCTCCCATTGCTCCATTATTTTTTCTAGGTCATTAAATTTGACAGCATTCTTAGAAGAGACTTGTTGAACCAGAGAAGCTAGGGAATTGAACTTGTTGTCATTGGAAGTCCTCTCCTTCTTCACCAATGCCATCATATTATGCAAAAGTTGATTTGTGTCTTCCTTCTGTGGAACAGTTAAAGCTTATTGTTGGTTTTGGAACCGGTTAGTAGATGGACCAGCCCCTCCACCTTGCTGGAATCTGTTTGGAGGTCTACTTTCATCATTTCTCTAACTAAATCGGGGATTTGATTTCCATCCCTCGTTACATTTATTAGAATAAGGGTCCCACTTCTGATTTGGCCGACCCTGATAGGTAGCAGATACCTCTTTATAACGATTGGGACAGACACTAGAAACATGTATCACAGAACCACAAGTTTCGCAACTAGGTGCAATAAGATCCATAGGAGTTGATGGATGATGCACACTCAGATTTTTTAACTCTGCAGTAATGAGGGATAGTTGGGTAGTCATTTTATTCTCCAAAGAGTCGACCTTAGACTCAAGACTTTCCACTCTTCTAGAGTGAACTGTTGAAGCTCCCAACTCATGTACTTGTCTAGTGTCCCTAGCACTGTACTGTTGGGGATTTAGAGCCATTTTCTTAGTCAGATCCCAAGCCTCTTCAGCGATGAGGTCTATTAGTGAACCTCCTGAGGCCTCATCCAACATACCCTTGTCTTAACTCTTCAACCCATTATAAAATTATTGCACCAACTGCTTGTCTAGTATTTGATGGTGAGGGCATCTTGACAATAGATCCTAAAAACGGTTCTAATAATCGAAGGACTCATCATAGTCTTGTCGTGTAGAGTAAATCTCCTTTCTCATTGAGGAAGTTATAGAGGCAGGAAAGTACTTCTCCAAGAATTCCTTTCTCAAATTTCCCCAGCTGTGGTAGGCATTCGCCACATGTCTCGGAAGGCTCATATACCACTCCTATGCTTTACCCTCTAAGGATAGATGAAAGACTTTCCATAGCACTTGATCTAGAGAAGCGCCCACCGGTTTCATGCTCTGGTAAATCATAGACAGCGATTGCAAGTGGATGTAGGGATCTTCTCCTATCAAACCATGAAATTTCAGAAGAGAGTTAATAAGCAATCCTTTAATCTCAAAATTCACATCAAAATTAGGGCAAGCAGTAGTAAAAGGATCATAATTCACATCATAGGTAGTAGCTTCCCTAATGCTCCTCCTTCGAAGGTTTCCATTCTTCTTACCAACACCTCCTGCTCCCTATTCCCTCTGTTATCACCATTCCTAGGTTGGTTAGCATTAAGCTTAGGGTTTTACAGATTAGCTGAATTTTCAACCATTATCTCGCCTTCTAATGATTCACTCTCACTACTTGACAGACTAGACTCCACTGAGATAGTCTCCTCTTCAATAACTACCTTGCTTGTCCCTTCTACTCTCTTCTCCTTTCTAATTTTTCTCAGGCTTCTCTCAATTTCAGGGTTGAAGGGTATGAGTCTGGTTTCTGGGGCATGCATGGGAAAAATTCAAAAGAGAATAAAAATGAATAAAATTGACTTGCAACCTCACAAAGTCAAGTAAAAAGATGAGATGTGATGGATGCAAGTGTATGTGTATGTGAAAGTATGTATGCACAGGTAAAGAAATTTTCAAAGCTATGCAGGAAAGCTGGCCACGGCGAAAGTTCACAGAAAGTAGCAAACAGACTCTGAATTATGATGTAAAATGCTAAGTATATAAAAAAATGAAGAAAGTCAGTATCTTTGTTTGTATTTCCAAAAATTTTGATGCTATGCAAAATGAAAACCTATACTATCGATAAGGTTGAAGCTAAACTATCTAGAATGCAATCTAAAAACAAAACTTTTAACCCCACTTAGCAGCAAAATGACAGAAGTTAACCTAGAGAACCAATTTCTTGGTTCCCAAGCAACAGCGCCATTTCATTCACACCTGGTCGTTAAACCCTTGGAGGTTGAATCAAAATAATCCAAGGATTGCACTATAGGGTGCAACCCCAAGTCGTTCTCTTAATCGGAACCTAAAATGAATGAACCTAAGTTAACATATGTGGTAGGCTATGCAAGCTAATTTTAAAAAGGGGGGTTTTGATTTTTGAAATCAATAATTAAACTAATTTGAATTGTAAAACAAATTTTTGGATTTTTGGGATATAGAAAATGGAAAGATGAAAAACAATAGATTAAACAGTGATAGGATCCTCTTGAAAGTGAGCTCCCGCTACCATGGTTCGAAATTGATTTCAGTTAGAGTAGGAATCACTAAGTTTCAAAATGGTAAACCTTAAGGTATTCTTTAAGTCCATAATCTTAATCAATGGGACTCCATTTCTTAAGATCCTATTAGGAGCTCTTAGTGTGTGTAGTAGGATCAGCCAATGCAATAGGTCAAATGAAATTTAGAATCAACCCAATATCAAACATAACCATGCAAGATAAGAGAGAATCAACAAAATTACAAATAGACATATATGAAACTTCATATATTTAAGCTCAAAATTCTACATAAACCAATCCAAACTGCACATAATGAATATCCAACATTTGATTAAGCTATAATCAAGTAGCTCAACTACAAATCACAAATCCTAGACCTAGGAATTCATAAATTCATAGCTAAACCATGGATTAAACTACTCCCCTTTTAAGCTCATTAAACTCCAGCCATTGCTACACCTTCAAGAGGAAAGGAAACGTCTAGCCACTCAATGCACTTAGAAGCTTCACAACTGGGAATGAATTTAAGTCACCCATAGTGGAGATTTGATAGTGGAAAAATGGAAGAAATTAGGGTTAGATGAGAGAAAGATGATAGGTGGTCGTGGGTGGTTACTCTCTCTGGTCCCCCCTGTCCACTTATCCCGAAAATAGGGTTTTTAATTGGTATTCAGGTTGGTTTGCACGAATGGGTAAATGAATTTTCCGAAAATAGTTTAGGTCTGGGTTGTTGATTCAAAGGGTTCGCCGCAGCAAACTTCCAAGTTCGCCGCGACAAACTTTTCCTGAGAGGTTTTCTTTCTTCATCTTGTGACTTTGCAATTTCTTGGTCTTCACTTTTGGCTCTACTCTTAAGTGTCCTGCAATGAAAAGCAATAGTTTCCAATATCAATTGTTCTGGAAACCAAGTGAGTGCAATTACTAACTAATTATGACAATTTTACCCTCAAACCACATTAATTCAAAACAAGCTCTCTTAAGCTAAATTAAGCACAATATCCAACAAAAAGGGCCGAAAAGTATAACAAAAACCATGAAATTGTCATTAAATAATATAGAAAACTTGGGTTCAATCACTTGGTACCTTATAACTAGTTATATTATGCTAATACAAATAAAACCAAACTCTTTCATTTCAATATTGTAATTGGAAGAAAATTAAGATATATGTAAATATACTTGCTTTCCAGGGCACTATATTTACATAACCCTAACAAGCTCATAATTATCAACAACATCAGTTCAAGTGCTTCTTAATCAACAACATCGGTTCAAGTGCTCTTAGTCATCATAAATGTTCTTATCATGAGTAGAAGTTTTAATAGTGGGTTTAAGATGTGAGTCCTCTTTTAACATCAAGTCTAATTTCATTATTGTTAAATTGATATGAGAGATTCATCCTATTATCTATTATTAGTCCCATTAAGCTTCAAATTGGTAAAGAATTGAGGATTGTTCAGCTAAAGAAAAACCATAACAATAATATTAATAAACATGTAAAACAAGATCTTACTATTAACCTTACCTTTAACTTCCATAAATGATCCACAAAAGTAATCACCAAATATTAGAGTCAATTGAGCTTAAAAGATGGACTTATTCACAGGTAAGAGCAATACACAATCAAATAATCAATAAACTATCGATAAGATAATAAAATTGCGTTGGTTCATAATATTTAATGAATTATTTTCACCAATCTAAGTATCCTACCAAACAGTAAACTCATCAGTAAGATAATGTTAATTTCCAGATGAATCTTTACAAAGAGATGTATTACTATTGAAAGGAAACAATATTGATAAACTATATTTGAATTGACAAACTTATGAGATATAAATTCAACAATACATAATATTGAATTATATCATAACAATTAGTATAATCAAAATACTAAATTAAATAAATAATAACTAGTCAAAAACAATATATAAGGTTACTTAAAATTAACAAAATGATCGTGTAAATAAATAAAATTCTCTATGTTAGGCACTATTATGCCTATGAAAGCTCACTTTTTTATTTTTCTGTTCTACTATAACAGAAGCAGTGATTAAAAAGCACAAGCTCCTTATGAATGTTTTGCATTAACCTCAAATTGGTGCTTTCCTTCAGCTCTTTGCAAATCTTCATTTCCTTTTCTTCTTTTTTTTTTGAAAGATAAAAGAATTCATTCATTAAGCCGTAAAAAGGCATCAACAAGTCCTTACAAAGTTGGATTAAACATGAATAAAAGGCAAGGATTTTGTAACATTTCTGAGAAAAAGCTATATTTAAGAGATTCCATTGTCTTCTATAGAAAGAGCTCAATTGTTCTTGCATGTGATGAGCTACCAATGTTTCTCATCTCCAACAATAAAACTTGTGAGCTAAGACGTGCTTATTAGTGTTGATCTTGTTGAAAACTTCGTGATTTCTCTCTCCAAATGGAGTAGACTGTACTGTTGAAGCTAAGGCTTAAGTGGACTCTATTTTTCTTCATTGATCTAAATTTATGATTAGCTCATTCCAATATTTTGCTCCAATATGATTCATGATAGTAAAGGCTACAATTGTGCAAGATACTGGCCCAAATGGAGGCTGAATAACCACACTTAAAGTAAAGGTGATCTATGCTTTCAAGCTCACTGCAACATAGTTCATATAATTTGTCTTTAGATCCCATAATTATGTCTTAGTTTTCAACCTCTTCATAACTACAAGTGAAGTATTAAAAGAAACTTTAAACTTTGAGGACCCTTTCCAAACAAGATTATACTAAAGAATAAGAGGATGAGAGGGCTTGAGAGCTTGATGCATGCAGAGTTTGAAAAGTTTCCATTATGATTTAAAAAACATAAAGGTTTGTCTAGAGTAGATGAGTTGGGTATATAGTTGGGAAAATAATTTTTTAATCTCTCAGTGCCCCTGCCTTGCAAATGCTAAGAGTTATTCACAATTATTTTGTTGACTCTTTTATGAGATGGGATTTTGGTGTAAAGAGAATAGGTATCCTCTCTAAGATATAAAGGACCAAGAGAAGTCCAATTGTCATACCAAACCATATTCGTTCCTCATTCCCAATCTAAATTTTGATTTGTTGATGGGCACTACCTGTTGCTCAGAATCTAAATAAAGGGCCTTGAAAATTCATTCCTCTCATAATATTTCCTATTTCTTCTTTTCACTCTCTTGCTTGAATTATTTAATTATATACGAATAAAACTCGTAGAAAGAAGAAATAGAAAATATTAGCATTTGAATGACACCCCCGAGTTAAAAACAGAGGTATGTTGGACACAATTTGGACCATTTGCTAGAATTTGAACTCATTATGTGTTAATTTGTAGTGCTTATTTTATTATAACTATGCATAACAATCTTATCCTTGTTTTAATGCATAATTTACACATCAAGTATATTTTGCTTATAAATGTGGCATTTGTGCATTCACAAACTCGGATTAAGTTTTATGCCGACACTTTATATTTCACTTTAAATAATATACCGAGATTTCGTCTTTCATTTTAAGTTAATTACTCATGCAGCATCCACGTGCGTTGAAAGTATCCTGATGAGTAATATAACTAACAGCTAGAGTCAACCCATAACTCAAGAGCCAGAGCCACCGTACTTGAAAGTGATGGAAGTCTCCCAACTTGAAATCTTTTTTTCAAGTTGAAGATATGCCGCCAGCGTACATGAAGTGACAAAAGTCTCCCTAACTTGAAATCTTTTTCTCAAGCTGAAGAATGAGCAACAGCAAGTACTCGTTATGTTTTTTATCCAAACTAAACAATAATGTGTGTGTGTGTGTGTGTGTATATATATGTAGAATTTAATCATTAACAAGATGATACACCAGAGTGAATCCAAGTGGCAACCATTAACATACAATATACAGAGAAGAATAGTAAGCTTTGAAACAATGTATTGTTTGAGGACAATATTAAGAATCGTTCCTGAAGGTCTCTCTTTGTTTTATGTGAAAACCTGTGATGCTGCCAATAATTGGATTGAGATATAAATGCAAATTAAAGAACTTAATTACTTTGAATTGCATACCACTGCTGTCATCTGCTATAACCAGTTTGCATTCAGTAACTTCTCTTAAGATGGGATTAAATCAATTTGCTCAAACTTGTAACGGAATAAGAAATGGATGAGCAATCAATGTACTCTTTCAGATTACACGCGCAGAGTCACCTGCTTCCAATACTAATACTGACGAGTCTGGATTAATTTGACTTGCCAATTCAGGCTGGGCATTTTGATACTCTTCCTTGACAAAAGAAACGGCTTCTGCTGCCAGATCAGCATCAACAAATGCAACACAACATCCTCTAAATCCTGCACCACTGAATCTTGCTCCATACACACCAGGAGCCCTCAGAAGAATCTTGTAAAGTTGTATCAGTGGATCACAACCTTAAAAAACAATAGATATTTAGGGTAATTAGAGGGCAGTGTAGTTATGCAGTATAACTACAAAATAAGTAATCATGACTAAGTAAACAACAAAATCAAATCCATTTTCAGAAGTAGCTTGTCATTGATCATATTTAGTCCATATATGAAACACCGCAACTTACTGAAATTACAATTCAGCAGAGCATTTATGCAAAAGCTTCCGAGGAAAAAAAACAACATTTTGAAGGGAAAAACAGCAGTGTGTACTGGCCAAGAGAAAAACAAATTGTTATAACCGTCAGATGTGGAACTAGAGTACCCAAAACTTTTGGAGGCAAGTTGTTCGTTGAAAATGAAAATGTTAATTCATAAAGAAGTTTACCAGGAAAATGAAATGTTGAATTGAAGATGTGCAATATCTTGCTTAGAAGCAACCAAATGATGAAGAAACTCATTTTTACATATCCCTAATTGGCTATAAAAATACTAATTGACAGTCATTTTATCCCAAAAATATGTTGGTAAAGTTCTTGTTAGTTGTTCAAATTGGGTCTTCGATTTTAAGGGCAAAACCATAATTGTCTAGGGATGGCAATGGGCTGGCCCATCATGCTATACCGCACTCATAGTTCTCAATGGAACTTTGTCCAGAGGCTGAAATGAGCTTTCCAAATTCTTCCAAGTTACCAGAGGTCCAAGCTTCAAGTCCTGGAACGATCATCACGTAATGTAACAACAAACAGAGTATAAATTTAAGCATAAACATGTTTGGAATTTAATTGATCTTGCACCTTCTATAACTCGCTTATTCTCCGAGAAATAGTGTTCTGCCCTTTTAGCAATGTTAGGCTCTAGTTTCCCCTGCAGAAATGGAGATACAAATATTAGAAACTAATCACAAACATGGTAACTTATAACTATTTGTTGCATAAAAGTAGTAGGAAAAGTTTGTATAGCATGCAACTATGCATAGAGGAATTAATGTTATTATGCACCAGTGTTACAAACCCTTCTTCCAAATCTCTCTTTCTTCATGCTAATCCTAGATATCCCAGCATATCCAATCCAACACTTGACTTATCATTTTGCAGCAACTGCTGCTGCCTTTTCATCATGTTATTCAATTTCTTCCATGTTTTTGTATTCTTCCCTTAGAGAAGTAAAACTCAAGATGTTCTGTTAAAGGGTACCATAGGAATGAGAACTCATAAACATTTTGATTTTATGCAAATCTAAGGACTATAACAAGAAAGAGGACTTGCGAAATCAATCATATCAGGACTAGGCTCATAATATCTCATCACTAGTACTTTGACACATTAATCCATTTGTCTGTGTATTGTTTTAGGATTAATTACACAAGGACTCCTATAATATAGCTATTGTTTGTAAAACCCTTGTGGTTTGAATTTAACTCTAGAAGTTTCTATTGCTTGATAGTGGTCAAACTTTATTCTTTTGCCAGTATTTTATTCCGTATTTTACAGAATTGTTAATATAGAGTGATCCTTCGAGTGATGACACACTAGCAACTCCCTTGCCTTCTTTAGCTAGTGCATTAGCACTCATTGCTTCAGCTTAGAAACAGAGGAAAACGTTGCAAAAGTATCAGACATTTATGCACATTTGGGACACACAGAACGTTAATTCCACTTTGGCTATTTGTCTGACATAAAATTGAGAATCTTCATCGAACATATCTCTTCAGGAATTCTAATTTTAGGATTGAAGAAATGCACTTCTTAGTGACTCACTTTCACAATGATTTGATATCTGTTAGGAATATAAGTACTAAACATGCAATCACAATCCTAATGTGAAATTCAAATGTGACGTCGGAGTTTAGTATGTTAAAGCAATGTTGGCTTCTTCATATTTTTTGGTTGCCAAGTTAAACGCTTAGCAAAGGAAATAAACCATCACAAGACTTCTACCTAACATGAGAAATTTTCGAGGAATCTAGAACTGCCCAACATTCAACAATTGGCATGTCGAAAACATAATTTTTTCTGGTACGGAGAAACTCCTAAGAAAAAGAGACAAATTTAGAATATGATCATACGACACTTTTTGGTAGGATTTAACTAAGCAAATGGCCCATTATTCAAAGTTATGATAGAAGAGTAGCTACGATGTCATTATAGTTACTAGTATTTAAGAGCAAATGTAACCTCTTGCAAGATCCGGCAGGGGCCAGCATTTAAGATGCTTCTTCGTGAAATAACCATTCCTTAATCATCTAGAGGAAGGTAGAGACAAAAGAGAAGTACTCTAATGATTCTTTTTTTTTTTTTTTGAGTCCTTGATAATGAAGTTGCAGGTTAAAGAAGGTGCTCATCATAACAACTGATAAGCGAATTATAATTTTGATTTTGATAATAAGAAAAATTATCAGCAGGCAATATGGAACAATGGCATTCTTTGCGTTTTTCTTTTTTATGATAGTATCTATTGAAACAACAAACTACTTTTTCCTTTAAATACCTCAAGCATTTTGGTTTCAAGATTTTTTATGTAAGACTGATAGCTTGCCAAAGTTCAGAGCTCAAGGATGATCGAGTTTCCAAGAATTTCAGAGAAAAGCTAGAGATAAAAGAAAGAACAAAGAGGGAGAAAGAGAGAGAAATATTCTTCATTGATTTCACAGATGAGATCTTCGCACATGGTTAGGTGCTCAAATGGGCAATTCTGTTACGCCTACCCACATGGGTACAAAAAGAAAGGGAAAAATAAGCGGTAAAATTAGAAAAACAACCAATAAAAGGAAGTCTCGTCAGCATGCCTCCGAAACACAGCGTATCATCCCTTCTACCTTAAATTGGCTCTTGTCTCATGAGCTCATGAACCCAGGAAACTTCTTTTCCAAATATTCAGCCCATTCCTAGGACGCATCTTCCAAACCAGCATGTCTCCACTGTACCAAAAATCATGTAGCTACCCTATTGCCCCTTTTTCCAATCCTTCTCTCCAAAATCTTGACGGGAACCTTAGGAGGATTCAAATAATCAATGGGGAAATGTGGTGTCGCTATTGAATCATCAATCTTCTTCTTGAGAACTGAGAAATGAAACACATGATGAACACGAGCTTCCTCCGCCAATCCCAAATGATAGGCTACTATGCCTATCGTGTTTTTTGCTTGAAACGGGTGACAATAGCAAGGTTCATGTTACGGTTTGATCCAATTGCAAGGTATGAGACTTGAATCCCATATTGATTAAATACAAAGTTAGTGTGAGATTTATACAGACTTTGGGCTCTCCACCCTCACAAGCTAGCGATTGGAGTGTGGCTCTCCTAAAGTCCTTATCAATTGGTATCAGAGCCAGTCTTAAAGTGGTCGCCTACGGAGTGATGGCTTATGAATGCCAGCCGTGACCAACAAGGAGTGGTGGCCCACGGGGTGATGGCTTATGAATGCCAGCCGTGACCAACAAGGATCTCGGAGTGGTGACCTGGAAGTGTCAGCCACGACCAATGAGGACGTTGGTCCTTCTAAGGGGACCAATTTTGCGATTTGATCCAATTGTAAAGTATGGGACTTGGATCTTATATTGATTAAATAGAAAGTTGGTGTCAGATTTATAAGGACTTTGGGCTCTCCACTCTCACAAGCTAGCTTTTGGGGTGTGGCTCTCCTAAAGTTCTTATCAGTTCAAGCTTGTGTGACCTACCCTGCCTTAGTGTGTGTTGTTTGTACTTGGATAATTTGAGATATACCTAATCCCCCACCTGAAACTCCCTTTCTGAGCTTCCCTGATCTGTTAATGCTTTCATCCTCTATTGTGCCCTTGCTAGATTGTCCTTGAGTTGTTTCATGACCCTCTCACTGGCCATTAAACTCCTGTCCGTAGCCTCTACCTTAGTTTCACCTGAAACATAAGGGACGTGGATGGGTGGTGGTTAACCATAGATTACCTCATAGGGACTGAATCCTGTTGCCGAATGGTAGTTAGTGTTGTACCACCACTCAACTAAGGAAGCCACTTCACCCAATCTTTCGGCTTCTCCCCAGTCATACATCGAAGGTAGATCTCTAAATAACAGTTTATAACTTCTGTTTGACCATTGGTCTGCAGATGATAAGCTGTTGAGATCTTCAAGTTAACCCCTTGCAATTTCATTAGCTCCTTCCAAAAATTGCTCATAAAGATTCTATCTCTATCACTAACTATATCCGCTGGGGTCCTATGCAACTTGTATACTTGCTCCATGAAAGCTTCAGCCATAATACTAGCTGAATAAGGGTGAGTTAGTGCAATAAAATGGGAATAGTGCAATAAAATGGGAAGCTTCACTCAATCGATCAACCAGTACTAAGATAATATCCTTCCCTCCTGATTTGGGCAATCCCTCGATAAAATCCATGGAGATGCTTGACCAAACTGATGTTGGAATCAGTAAAGGTTGGAGTAGACCCAATGATGCTACTGTCTCGTATTTGTTTCGTTGGCACACTTCACAACTTCAGATGAATTCTTGTACATCATTCCACATTCCTTCCAAAAGCAAAACTCAGCTATCTTTTTCTTTGTAGCTACTATCTCTGAATGTCCCCAACCAACCACCCATCATGTACTAATTTGATAGTTTTGGTGCGCAATTTCATAATATTTCGTACCACCAACTTCCATTTTCATTTCAAACTTTGCTGGTCCAATTGATACTTTGGATGTTGTGTGGGTTCAACCTTCTGTTCTTCCAAGATTTTCTTTAACTTTGGATCATCTTCACAATTGTCTCGGATTTCTTTGATCAGAGTAGTAAATGTGGTTATGGCTTTGGCCAAAAGCTCTGGAATGTGCACCATAGAAAGCAAAGTTGCAACTATGTTAACTTTGCCCTTCTGATACTGAACCTCGAAATCATAGGGGAGAAGCTTCGTGATTAGCTTTTGATGGACCGGTGTAAGGATTCTTTGTTCTAACATGTGCTTTAAACTCTGATGGTCTGTTTTAATGATAAAATGAACTCCAAGCAGATATGATATCCACTTTTGCACCGCCAACACCACTGCTAGGAATTCTTTCTCATAGGTTGAAAGGGCAAGCTATCTTGGGGCCAAAGCTTTACCTATATAAGCAATTGGATGACCATTTCACCGTAGCACTGCACCAATCCCTTCATTGCACGTGTCGGTTTCTACAGCAAAAGGCTTCTTGAAGTCAGGTAGGGCTAAGACAGGAGCAACAGTCATTAACTTCTTCAATTCTTCAAAAGCCACGTCTGCCTTCTCTGTCCATGCGAACGCATCCTTCTTCAACAAACAGGTTAAGGGTCAAGCTATGATGCTATCTTGTTGAATAAATCGACGATAGTATCCATTCAAGCCCAAAAATCCCCGCAGTTGTTTGATGTTTGTGGATTTTGGCCACTATAGCATGGCTTCCACCTTGCTAGGATCGGTTGCAACTCTAGCCTTGCTAATCACGTGCCCAAGATAATCGATGCTTGGTACTGCAAAGCTGCACTTGTTAGCTTTAATGAGCAAAGCATGAGCTTTCAAAACATCAAGTACCTATCGTAAGTGTTGCTGGTGGGTTGGCCAATCCTCATTATAAACTAGGATGTTGTCGAAGAAAACTAAGACAAACTTCCGTAAGTAGCTTTGGAAGATGGAGTTCACTGGTGAGACCAAAGGGCATCACCATGAATTGAAAATGACCATGGCGTGTTCGAAATGCCGTTTTGTCCACATCTTATTCTCGCATCCTAATCTAGTGATAACCCGATCTCAACTCCAGCTTTGGAAAAATTGAAGCACCCTTCAATTCATCCAACAACTCCTCTATAACCAGAATGAGAAACTTATCTTTAATAGTGGCTCGGTTTAATTGTTTGTAATCAACACATAGACACCATGTCCCATCTTTTTTCTTCACTAGAATAACGGGAGATGAGTATGGGCTCTGACTAGGACGTATAAGTCCCAAAGCTAGCATCTTTTGTATATAAATACATGTAAATTCATTCAAGAAATATATTGAATTCTTCAAATTCTTCATGGTATCAGAGACGTGCCCTATTTAGGAGATTGAGTTTCCTCTCTTCTGGCACCATTTTTTTCTGGTCAGAAACTTTTTTTTAGTTTTTTTACAGAAACCCTAGAAATTTTTAGTTGTTCGTACCTATTGTTTATCAAAGCTAGAAAATTATAGGGATATATTAATGGGGATAAGAAAAAACCCAAAACCTCTGATTCTACTTATAGTCAATGGGATTCAGAAAATTCACTTGTCATGTCCTGGCTCCTTAATTCCATGCAACCCCAGATTTCAAAACAATATTTGTTGCTTGACACTGCTGAAAAGATATGGAATGC
>JAOQML010000008.1:30307939-30341876 GCA_027568935.1 Erythroxylum urbanii
TGATCGTCACTTCATCAAGGAAAAAATTGCAAGCGACGTCTTGAGTTTATTTCATGTGTCATCAGAAAAGCAGCTAGTTGATGTGCTTACAAAAGGTCTCTTTCATACACTAGTTTGCAAGTTGGGCATGTGCGACATATTTGCACTAACTTGAGGGGGAGTGTTGAATAGCTAGCTGTAAATTAGTGTTGTTTTCTAATTTAATTGTTTCCTTATTTAGTTCTTTCCTTAGCTGCTATAGAATTTGTATATAAATACATGTAAATTCATTTAAGAAATATATTGAATTCTTCAAATTCTTCAATAAGGTTGCACATTAATGGGTTGTGTCTTTGGAGTTGAGACAATATTGTGATCTAACTCATAGTGTGGAGGTAAAGACTTGGGCTCTTGGAACAATTCTTCATACTGATTTAACACTGTAGACAATTCTTCTTTCAATTCCTCTGGCGTGTTGCACCATGCAGGTTGCAACTCAACCCCACTGACCTATATGAGAAAATCCTGATCCTCTTCCCCACTCAAAACCCCTTGCCACCATGTTTGATTCTTCCTTGGAGTTGAAGCCACCACTTTAGTTTGTGGGGTTCCTTTTAATTTCACTTTCTTTCCTTCATAAGTGAATTGCATGACCATTTTTTCATAGTCCCAATTCACTTCCCCTAGTCTTCGAAGCCACTATATTCCTAGAATTAATTCACACCCCCCAGTGGCATCAGCATTACATCATCAACAAATTCATAGCCTCCTCACTCCCATTTAAGCCCCCTTTAGAGACCCTTAACGGGTTCTAGATGACCATTGGCTATTGTGACTTCTAATGGTTCTAGATCCTCAATTTCCCAGCCTAACTTCGGAAGGATGACTGAGTTTCTAGGAATTTAAGAGAAAAAGTGGAGATAAAATAAAGAATAGAGAGGGAGAGGGAGAAGGAAATTAGAGAGAGAAATATTCTTCGTTGATTTCACAGATGAGATCCTCGTATATGGTTGGGTGCTCAAATGGGCAATTCTGTTACGCCTACCCACATGGGTACAAACAAAAAGGGAAAATAACAGGTTAACTTAGAAAAACAGCCAGTAAAAAGAAGCCTAGTCAGTGTGCCTCTGAAACACAGTGTATTGAAAACATGCCAGTAATTCGATAAAACAAATAAGTCAAGTCAACATACCCAATGTACAAGGCCTCCTGTTTTGTGGGGGTCTGAGGAGGGTCATCGATTTACGCAGCCATACCTTTGTATTTTTACAAAGAGGCTATTTCTATGATTCGAGCCTGTGACCTTCTAATCACAAAGAAGCAACTTTTACCAGTTGCTTCAAGGCTCTCCCTCAATTCAATAAAATAGATATATATTATAAAACCTAGAGCTGCTAGAAATTTTTTGTGTATTGGAATCTACGATTTTAGGGTTGAAATTTATAAAATTGAAGAGCTAATAGAAAAGATAGATATAAGAATGACTCCTTGGGAAAATATAGACATAAGAATCACATCAATAAATTTCTCTGAATCACTTGAGAGTTTAGAAAGTAGTACTAATATCTAAGAATCACTTTTAACAAAATAAAGTCCCATACTTTAAAAAATCAATTTATCTTATTCGTTAATGTTTAAATGCACAGATGTATACATAACGAAAGTTATTAAACCCTGGTCCAAATGGAATAGGAATTCCAACTAAATAAGTAAAATAGGTATAGAACACTTCTCTAAGAAAGATTTTATTTTTCCCCAGCAGACTTATCTAAACTAATAAGAATAAAATAAAATAGAAGTACTTGAATTTCTTTCTCAATAAAGGAAAAATTAATAACTAAGAAATAACTAAATTTACATTTTGGCTCAATGGAACATTTAGCTCACCCTTTACAAATTAATGAAGGAAATGAAACTCCAACATTATGCTGAGCATGAATTCTTAATATTTTGAGAAATCAATTTTATCACAAATTTAGCTCTAGGAACAACCAAAGAAAAAAGAAGAAATATCTTTCCCCAAAGTTGAGAACTTAAATAGAAAATAAAGAAAATTTAGTTACCTTGTACATTTTATACACCTCTGGTTCAACTGTTTGATCAAAAGTGTGAAGGGGTCATTTGTAATGTAAAGGCAAAATGGGGAAAAAAGAGAAATAGAAGCATAAATTTAGGATACTTGCCATTGCACAGGAGTGGCTCCATCTTCTCATTTCCCGAAGTTCTATGGATTAGATATAACATAAAATAGAAAAACAAATGTTACAATAAATTCTTTGATTGATTAATAGAAAAAAAAAAGGAAAATAATTAAGATCTATATTTTTATCAGACTATGATCAAGGCAAGCATACTAACCATAAAGAAAAACTAACTATTGCAAGGTGAAGATTTGTCAAATAAGTTCTCACATTGTACTATTGACAATTTAACTAGTCACTATGGAAACAGAACCACTATCTGCAAACTTCAAATGAAAATGAACTAAAACCAAGAATCTCCAAAAGAAATGAACTGAGAACACCAAATGTGCAGCCCTTTTGGAATCTTCAAATGTTGGAATCTCCAAATATGCTATTGTTAGGAGCATTATGTTCATGGCGTGTGAACTTCACACACATGGGACTATTCTCGATTTCCTCTTATTAAAAGTTGACTAATTAGAGTTAAAAACCTGTTCCCTAATACCCTCGCATGCAAGTGAGACTACATTACAAAGTTGTCCAGTATCAATAAGGGACAAATAACACATGTCCTATAATAGAAGGAAAATGTGGAAGTGCGATAGATTCAAGCAACAACAAATTTTGGGAAAGAAAAAGAGAAGAAGAAAGAATGAAATGACTGGATATTTAGGACAAAAAAAGGAATATGCAAGGAACAGGAGGTCCAAGTCCATAAATAAATAATAATCTTACAAAAATAGGTTTGCTAGGTTTTAAAGCTGTTGAAACTCATCCTGATCCTAATCTGAAACTTGATATTGTTAAAGCTGAAGATGTGTTTGATTGGGAGAAGTTTTAAAGTCCAGTGTGCAAATTAGCTTAATTGTCTCATACCTATCCTCGTATCATTTTTGCTGCAAGTATGGTTAGCCAATATATTTACTCGCCTGGATAAGGACATTTTGATGCAGCTTATAGGATATTAAGATACGTCAAAGATCTCTTGGAAAGGGTCCTATGTTTCAAAAATGTGACAACTTAAAAATGAAGTCTATACAAATGTAGATAGGGCTAGTTGCACCATTGATAGACAATCAACTTCAGGCTACTGAAACTTTATTGGAGAAAATATTGTTACATAACTAAGCAAAAAATAGAATGTTGTGGCTCGAAGTGGAGTGAGGTAGAGTTCAGGTCTCTTGCCCATGGAATTTGCAAGGAAATGGGAATAAAAAGACCACTAGGAAATTAAATTGCAACTATAAATCTATGCATCTTGTACTATTATAAAAAATACAATATATAACTTTTACAATTCAAGTTTATAATTACTTCTTTTTAGTACATCCATTCTTTCGTAGTCTTCCATTTTACTCTAATAAAGTGCAAGCAGACGATCTTTTGGCATGTCAAGTGACTGCTCAATTTTGAACCAGCTAAAATCACTAACCCACCTATTGCTCAAATGTACTACCATAGGTCTTGGCCAAATGACTTGTCCTAACACAAATTAGGAAAGCATATTTACACACTGTCAACATCAATCACCCTAACTAATTCCCTTGATTAAGGCTTGATTCAATCTCCTATATTTGCACACTGTCAATATTAACATTGGTATAACTAATAGCAAATATTATCCAAAAGTTTTCTTTTACAACACTAAAGTTACTAGTTTAGCTATAGGATAAGAAATGAAATTAGAAAATTCTGAACAAGATGAAGAAAACCACAAATCTTTCTAAAAGAAACCCACAGGGAGAGATAATATGCTTGTAGATGAAATTATTTTGACTTTATACAACGTGAAGGCAAAGGTCCAAGACAAAGAAGGAGATCGTGATTTTCTCCACCCACAAACATAACCTCAAAAAGATAAATGGATGGATAGGTAGGGATGAAAGGTAGGATGAATCAAAAAGCAAGAATGCCAATGTTCTACTCTAGGGATTACAGAATTGCATCTTCAGTTGTTCCATCTAATATACGTACATTCCAATCTACTTGCTCTTTCTTTCTTTTATGAAAACCATAAATTAGCATTTCCGACAATAGTAGTAACTTACAATGCAATAAGTATATCCTAAAAATGCCTAAATTTTTTATTTTCTAAAATGTCAAATCCATAATTGAAGAAATATCTTAATGCCATCAGCGTAATGGGTCACATAATCAAACCAAAAACAACTAACCAGTAAGTATCGAGTTAGCATTCACTAGTGTTGTTGGCTTTTGGTGCTTTCAACTAATTAGATCATTAATTTGACATGATAATATTAACAAATAACCACAAGATCTATTTTCTGCCAAACGCTATTATCCAAAGTTAAAATTATGCATAGTTAAGTAGGCCTGTAACGGATTATGGTCTAGTCAAACTTAAAAGGGCCTTAGATGTGAACAACTTTATGCCCTTTTGGCATCGTTTATTTTAGAAGTTCTTGCACCTTTTATCTATACGAGCTTAATAATAAACGTATATGCAAGCATCATATATAGAAAATAAAATAAAAAGTGTGTATAACTATGATGAGAAGCAGAAAATTGAAGTATAGACACTTCAGAACCATCTAGTTAAAGAAGGGATGAACCATAAAATTGAAGTATAGACACTTCAGAACCATCTAGTTAAAGAAGGGATGAACCATACTTAAGAAGTACACTTGCAGCCTCCCGACATTCTGCCACTCGAAGATTATATCCAGGGTTATTAGTTAAAGCTTTTCTCAAGCCTGAAAATGCCAATAATATTTTGTAGGACTTCTGCAACTTCAATGGGCGTACAAGCTTATGCTCTTTAGTCTAAAATAGCAAATAATTCCAAAGACACAAGAAAAATATAAGCGTATCAAACAAAGTAGACAGTAGCATCATGTTAAATAACAGACCGATTAAAAGACAGTAGAACTAAAAAATGAAGAATAAAGTAATACATCAAAATTCTAGCAAATAAAGAAAGGGAAAATATGAAGAATGTCTATAATTCTTCTATCCAACTGCCTATAATTCTTCTATCCAACCTGAGAATGACCAAAGAAACTAAATCTAATCTATGGAATATCAGTCATACAAATTAATCAAACTTTGCAATACAGCAAGTTACAAAGAAATTAAATCTGAACCTTATAATTGAGACTAAATTAAGGATTTGTTAGTTTATCAATATGAAAATGGAAAAGAATCCAATACTTACCTTGCAGTTCATGCATGTTAGGCAACCACAGCTTGAAAGGAGTATTGCCGACTGATCCAGTATGCCATTTTTCAGACCCAAATATTCATTTTCTATAAGTCTGCGAATAAATCAGTATAGCCTTGTGAACCAACTTTTCCTGCTTTTTAAAGAAAGACAGGCATCAAACGCGTAACGAAATGTTACACGCCAAATTTGGAAGTGGCACTAACAATGCAGCTACTGATCGTGATATAACATCAAAGACAAGGGCAAACATGCTGTAATGACCTAACTAATGACAGCATCACAAAGTTGTTAACAGGGCCTCATTTGTAACAATATCATATTTTACACATTTCTCGTCAAATGGGAATCTAATCCTACCTATTCAGTTCTCTTATGAATGAAAGTGATAAGCCTCCAATTAAGCTTTTCTACTCAAGAAGAAAGAAAGGAGAGGATACGCCCAACAATTCCTAAGAACAATATGGGGGGAGGGCTGTTATTTGTTAATTTTGCCTTGTTTGTTTTTAGCGAGATTCTAGAAGGTCGAGGTGGCACGGTTGTTTCTGCCTTATAACTTGTTTGTTAAGAGTGTCACGGGAGGGGAATATTTAGTTGGCAGAGGAGAGTAGAAAGGACAAGAAAAATGTACTAGGAATGAGAATGTTTATGGAGAGAATGACACTTTTCGAATGTTGCCTGTAAATTCCTTCCTGCTGATGTTAGGATTTTAACATTAGTATCATGTTCGGTACAAATCATTTTATGAAAAGATTGAAAGCATGAAAAAATCTCATTCTTGGCTTTCATCAAATAAACCCAAGTCAATCTTGTGCAACAATCAACAAAGGTCACAAACCATCTATAGCCAAAAAGAGAGGGATTTGGAATAGGATCCCAAATATCGGAATGAATTGTCATAAAAGCAACAGAACTCTTATTATTAAATAAATGATAAGAACTTCTAATGTGTTTAGCAAGTTCACATGCTTCACAAAACAAAGAATTAAAAGTTCTTTTAGCGAGAGATGTCCTAACCGTCAATGCCACTGTAGAATTTCCTTATTAATTACATCATTCCAAGAGAATTTTGATGTGCAACTATCGTGTGATTTTCTTCCAAGACATAAGACATCCCACAATCTACCAATTCCAATCCTCTGCCCTATGTGGAGATCCTAAAGAACACAATAGTCAGGGAAAAAATCAACTTTGCAATTGAGATCTTTAGTGATAGAATTGCTAGAGAGAAGGTTAATGGGAAAACAGGGTATATGGAGAACTGAGGATAAGTTGATATTGGGAGTATAGTTAACAGAACCTGTACTAGATTCGGAGGTAAAAGATCCATTTGCCTAGTTATGGAGAGAGAATGAGGGGGTGATATAGCTGACTAGGGAGAAGAGAGTAACAACAATTACTATCATCATTGTTAGAAAAGTAGGCCTGGTTTATCCAGGAAGGGGAGCACGCTCCAACTTGTTATTATCTCAAATACTATCAATAATACAATCTCTATTGAGACTCCTAACAGTTTATAAATGAAATAAAGGAAGACAAATTAGTTAACTACAAGCTTTAATTTGGTGGAATGAAAAGTGAAAATTTGAGTTGACAACAAAGACAACGAAGGCTAAAATTTACGTTATGCTAAAATTCATTATTAGATAGGAAGTAGTAGTAGGTGAAGAAAGAGGACAAAGTAATTCTTTCTTAATCTTTCTCTGAATATACAAGGAATATATAGGGCAAGTACAGTCCTAATTACCTCCTTAAATTAGGGAGAATCTATTTGTTCTAAGTAATAAAATCTCAACTAATTAATAGAATATCAACTAATTATCTATAGAGAATCAGTTAAAGATAATTAGCTGATTATTTCGATAATATCAACAATCCCACTCTTTTAAGCCAAATTATTTCATAAATTCCTTAAGTCATTGCCCTATATTTTTCCTCTGCACTACTTGTAGCTACCACACTTTGATTTTTACTATTCCAGGTTACTAGATTTTCCCACAAATAAGCTCAACATCAAGAAGTTGATCTTCTGTCAACAAGAGACCCTGCCCAATTTGCATCAGTGTAGACTTTAACTCTCTTTTGATCACTCTTCTTGAAGAATAATCCTTTCCTTGGAGTTCCCTTTAAGTTTCTTAAGATTCTGTACATTGCTTCCAAGTGTTCTTCATAGGGAGTATGTATAAACTGGCTTACCAAACTGACAGCAAAGGAAATATCCGGTTTGGTGTGAGAAAAAAAAGAAAAGCTTTCTAACCAATTCTTGATATCGTTCTGTATCTACTAGAACTCTTTCCTTAACTTCACCCTGCTTTGAGTTGAATTCCATAGGAGTATCTGATGGTTTACATCCACTCATCCCAATTTCTTCTAGAAGGTCCAGGATACACTTCCTTTGGGTGATTACCATGCCCTTCTTAGATCTAGCAATTTCCATCCCTAGGAAGCATCTAAGATACCCCATGTCTTTGATTTCAAACTCCTTTGAAAGATTCTTTTTAAAAATTTCAATTTTCTCAAAATCATCGCCAGTGAGGATAATGTAATCTACATAAACAATTCTGCAAAAGTTTTTATGAATAGAGTATGATCAGATTGCCCCTATAAGAAACCTTCAGACTTCACAAATCTTGCGAATCCTAAGGATTATTTCAACCCATATAAAGATTTGTTTTAGTTTGCATATCCTTTTCTCGAATCTTTCACCAAATCTTAAGGGAGACTCCATATACACCTCTTCTTCTAAATCTCCACTTAGGAAGGCATTTTTTACATCCAACTATCATAGAGTCCAATCTAGATTAACTGCTATAGAAAGCAACACTCTCACACTGTTTAGCTTAGCAACATGTGAAAATATTTCTAAATAATCTATGCCATGGGTACGAGATAACCATTTAGCAACAATGCAAGCCTTATATTGTAGAAAATAAAACCTGAACAAAGGAATAGGTATTACACTTCTTTCACTTTACATTGCCGCATAATATATAGACATTACAGGTGTCTATTTTAGGAATTGATAGTTGTACATGACAAGGTCCTGATTTGATTTAGCTAATTGTAGTTGTAAATGCTATGATCACGATCTGATTTAGCTAACTTATTGGAATCAAATATTCACCAAGAATATCTCTCAACACTCCCCATCAAGCTAGCCTAAAAATGTATTGCATGCCCAGCTTGCCAACTAGATCATTAAACTGTTTCTTAAGTAACCCTTTTGTGAGAATATCAGCCACCTGCTAAGAAGTAGGAACATATGGAATGCAAACGGTGTCATTTTCGATTTTCTCCTTAATAAAGTGTTTGTCAACTTCTATATGTTTTGCCCTGTCGTGTAGGACAAGATTATGTGCAATTGAAATTGCAGCTTTATTATCACAATATACCTTTATAAGAATAGAACTAGGAACCTTCATCTCCTCCAGCGCCCTTTTAACCCATAAAGATTCACAAATTCCATGAGCTAGAGACCTAAACTCAGCTTTAGGAGAGTAGGAGAAGATCCCGACTCGATATTCTTAAAAAACGAAAATAAATAAATCAGAACCAAGTCAAGACGATACGGATCAACCCCTTCTTCGTATGCCAAAGATCATACCATTTTTGAAGAAACTGGATTTATATCTCTGTTCCATTTCCATTTCAATTTTATGCCTATTGGTGTTCCAAAAATCTCTTTTCAAAATCCTGGGGAAGACGATTCCATTTGGATTGACATATAGTGCGACTTGTTAGATATATTAGGTCATACGGAATTTTCCCGTTCTCTCTCCCATCGGGATATCCTCTATTTTGCACATTACTTCTTGCTACAACCGTTTGTTTCTTGCTTCGCGAAGTTACCAAATTCCGTCCAACAAATGTACAATAACATGAAATAGACCTATCAACAGAGCTTCCTGCCTAGTCAATGTCAATGCATACTTCTACTTGGAGATTGTTCCTTTTCTGAAACATCAGGCCCTGTCCAAGAGTACTTTTTAGGTATTTTTAGGATCCAATATACTACATCGAAGTGTTCTTGACCTGATGAATGCATAAATTGACTTATCAAACTCACAGCAAATGCTATGTTAGGTCTGGTATGAGACAAATATATCAATCTTCCAACAAGTATTTGAAATCGGTCCTTATCAACAACTTCTTCAAGTTTAGCAAGAGTGAGTTTGACATTAGATTCAACTGGAGTTTCTAGTCTACAGTTGAGTAGTCCAGTCTCATTGAGAAGATCTAGAACATACTTCCTTTGAATCACAAAGATGCCTTCCTTTGATCTAGCAAATCATCTTCCACGTGTTCAAATCCTAGAATTGACAATCACAAGAAGAAAAATTAGCTCAACAATTTTGGACAATAGATATTTCATTGACTGACAACAAGTTGCATGATAATTTAGGAACATGAAGAACATTGTGGAGTGTAAGGTCATAGGAAAGAACAATTAATCCTTTCCCAGCTATTGTCGAGTAAGAACCATCTACTATTTTTACTCTTTGATTTCCTACACAAGGACTATAACAAGAAAACAAATTAGAGGACCCCGTCATATGATTTGTTGCCCCAAAATCAATTATCCAAGAATGATTTGAATTGACACTAAAACAAGAGCCAACTAGATAATTACCTTTTTGAAAGAAAAAAAATAGGAAGGAATTGGACTAGAGAAATTTTGAGACTAAAGAATTCTATAGATTTGCACTATCTGTTCCTTTGTGAACGGCTGCGTGCCAAAAGACATTTCGAGCCCGGATTCAATAGTGACGGCTTGGGATGTACAGTTGTCTCCGAATTGTTTCTTCTTCCAATTTTTTCGGTTCCCATGAATTTTCTAGCATTTTTCCTGGATGTGTGAATCAAGTTTACAATGATCACAGTTTACAATCAAGTTTGCCATATTTGGATCATCCAAAGCCGACCTTATTGTCTCTCCTATCAAATATCTAAGTTTTCCTCTACCGTCAATGGCCAACTTTTTGTTTGTGAGCATGAATCAACAAACCTCTCTCTACCTTTAAAATCCTCTGCCTTCTCTCTACCGTTTCTTTCCCACCCAATCTTACGCTTTTACCTTCATTCCCTTTTTTCCTACCCTTTCCAAACACAACAGGAGCCTTTCATTAGCAAGCGTGGGAAGTAATTACCCGCACGAGTAAGGGGGACAACAGGGCGTCCTTCTCCAATGGTTTTCCTGGCGATGGGAGATCCATCTCCATCTTTGGTCTCCTTCCCTCCTTTGTCCCGTGAGATGAGCACAGCCAAGAAGTTAGGAAACGAGGTCAAGCCGCGAGCTTCTGGGGATAACACTTTGAACAAGAAGGTTGCTAATGGAGCTTGGAGGAAGAAGCTCGGTGGTCAACACAATAAGGGTAAGCTTAAATATTATCCGGATGTGATGCATGATGGCATTTTTTCTCCTCCTTTGGACTTGCTTCAAGCTGGCGCACGAGCATGGTGAAATGCGTTAGTCGGTTTTTTCTGGTCCAAGAGAATGGCATTTTCAGTGGTAAATGCGTGGGCTATGGCTAGATGGAGCAAGAAAGGTCTTGAAAAAACCATGTTAATAGAGGATGGGTCGATCCTCTTTAAGTCTCTTTAAGTTTTCTGAATCTTCAAATATTGGTGAGATACTCGAGCAAGGTCCCTGGCACATAGATAATCAGCCATTGTTCTTGCAACAATGGAGACCAGGTCTGGGTCTTGATAGAGGGGCAATAGAGGTTATCCCACTTTGGGTGCAATTTCATGGCCTCCCGATAGAGTACTGGACTGTGGAAGGGTTGAGTTATTTGGCAAGTGCTTTAGGTAAGCCGATTTGCATGGACTCCCAGACGGCAACTATGGAGCGAATTGGTTATGCAAAGCTCTGCATTGAAGCTCCCAAAGATGCAGAATTACTAGATTCTTTGCCTATTCTTCATCTTGGTGAAGCAGGAGAGCTAGTACGGGATGTCATCTCCATTTCATATCCATGGAAGCCATTGAATGTGATTAAAAAATGGGTCGCTACTGGAAGGATGTTTAAGTTGGGTTGGCACTCTGATCTGGAAATTGACGCAGATCGATATGTGGTTCAGGAGATGGGTACTGATTTGGGTCAGCAACAGGAGATGAATGGGGGTGGTCCGATAGCTAGTCAAGATGATATGCCTCAGGGGAATCAGGCGCAAGCAGGGGACTTATTGGAGCAGGAGCCGAATATGCAGCTATCTTTGGGTACTGGGAAAGGTCAACTTGATCCTCAGATAGGGGTTGTTACTAGTAGCGGGGAGTGGACAGAATTAGGTGGACAACTTATAGCTGGTGAAGGTCTATGTCCTAGTCCCATACGGGAAAAGGCAGAAGTAGAAGGGGTGCATTCTCCTAGTAGGACTGATGTGAATTTGAATGGTGGGAATCTGAAGGTGGTAGGTATGGCGATGGAGAATACCGAGCAGAGTTCTAACATGGGGATAGATGTAGTTTCGGAAATAGACTTGGTTGAGTCTAGTCAATTTTCGGTTGGGAAATCTCAAAGAAGCGTGGGTAGAAAGAAAGGGAAGAAAAAAAGGCATAAAGGGGTCATATCCCCTGAGTGTCTTTTTTAGGTGATTATTTATATGTCGATCCTAGTTTGGAACACAAGGGGACTCAATGATCCCCTTAAAAAATGATGGGGCAGAAACTAGTTGCGACTGATAAACTGGTTTTGGTAGGAGTTCTAGAAACTAAAATAAAAGCAAAGGTTGTGCAGAAAAGTAGGGATTTTTTGGGGCCTAATTGGTGTTTGATTTCTAATCATATCCACCATTATAATGGCAGGATTTTATGTTGGTATAATTCGGATTTAGTGACAGCCCAATTGCTCAAGATGGGGGATCAATTCATATACTTACATTGTTGGCTGATCAGTAAGTTTCATTTTGAGGTGACTGTTATATATGCGGCAAATTTGGCTTTCCAACGTACTAAACTATGGGAGGAGCTGTTGAGTTTGCATATGGGGATGCAACACCCGTGGCTAGTGATAGGAGATTTTAATTGTTGCCTTAATTCGGATGAGGTAGAGGGAGGAGTGCGATTCAATGGGGGTTCTAGGGTTGAGCTTAACCAGTTGTTTTTGAACACTGATTTAGTGGATCTCAGAGGTATCGGAAGGTGGTTTACTTGGGAAAACAAGCAAAAAGGTAATATGTTCATCAGGAAAAAATTGGACCGAGCATTGGTGAACCAAAACTAGCTCAGGTTTTTTCCTACTACATCGGCTTTGTTTGGAGAGCCACAATTTTCTGATCATACGCCAATAGTAATACGTCAGATGTGTGTTGGATTTCGGATTGGAGCCCCATTCAAATTTTTTAATGGTTTAATGCAGGTGGAGGGATTTATGGCAGTGATTTCTCAAATTTGGCAGACTGAGGTAGTTGGGTATAAGGCATTTCAATTGATGCAGAAACTGAAGCGTGCCAAAGCAGCCATTAAGGTGTTTAGTAAGGATAGAAATCGAAATTTGCAGGATATGGGCAACAAGTTGGCTGAAATACAGAGGGAGTGTTATAGAGATCCGCTTAATGATAGCTTATCACAGAGGCAGCTTGGATGCAACAATACCAGGAGGCTCTAAAATTGCTTAATTCGATCATTAAACAGAAGGCGAGACAAACATGGCTCAAAGAGGGAGATTCCAATACAAAATTTTTTCAAGCTTCGATTTTAGCTCATAGGAATACCAATACTATTACTGAGCTGAAGGATGAGGAGGGCAATCGGGTGTGTTACATAGCTCGAAAGCTCCTAGACCTGATGGTTATTCAATAGGTTTTTTTCAAAAAACTTGGCACATTACAGGTCAGCTTTTGACGAAAGTTGTGTTAGAGTTTTTCTCTTCGGGTAAACTCCTGAAGGAGATCAACCACACGTACCTTTGTTTGATTCCAACGAAGGAGAGGCCGGAAATGATTACTGATTATCGTCCCATTTCATGCTGCACTATGGTGTAAAAAATCATTGCCTCTCTACTGGCTGATAGATTAAAAATAGTGTTGGCAGAGGTGGTAAACATAGCCCAAGGGGCTTTTCTCCCTTCAAGAAGTATTGGGGATAATATACTGTTGATGCAAGAATTGCTAGGCGAATATCATACTGATAAAAAGCTCCAGAGTTGTGCTATAAAGATAAATCTATATAAAGCCTATGATACAATAAACTGGGGATATCTGAAGGATTGCTTGGAAGGGATTGGTATGCCTCTGAGATTCTGTCATTGGATTTTACAATGTGTTCAAACCACTTCGATTAGTGTTCTAATAAATGGCATTCGTACAAAACCTTTTCATATCACTAGAGGAAATAGGCAAGGGGACCCTTTGTCCCCTTACCTTTTCTGAATGTTCAGAAGAGCGGCATATTTGTTTCTTCCGATGTGCACAATCCAAAGAGGATCACAAGATTAGTTGGGTTGGCTATTCAGGAAACCCCGTTCAGGTATCTGGGGGTTCCTATCACTTCAAGTAAGCCCAAATTTTCTGATTTCCTACCACTGATTGAAAGATTGAAAGGTAGAATTTCAGCTTGGTAAAATCGGTTTCTCTCACTTGTTGCTAGAGTTACCTTGATTATATCGATTCTAAACAATTTGCATGTACATTGGGCTGCTTATGTAGTAATTCCAAGGAGAGTGATCAAGGACATGGAAAGGATACTAAAATCATTCCTATGGACTGGTAAGCATGATCAGTGTAAGAGAGCTAAGGTTAAATGGAGTGATATTGTAGTGCCAAAAAAATATGGAGGATTGGGCATCATTTCCATTACGCAAATGCAATGTGTCTTGCTTATGAAGAGAATCTGGAGATTATTTGTGGATAAAGAAGCGATGTGAGTCAAGTGGGTGCAAACTTATTGACTCAATGGACAGAGTTTTTGGCAAATTCTAGAGTGGTATGATCATTCTTGGATTTTTAAAAGTTTGTTGAAACTTAGAGAATTTATCTATCCATATATAAAATGTAAGGTTGAGAATGGAGAGGATATTTGGTTTTGGCTTGATAACTGGAGTATTTTCAGTCCTTTATGGGTGCAGAATGAGTTATTACCTCTTCGTAATAGCCTTCCTAAGGACACTAAGATTGCATGGATTTTTCGGGAGAGGGTGGAGATGAATTGCTGTAGGTTTGTATCTTTAATTGATGAGCATGTGAATGGAGTTCAGCTGAGTACACATTCGGATACGTTCATATGGGTGGCTCATCCTTGGGGGGAGTTTACTAACAAATCTGCACATAGTATTGGGAGGAATTTTCCTGAAGTGGTCCCATGGGCTGAGCTGGTTTGGAAGCAGGTATTATGTCCTAAATCTGCTATCTTTTTGTGGCTTACCGTTAAGAATAGATTGCCAACCAAAGATCGGTGGTTTGGCACCTTTGACCCCTTGTATGTTTTGTGCAAAAATGAAAATGAGAGCAGGAATCATTCGTTTTTTGAATGTGAATACACCAAAGCGATGTGGAGCAGAATATTGCATATGCTTGGAATCCCATGTTTCTCTTATGAGTGGGCTAAAGTTTTAAATGATGTTCTTCATTATTCTAGAAATGGGCAGCGAGATACTATCCTTATCCAGACGTCGTTTCAGATGGTGATATACCATATATGGTGGGAGAGAAATAGACGCATATATAAAGGTGATGAACGACATAAATATGAGCTTGTGACGACAATAGTTCATTTGATTAGGGAGCTAATCATAGCAAAAGGGAAGCAAGACGACATTATACGGGCCCTTAGAACGACTTGGTTATTATAGATGTCACTAGGGGGTGTTGGGTTGTAAGGATGTAGTGTAGTAGTATGGGTTGCATTATTTTTGTCCTTTTCCTTGTAAAGGATTGTACATAAGTTTCCAGCTTTGGTAATATATATATTTCTTTTAATTTCTGAAAAAGGTAATTCTGGCCATTCAACTTATGAGTCGCCAATTGAAAAGGCAAGTTTGAGCCAAGAAAATCACAGTTACGCTGTACATTTCCCATCATAACACCAGAATTAGTCACACTCGAGCTGCTTAAATCATCGTTGGAGATGAAGAGTTTCTCCGCTAGCTAGTCATTTCTAAGCAATAGTCCACTTAGGACTGATTTGAATGAAGAAAGAAAAAATATTGTAGAAGTGCCATGGCTCTGATATCATAAAGAAAGAGGACAAAGTAATTCTTTATTAATCTTTTTGTAAATAGTACAAGGAATATATAAGACAATAAAGCCCTAATTATCTCATTAAATTAGGAGGAATCTATTTATTCTAAGTAAAAAATCTCAACTAATTAATAGAATATCAACTAAATATCTATATAGAATCAGCTAATTATCTATAATATCAACAGTAAGTTAGATATGTTATCCTAGTAGTAATTATGCTATCTTAATTGTTATAGAATTTCTATTAGAATTAAATTTAAATTAGTTACGAATCTTTTCTTACTAGAATAAGGGCCCTACAAACTTTTTTGTAGATGTGTGTATTCAGTCCTTCAATGAAAAGATCCCAAATTAATATTTTTAAACTTGAGTTTTCGATAATATGTCATACTTTCTTCTAAGAGTTATTCTTAGACCCTTGGAGTGATTTGTAGTTCATACCCTCCATTACTTTTATCTCACTAAATTTCAACAACCAAATCCTAAGCATATCAATCCTAAAATTCTAATTATATCAAAATCTAAAATTCTATCTTAAATTAGCTGTACCCAATTCCAAAATTCCAGCGTCCCAAGTAGAAGTCCAGACCTAAAATCTAAATTTTTAGCAGCTTAACAATAATCAATAGCCCATATTTTCTAGTTTCTGTAAGTTTTAGGTATTAATTGATATTTCATCTACTTATCCTACATCATCAAACGAAATCAATCTTTCAAATTGGATCTACTAAAACAGAGAATTCTTTGATTTAGTTAAAGTTTGATACCATAGAACAAAAACGATAGTTGTAGTTTCTTTTATAATTGCACTCGTATATGCATATCTTACCACCAATTTTTCTCCCACTAGTTTGAAAGAAATATAACAAAAGAATTGGTCATTGATCAATCATATGATATGCTAGAATTCTTCAATATACAGGCATCAATAAGTCACACATTGATAGGTTCAAATAATAGAGAACATACCTATCATACTCGATGTTTTCCATAGATGTTATAATTAAGTTATTTGCCCATTCAAAAGCCAAAAGATAAGCAACTCCAACCTGTCAAAAATGTCAAAATATTGGAATATAATACAAGATAAATGATGCATCACTCAAGTATGAAGTCTGAAATTGCGCCAATAGCTTAATTCTTTCATTAAGCTAAATCACAAAATTATAATCTCCCTACAAATGGAACAAAGATAAGGCCTAAAAGTGCTCACTCTGGATTACTTATTTACAAAAGAATGAACATTGGGAAGAGGAAATAGTATGGAAGGAGTAGGCTGCTCAGAAATCAATTTTGAATTCAGTTGAAAAATAGAAACAAACAAGGATCTTTCCAATAACAAATTGACTAAATTGCAACTCATCAAAAGATAAAGTGATGCTTAATTTCAGACATTCTGACTATCATGGTCATCCAACTACCTCCAATTGGCCTAAAAGTCATAATATTAAGCTCTCAAAGTACTATTCTCAATTTTCAATGTATTTTAAGGTATTATGCGTAGCTGTAGTTATTCAAATCTCAATCTATATTTCTATATCTCAATTCTTCTTACACTTTTTCATTGAATTTTTCCATGGTCCCTACTCCCTAAAAGGCTTTGACAAAAACTTAGCCATTGATTTCTTCTATTGGACTAGCAAACAAAGAATCTTAATTTCAAACAGCATATAATTGCATGTATCATGTCCATAAATTATGAGCTATACTATTTCTTTGGACCAATGATATTACAGAATGTATATATTATAGCTTAATCATAGGATTAATTATAGGGATGATATCTTCTCAAGTAATATATCTTCAACATATATATATATATATATATATATATATATATGTTGAAGATATATAACTTGAGAAGATATATATATTATGAATAAAAGATCCAGAAAATTAAAACACAATTTAATGTTTTTATGCATAGTTTGAGAAGTGATAATGTCAAAGAATATTTTTTCGGCATCTTTTTATACTTAACATAATTCAGAATGACATTCTTCACTAACCCCCTTTTGTTGATACACTAACTCAAAATAGTGTGACTAGAAAAGAAAATAGTCGTCTTCATGAAATCAACCAGAACATAATTATCCCAAATGAACATTCCTAAAGAATTTTGTGTTGATACAATTTTTGCAGCCTTATTTATGATTAATTGTATGCCTTCATATGCTTTCTAATAAACATTTGTTCCCTATTACACACCTAATATTTGGTAGTACTTGTTTTGATCATGATGTTCATCTGTAGGTGACTAAATTAGATTCTAAATCTTTAAAATCTGTTTTCATTGGTTACTGTTGTCTATAAAAAGTGTACGAGTACTACTGTCGTGATCTTAACTAGTATCTTGAGTTAGCTGATGTTACCTTGTGGTCAAGATACTGTATTATCACATAATGTTGTGATAAACTGATTGTAATCAGATTATATTGATTAGATAGCATTATCTTAGGGATAATCATCATGCTAGGATCATTTCCTTTATTTGTATAGATTCTCTGTCCTATTTGGTATCCCCTATTCATGTATATATGTACTATAATCTCTAAGAAATTAGATATAGAGCAAAACAGCTCGTATACGCATGGTAACAGAGCCACGTGAAAGAGATGGTGAAATCGAGGAGTCAACCCCAACAAGTCAAGAAATGGCTTCCAATCTTTGAGGGATCCTCCACGGCAAATCTAAACCAGACTGGAGATCAATCGTCGATGACCTCTGGTCTTGAAGGAGCTTCTGTTGTCATCATTTCTAACAAACTAAATGGAAAAAAATATAGGGAGTGGGTTCAAGCTATGAAACTTGCCATTAGAGGACGCGGGAAGCTGAGTTTTATCGTTGGAGATGGAAACGTTCCAAACCCAATGAACTTGCAAGTTGCACGACACTGGGAGATAGACAACTCCATGGTCTCGTCATGGCTTATCAATGTCATGATACTGTCGATCAAACGTACCTTCATGTTTCTGCAACCAACTCGAGAGATGTAGGAAGGGGTGCGACAATCATACTCTGACGAAGAGGATGCATCGTGAATCTATAAGATAAAACGAAGTTGTAGCAAATGAAGCAAGACGACAGAGAAGTTACAGAATATTGGGTCGAAATGGTAGCATTGTGGTAGGAACTTGACGTTCTATCGGACGAAGAGTGGAGGTGCAAGGAAGATGCTTTGATGTACAACCAGAAAATTGAAAAGGAAAGAGTCTTTGAATTTTTGTCTGGTCTCAACAAAACACTAGACAATGTCTGTGGCAGAATCCTTAGTAGAGTTCCTCTACCAACAGCTAAAGAAGTTTTTTATGAAGTTAAGAGGGAAGTAGCAAGGAGGAAAATTATGCTAAAAGAGGAAAATTAAGCAGCCATGGTGGAAGAGATGAAAACCTTGGTAAAGAGATAGGCATGTTAGATTGCAAACTTGTTCTCACTCCTATGGACCCTATTGCGAAGAATGTGATGGAAGAAGGAAGTTTGAGAGATAAAGGGAGATACCAAAGACTAGTGGGAAGCCTGATCTACCTTTTAGATACTCAGCCAAATATAAGTTTTGCTGAAGGGACAGTGAGTAGATACATGAATCAGCCAACAGAAAAATACTTGAAGGTTGTTGTTCACATCCTACGATACTTAGAACACATCCTATGATACTTAGAACAAAGTCTAGGAAAAGAGTTTGTATTGGTGAAAATATTTACTCTTTGATCTGTATAGGTAAAGGTCTTTTCCTATACAGATCAAGGAGTAAATATTTTCACCAATACAATCTAGGTAGATTCATTAACAGACTGCAAATCTACCACAAGGTACTGCACATATGTGTGGGGCAATATGGTTACATCGAGAGGTAGAAAACAAGTAGTAGAATAGCACTGATCAAGAATTCAAAGTGAAGAGCTATGGGATTTGTGAAGGAATTTTTTTTAGGAGGATGCTAAAGGAACTAAGAGTAGTCAAACCGATTCCAATGATGCTGCAAAGTGACAATAAGGCTGCCATTGAGATAGCAATGAATCACGTTCAACATGAAAGAACCAAGCATGTCGAGAATGACTAACATTTATCAAAGAAAAATTGAGCAAGGCATACTTAAGCTCTCCTATGTTCCTACCAAGTAGCAAACGATAGATACATTCATAAAAGCACTCCAGATATAGCTTTGAAGACTAGAAGTCCAAGTTGGGTATTATCGAACTCCAAAACCCAACTTGAGGGGGAGCGCAAAAAACCTGGACCGAATGAGTCCAGATCTTTAAGAGATTTTACTATTAACTAGGAGAAAATTCTTAGAAAATATTTTTTCTATTTTTAACCTCATTAATTTAAGGCAAGTTGGGAGATTGATTTATCTTCTCATACACAATTTGTCTTACACAGCTTGATACTAATTTTCAAATTTTAAGGTATCTCAAATTTAGTCCTAGTAAAGGATTGCTCTACTTGAACATAAGTCATTTAAGAACAGAAGCATACACTAATGTTGATGGGCAGTATCTCCTAATGATAAAAGATGTACTTCTGAATATTGTGCTTTCATTGTTGGAAATTTAGTAACTTAGAGAAGCAAAAAACACGGTGTTATTGCTAGATCGAGCGATGAAGCAAAATATATAGTTATGGCACAAGGAGTATGTAAAGTATGGCTTAAGAAGTCTGTGTCGCTATATTGTGACAATAAGACGGCTATTAGCATTGCTCATAATCTAGTCCATCATAATGTAAAAAACATATTGAGATCAACTGATTCTTTATCGAAGAAAAATTGGAAGCTCAGATCATTAGTATTAGAGATTAAGATTTGATTCTGATATGATTCAGTATCTTTAGGTGATATAATATTCAGTATCTTAAAGGATTACAAAATGTATCTTTAGGAATTATGATTTGATTTGATTACAATTATAATTGTAACTCACCATATATGAAATCTAGCATACAAAGGGAGGAGCTGCTAATTTCTGCAAGCTCTTCCCATCCCCTTTTCTTAATTTATAGCATGGTATCAGAGTAGGTTTTCTAATCCTGCCTCTAATTCCATTTTTCTCACAACCAAAAACCCATACACAAACCTTTCTCATAATAATAAAACTAACCTTAACAATCTAACCCCAAAAACACCTCAAGTAGCCACTAGCAGCCAGGATAGAGGAAGAAGCAGTGCCAGCGAGTGTCCCACCCGTCGCCTGCAACCTCTGCTCAACCGGCTTGTGTATCCCACATGCCTCCTGGTGATTCTTCATTGACCCTGTTGCCATGGATTGAGTTGCACAACTCCAAAAATAGGTAATGTGCTTTTTTGTTTTCAATTGTTAGAAATTAGGATTGTGTGTTTAATCATAGTCAGTGATGCGTTTTTTTGCCTTTGACTGCTGGAAAGTGGGATTGTAAGTTTAACCATTGTCACTGATTCCGTCGGAGTCATAGTCCATCTTTCGTTATTGCACAAGTTGTTGATATTTGATGTTCATCTTCTCGTTAACATTTTTTTGTATCGGTTACATCATGAGTGACTTCAAAACTGACAGTACAGATGGAAAGCCACCTATTATGGTTCAACAAATCACAAATTGGAAATTGAATGGAATGAATCATGTTGCTTAAGAGAAGGTGATCATTGTATATCTCAAGTGCCTAGGTATATATGAGCATCTCACTGATCCAGCTCCTGATATTAAGACATCAGGTGTAAGAAGTGGGAACAACGAGACTATCAAATAATGACAAGCCTTTAGAATGTCATGGAGCCAGATATTTCTAACATGTGTCAACATGTGAACTCAACAAAGGAGTTATGGGAGTATGTGAGACTTTTATTTTCCAGTATTGTTACTCGCGCTTATGATTTAACTATGGAATTATTCAAGAGTGAACAGGAAGAGAAGAATCACATTGAGTATTTTGGAAATAAAGAATCTATTTATAAAAGATTTAGCAACCCAGCCGATAATAACAAATAAGGATCAACTTCTGAAGGAAAGAGAAGAGTTATTTGTGCTGAGATACTTGGCTGGCTTAAGACCAAAATATGAACCAATTTGGGCCCAGATAGTTAGTGGAATTGAACTTCCATCACTTGTTGAGATATATTCACGCATATGTCAATCCTTCAAGGAGCCAACACAAGAAAGGACAAAGCATATTGAGGTTGACTGTCACTTTATCAGAGAGAAGGTGCAACAAAATGTGATAAAAACCACTTATGTGAAGTTTGAGGACTAGTTAGTTGATCTATTTAGCAAGTCTTTGGTTGGAAGTCGTGTAACACAACTATGTAACAAGCTTGGAGCTTATGATATATATGCTCCAACTTGAGGGGGATTCTTCAGAGATTAAGATCTGATTCTAATATGATTCAATTTCTTTAGGTGATATGATTCAGTATCTTTAGTGATTACAAAATGTATCTTTAGGACTTATGATTTGATTTGATTACAATTATAACTGTAACTTACCTTATATAAAATCTAGTATATAAAGGGAGTGAGAGCTATTGCTCTTCCCATCCCTTTTTCTTGATTCACAGGAATTAGAATCAATTATACAAATACAAAGAGTCAATTAGCATATGTATTTACTAAGGGCTTATGTAATAGATCATTTCATTCATTGTATGCAAGACGGGTGTGGCAGTTATACATACTACACGTTGAGGGAGAGTGTTGACAATTGTAGTGCTTTTAGGTCTAGTTTTAGGAGTTAATTACGTAAATTTATATAATGACATATTAGTTCCTATTTAGCTGGGATGTTTATATAATTATTTGTATCTCAAATTCACAAATAAGAGGTTCACGAGTGTAGGACAAATATACTATAGTCCTATTTTATTCACTAAAAAATTCAATATCCTTAATGAGATGGGAGTGGCAGATCGATATTTACTAGCTTGAGGGGGAGTGTGGAAAAGGGTATTTTTGGTGGCATTCCCCAATTACTGGAATTCCTAGTTTTTAGATTGTAAATATAGAAAGATGGTTCTTTTCTTTTTTAGGAGTACAAGCTATATGTGTATAAATACCCTAGGAGTACAAGCTATATGTGTATAAATACCCTATACATTGTTCATAATAAGATGAGCTTTTTCTCTTAACGTTTCCTCATTCTTAAAACCGTATTCCATTCCAGTTGGCATGATGCTATAATAGAGGAAATAAATGCTTTCTATGCTAATATACTTGAGATTTAGTGATAAATGGGTGTTCACAGTCAAAGTCAATTTTGATGGATCAATAGCTCGACCTAAAGCCCGACTTAAGGCAAAAGATTGAGCTCAGACTTATGTGGATTATTGACACTTTCTCCCCTATTGCAAAAGACCTCTATTCATTTATTCATTTCAATGGCAGTTACTCATGATTGGCCTTTACATCTGTTGGATGTCAAAAATACCTTCTTATATGGTAATCTTAAGAAGGAAGTTTATATGGAGCAATCAGTTGGATTTGTTGCTCAAGGAGAGTATGAATAAGTTTGTCATATTAAAAAATCCCTATATGATTTTAAACAAAGTCCTCGTACTTAGCTTAAAAAACCTAGTCAGGCATTATAAAGGTTTCGGATAAATAATTGTAAGTTTGACCGCTCAGTTTTCTATAAACATTTAGTATTTGACATGATTCTCTTTATTGTATATGTGGATGATATTGTCATTACTGAAAGTGATACTATGGGAATTTCATCCCTAAAGTCCTTTCTTCACAGTTAGTTTCAAACAAAAGATTTAGGAATTTTATAGTATTTTTTAAAAGTCGAAGTTACAAGAAGCAAGAAAGACATTTTTTTATCTCATAGGAAATATGTGCTTGACTCATTAACTAAAACTAGAAACTTGGGGGCTGAGCTATGAAGTGCTCCGATGCTTCCTAATCTTCAACTCACAAAAGATGAAGATTTATTTGAAGATCCTGAGAAATATTAGAAGACCGGCTAAAAATTTGAACTATCATATAGAAAGTCATCCCGAAATCACATACCATGTCACTATTATATATCAATTCATGTCTTCTCCAGCATCTCATCATTAGGCTACTTTAGAACAATTATTATGTTATTCAAGTGTAGCTCCTATATGAGGAATATTGTATGAAAATCATGAACATACTCAGGACAAGTGTTTCTTAAATATAAATAGGCAGACTAAATCCACTACTGACTATTATGTTTGAAATTTGTCCTATGGGAAAGTAAGAAGAACAAATGTTGTGTCCCGATTCAGTGCAGATTCTGAATACAGAGCTATAACAAAATCTATGTGTGAAAGAATATGGTTATATCAGCTATTAATTCAATTATGTCATTTTGTTCTTGACAAGGTGCAACAAAACTTAATCACTATAATATCTATGAAAAATAGAGAAGAATTAGGAGATATTTTCACAAAGACTGTAAATATGACTCAAGTCAATTATATTTGTAACAAACTAAGCATGATTAATATTTACACCCAAACATGAGAGGAGTGTTACAAAATGTATATATATTATAGAATTAATTATAGGAATCCTAAGAAGTATACCTTCTGAATTAGTATACTTCAATATGTATGCATATGTATCATTTAACTATGAATAAATGATCTAGAAAATTATATTTCCTCTCTTGATTACACTAACATATGGAAATTCTTTCTTGCAACAGTGACGAAACTCCAAGATAATTCAGAACCTTTTTTCAAAGTTTCATCTCCTATTCATACAATGTCGGTTCCACTAGACAGCATATTGCTACCATTCTTTTCTTAAATTTAAATTTCTTCTAGCTGGACATTTTATACAAATGAAACATTAAACAGATATTCTTTAGAGTGGACTATAAAGAATTCTCTACACAAGAGTTCTTATAATAGTTTTATGCAATGTGGTAAAACAACCATAAAAATAGTCATCCCCCTCTCTAATGTCAATTGTAACAAATGGTTGATAAGGGAAAATTTAACATGTGCACATTGAATTTTCCAAATAAAAGCCATTAACTGCTTTACTAAAAATACAAAAACAAAGTAAAATTGAACCTTCAAAAGTATAACAGAATCCTTTGTATCACTTTACTGTTTGTTACAAGTTGGATTTTGTCTTTATCTCTCTATAGGCTATCATCCTCACCCAAAAATACAAAATAGGAAAAGGGGTACAGAGAACTATCCATGTTCAAGAATGAATGTAAGAAATAAACTTACAGCAGCAGAAGAACTAAGACCAGAACTATCAAGACCTTCCGAACCACATATGAATCCTGTGATACCCTGCAGTGATTGAAGTATTGATCATGAGTTCCTTAAATTCTAATGATAACGTTATCAGCAATTCATGAATAATGGCTAGGTTTCGCATATATTGCCAGTTAAGATGCAATTTGTAATATTATATCTACAAATATGTCTCACCCAACAACTGAGGCATCCCTAGTGAACAAAAGATCTGTGAGATCTAATCATTCATCCAATCAATCATGTCTATTTATTATTTACCTTTTACAAGAATTCAAATTCATACTATCCAGTTTTGTATTCTATAAAATGTCGTGAAAAGCTACCTTGTAAATTACTAGATTTTATTTATGGTTATTATACTTAGCAAAGGATTTATTGACGATTATGGACTGTTCGAGTTAGAATCCATATTTGAAAATATTTTTTGGCAGTAGATTTATGATTGAATGTTTTCAGTCAAAGAATGAAAGCAAGAATTATCCTCTGAACTCAAAATTTTCAAATTGGGAACTACTACTCTTGTAACGATGATTCTTAGATCCTAGGAGCGATTCTTGAACCTATCCTTTTCTTTAATTCTTTGATTTCCTACTTCTAGCAAACCTAAACATTACTGACAGTCCCGCAGCCCTGATATACAGCTTCTACGGTTTATCAAATAGTTGGCATATGTTCTGGTCATCCTATATTAAGGAAAAATGACAAAATTGACACTAATAGGTTGCTATCTTTGAATTTAAATTCATGTCTGGATGATAGCAACCTTATCTATTAACACATAATCTACAATAAAACAATGGCAAATACTTCCTATCAAGATTCATTATCACTTATCTTCCAAGAAGATTTAGAGTGTGTGTGGAAGATATTGAGATGGAGACACAAAATCAAACTCAAATTTTCTCCAATCATACATCCAATGTATAATAAGACTATTTTTCGTGCATTTTATAGTGCTTATAAATGATTACTAGCAAGATCATGTAATACTACTCCTAACTGCCTACTATGGTTACCAGCTGAAATTCATATGAATAAGAAAAAAGAATAGAATAACTGCCATATTTGGGACGGCTACTAGATTACAATAAACATAGTTTGCAAACTCAGGAACAATCTCAAACTAGTTGGAACTAACAATAGGATAATAAATCCTCTTCTACTAACTCAACCACCCATTTTTTCTCCTGTTTTACCATTCCTCGCTCCTATCATTGAATGTAGGAGACTTTGACAAAGTACAAAACAAAATGCCCTAACCTGGGTAAGAGAGTTCCCCCTACTCTTCAGTGCATAGACAGCTCCTCTTGCAAAATTCCCCCACTCAGAGTCCTCTTTTACTTTGAGGGGTTCATTTTCGTGGCTTTCATCCTTCTTCCCAATAGATCTTGGTTGTTGAATATCATGCAGACTGCAAAATCAGTGGTTAAACATTTTACCCATGTTCCAAACTAATACAAATCCAACTGCAATTTCACAAGGAAACTCTTGATTATCAAGTGATTACTTGGGCAACTAGTAGTGCAATGTCTTATGAAAGAAAGTAAATTAGATTATATAAGGTCAAAGATTCATAAGATGACCATGCGAGAACATCAGTCAAGGAAATATTCCGTAATTATCACAATCAAACTTATCCACAGTTAATCATTGACTAGCGGAAAGAAAAAAGAAAGCACAGATTTCACTTGTTACTTCCTAAAGACCTACCACCAAACCAACACCATAAGGAGACATTCAAGAAATTTAATGCAAGGGTTCTACTTGTATTTAACAGAAAAAAATAACAATTCCAACAAACAAAAAATTTGGAGGAAATTGCACTATCTCTTTTGGCTGTAGGAAACACGACTTGTTGAACTTTGAACCATGAAAACGAGAAGAAAAAACAAATATAAGATTGTGGTTGGAGAAGAGAGATAGACTGACAGAGAAAAAACATGGAAACCAAAACCTTTTCAAAACTATTTGAGAAATAAATAAAAGTAGGTTATTTAATATGTTAAAGAAAAAGCAAGTGACTAATGTAAAATCTGGAAAAAAAGAAAATATCACTAGAAAAAATCATATTGGAGGTTGAAACTGATAAAAATTTAGGATTAATTACACCAAACCTTATACACCATTGAATTTAGTAAGTGCCCACAATTTGAATTTTAATAAAGACGCCCTGGCACTTTAATGATTAATCAAATATGCAAGTTCTCAATATTAATTGGAACAAATTGTACAAAAATATGATTGATAAGTCTCATTACAATTCGTCTTGAGTTATGATATCATACTCATATGTTAATAAAATAACATGATAAAGTATTTGGAAAATAACTTATTTAACTAATCATAAATAAGTTATAGGATAAACAACTTACACTCTTTTGGTATAGCTAAAGAGATGTGGAATTATCTGAAGTGTATATATCATCAAGATAATACCGCTAGACGCTTTCAACTTGAACTCGAGATAGATAATTTCAGCCAAGGTAATCTCCCTCTGAAGCAATATTATTCTGGTTTTATTAACCTACGGAGCGAATATTCTGGTATTATTAATTCTAAGGCGTCTAAGGAAGCTTTAACTAGCCTTCAGGCGGTTCATGAAGATAGTAAACGAGATCAGTTTTCGATGAAACTAAGACCAGAATTTGAGATTGCCCAGGCTGGATTACTAAATAGAAATCCAGTTCCTTCTTTGGATGTCTGTCTTGGCGAATTGCTGAGTGAAGAACAAAGAATGGCTACACAATCTATAATAGGTGGGTTCAAGGATCCATACAATGCTAAAGTTGCAAGGAGTACGGGCATATTGCCCCGCAACTGTGGCAAGAAATTTTGCAGTTACTGTAAGTAGAACGAGCACATTATCAAAGAATGTCATACACGCCCAGAAAATCGAAGAGCACAAGCTTTTCAAGCTGCTATTTCAAATCCTCAAATTACTGGTCCTACATCTACAACCATCAGCACTAACCAACCAACTGTTACTCCAGAGATGGTACAACAGATAGTTTTCACTGCACTGTCTACCCTTGGACTTCAAGGTCAAGGTAATACTTTCCCTTCTCCTTGGATTGTTGATTCAGGAGCATCCAACCATATGACTCGTTCATCTGATTTGTTATGTAATCTTCGGGGGTATAGTGGAACACAAAATATTCAGATTGCTAATGGAAGTAATCTTCCAATTACAGCCATTAGTCATATTGGACCTTCTTTTCATCATGTATTCATTTCTCCTTCGCTATCTACTAATTTAATTTATGTTGGTCAAATGGTGGAAAATAACTGTGATGTGCATTTCTCTCGTCATGGTTGCCTTATGCAGGATCAAGTGTCGGGGAAGGTGATTGCGAAGGGGCCTAAAGTGGGAAGATTATTTTCATTGCAATTTACTATTCCTAAAGCTTTGTCTTTAGCTTCTATTATTGTTGACAATAAGGCAGCCATTTGGCATAAACGATTGGGCCATACAAATAACGTGATTTTGTCTATTTTAATGAAACAAGGTTTTCTTGGTGGCAAAGATAAGGGTTCTACTTATAGTTTGTCTCTTGATTGCTCTACTTGTAAACTAGGGAAAAGTAAAACCTTACCTTTTCCTACTTTTGGTAGTCATGCTAATACATGTTTTGAGATTATACACTCCGGATGTTTCAGGTACTGCTACTGTTGGTTCACATGCACAGTATCAACTGCTTTACAAACCTTTCTAGCTTACATTGAGACACAATTCTGGACTTGTATTAAAGTGTTAATGTCGGATAATGGTGGTGAATATATGTCACATGAGTTTCAGGCATTATTGCAACAAAAAGGTATCATATCTCAACGATCATGTCCTTATACTCCTCAACAGAATGGAGTAGTTGAACGTAAAAATCATCACTTGTTGGATATGGTTCATAAATTGCTCTTGGAGTCTTCGGCTCCACCTAAATTTTGGGCGGAAGCTTTGTCTACTGCAGTATATTTGATTAATCAGCTACCTTCTCAACAATTGAATTTTAATTCTCCTTACTATCGAGTTTTCGGTATGCATCCTGATTACCATAATTTACACACATTTGAATGTGTTTGCTTTGTTCACCTGCCTCATGAGCATCACAAGCTTACAGCTCAATCAATAAGGTGTGCTTTTATGGGTTATAGCACTGGTCAAAAAGGTTTCTTATGTTATGATGTTGTTGCTAATCGTTTGCATGTTTCCCAAAATGTGATTTTCTTTAAACATGAATACTTTTTTCAGCCACATGTGTCTCATTCCAATGGTGTTATGCTTCCTAGCTTTGACGATATCTCACCACCCATCAAGGTTTTAAACCTGGTTTTGTCTATCAGCAAAGACAATTCCCTACATCACAAATTCATTCTGACACTGATCCAATTCTTACTACGATTGCTCTTCGGAGGTCTTCCCGCATCCGTCGTCCTCCTGATTGATATGGTTTCTCTGCTATTTTAAATGATACTACGATTCCTACCTCTTATTCTCAAGCAACTAAACATGCATGTTGGGTAAAACCTATGCAAGAACTTCAAGCTCTTGAGGAGAATCACACTTGGGATATTGTTCCCTGTCCTACTGGTATTAAACCCATTGGTTGTAAATGGGTATATTCCATTAAGTTGCAGTATGATGGCTCACTTGATAGATATAAAGTGAGGTTAGTGGCACTCGGTAAACGACAGGAATATGGGGTAGACTATGAGTAAACATTTTCAACCGTAGCAAACTGTGCGACTTATTATAACCATTGTTACTTCTAAGGGATGGCCATTGCAACAGATGGATGTTAAAAATGTCGTTTTGCATAGGGATCTTAAGGAAGAGATTTATATGACTCCACCACCAGGCTTATTTTCCACACCATCCACTGATGTTTGCAAGTTAAAACAATCTCTCTATGGTTTGAAACAAGCCCCGCGTGCTTGGTTTGATAAGTTCGACTCGACACTTCTTAGCTTGTCCTTTGTCCACATTCAGTATGATTCCTCTCTGTTCCTTTGCAAGACTACTAAAGGAATCGTCCTGCTCTTGGTATATGTTGATGATATCGTTATTACAGAGACTGACACTGATTTGATTTTTCAACTTACCAAATGCCTTCAGCTCTTTTCATATGGACTTAGGTCCTCCACAATAGTTTTTAGGCCTTAAGGTGCATTCTACTTCTACTGGTATTTATCTACATTAGCATCAATATACCCAAGAGTTAATTGCTTTAGCTGGTCTTCAAGAAGGTCGTTCAGTTGATACTCCATTCGAAGTAAATGTCAAATATCGTCGCGATGAGGGTGATTTTCCTTCTGATCCCCCTTTATATAGACAATTGGTAGGGAGCCTGAACTATCTAACTATCACTCGACCGGACATTTCCTTTGCTGTTCAACAAGTTAGCCAATTCATGCAAGCTCCTACACATCTCCATTTGTCTGCTATTCGTTGCATTGTTCATTATTTGCAAGGCACTTCTACCCGAGGTCTTTTCTTTCCTATGGATTCTCCTATTTGTTTGGTTGGATATAGTGATGCTAATTGGACTGGTTGTTCTGACACCCGACGTTCAACTACTGGATGATGCATGTTTCTTGGTAACTCTCCTGTTTCTTGGAAAAGTAAGAAGCAAGATCGGGTGTCTAAGTCCTCAATTGAGTCTGAATATCATGCTCTGTCATCGGCCCATTCTGAAATTATTTGGCTTCGTGGATTATTGGGTGAGCTTGGACTTCCTCAGATTGAGCCTACTTCACTGCATGTGAATAATATTAAAGCCATTCAGATTGCTGCTAACCCAGTATTTCATTAGCGCACTAAACACGTTGAAGTGGACCGTCATTCTGTTCGTGACGCATATGATGCTCGTGATATCTCTCTTCCACATATCACCACAACTCTCCAGATAGCCGATGTGTTTACTAAGGCTCTCTCTAAGCCACCACGTCACTCTCTTGTTGACAAATTGATGCTTCTTGATCATCCCTCATCAATTTGGGGGGATATCAGTGGCAGAAATTATGGGTCAAAATTATGTGATTTATTTACCATAATTAGTGTATTAGTTGTATACATATATTCTTACCTATATTAGAATAATAGTAATTACTGTATTAGTTGTGTATATTTTCTTACCAAAAAATAGATTGTATAGCAACTCCTATTTAATGGAAAGAATCCTCCTGAAGGGGTCATTCAGCCAATTACACAAATTTCATACCGTACTCCCGAACTTCTGTTCCATGATCAAGAATCAATTTGGGGTCAATATCAAAAGATTTAGGTCCGATAATGCCAGGGACTACTTCAATCAAACTCTTACCCTATTCTTCCAAAAAGAGGGAATAATCCATGAGTCTTCTTGTGTAAGAACTCCACAACAAAACGGGGTAGCAGAACGGAAAAATCGGCACCTCCTTGAGAAAACCCGAGCCCTGTTATTTCAAAACCATGTTTCTAAAGCTTTTTGGGGAGAAGCAATTCTTACCGCCACTCATCTCATAAATCGTTTGCCCTCTCGAACCTCAGGTTTTAAGAGTCCTATGGACATTCTTTCAACTTTTTACCCAAACCTAAACACTACAAATAACCTTGTCCTTAAAGTCTTTGGGTGCACATCCTTTGCCCATGTCCACAGTCAAAACAGGGGCAAATTAGATCCATGGGCTCTAAAGTGTGTCTTTGTGGGTTATTTGTCAACTCAGAAAGGGTACAAGTGTCACCATCCTCCATCAAAGAAATTCTATCTCTCAGTAGATGTCACATTCAATGAACAACAACTCTATTTCACCAATCCTTATCTTCATGGGGAGGATTTAACTAGAGAAGATAAGGAAGATTTTTTGCTTAATCTGTCATTGTCTAAAACTCCATCTGATCCTCCTACATCTACTCCCGCACCTCCTTGTTCATCTAATTCTTCTACACCTCTTTTTTCATCCAAAACATCCAATGAACCACAAGAAAAATTGATGTAAGATTTGGCAAAGGTAAAGTATACACAAGAAGGAATACGGCTATCCCAGAACTTGTGCAAGTCTAGAAGTCCATCTCCAATCCTTTGAATGAGGCAACAATTTCTAACTCTCCATTACAAGATGAATTTCATGAGAATAACAATGACTAGGACCAACCAATTGCCGTCAGGAAAGGAACCATAGAGTGTACAAAACGACCATTATACCCTCTTGCACATTTTCTGTCATTTAAGAATTTTTCATCATCTCATAGAGCTTTCCTTGTAAGCTTGAATACCATCACCATTCCTACCACCCTATCCGAGACTTTGTCTAATGGAAAATGGAAAAAAGCTATGAATGTAGAGATGGAGGCATTAGAGAAGAACAAAACTTAGGAGTTGGTTAAGTTACCGGCAGGAAAGAAACCGGAGGGGTGTAAGCGGGTGAATACGGTGAAGTACGGAGTAGATGGGTGGATTGAGAGATACAAGGCACAGTTGGTGGCCAAGGGTATACACAAACTTATGGAATTGATTATCTAGAGACCGTTGCTCCCGTTGCAAAGATGAACACAGTTAAAGTATTGTTGTCACTTGTAGCTAATTTTGGTTGGAATTTGCAACAGTTCGATGTCAAGAATGCGTTCTTACATGGAGATCTAGAGGAGGATATATACATGGAGGTTCCACCTAGTTATAAGAATAACTTAACTACTCATACTGTGTGTAAATTGAAAAAGGCATTGTATGGCCTGAAACAATCACCACGGGCATGGTTTGGTAGATTTGCAAGAGTTATGTTGCCCATGGGGTATAGACAAAGCCAAGGAGACCACACTCTATTCATTAAACACTCTCCCTGTTACGAGTATAAGTCACCTTGGGAAAACCACACCCCAAAAGCTAGCTTGAAGGGAGGAAGAGCCCAAGGCCTTATAAGGCCTGTTCTAGAACCACGCCTCCCCGATATGGGACTCGTAACATTGTTTTCCCCCTTGGAAGCCGGCATCCCGACGGCTCTCACTCCACGGTGCTTCACTCAGCGATGCTTCACTCGTTTCAGTTCATGGTCAGCCCCTCCGCTGGTCAGCCCCCTTCTGTGGGTAGCCCTTTCCGGTGGCCAGCTCTCAATGAAAGCACCAGTGTTAACACGTAAGGAGGCTAGAGTGTCTGCTGTAGAAGCATCTCTCAAGAGACAAGAGTCATCATTGTCGGCTCAAGAGGCAATGGTGAAGTTGCATGATGCCACGCTGAAGGATCTTCGATCACAGCTGAGTTCCTTGATGACCAGTGTGGAGACGCTGGCAAAATCCCAAAGTATGTTACAGTCGGAAATGAAGGACGGATTTCAATCCTTGATGGCTAGAAATTTGCAGAAGCAGCAGGTGGGTGAAGAAGAAGAACCATCAGCGTTTACCCATAATGCGTCATCCTCAACAGGTGGCGACAAACCCGCGCACTTCTCCTCGATTACCGCCGGCAACTACAGGCCCACAGGTGGACAGATGGGAGCTGGACATCACCGACAAAGTGGCCACGTTCCTTCGATGGCCACAGAACGTGCATGGGAAGAATATAGGAGCGTAGCCCGTCGAGTCGAATTACCCACGTTCCATGGAGATGACCCATTTGCTTGGGTTACACAAGTTGAATCATACTTCATGATTCACGAGATTCCACGTGAGTTGCGACTGCCGATGGTCCAGATATGCATGGAAGGGTCGACGCTATACTGGTTTATGAATCTTTGGGAATTCGACCCATGTATGACGTGGGAGAGATTCAAACGTTCCTTGTTCGAACGTTATGGAGAGAAGGACGAGGGTGACCCAATCAAACAACTGAAGTCGGTCTCCCAACATGGTTCGGTGGATGAGTATATCGACGATTTTGAGAAGGTAGCGTCGCAGATTAGGCATTTTCTAGATGAATGGTATATGAGCTGCTTCTTAGGAGGGTTGCGTGAGGAAGTGAAGAACCGTGTGCGTACCCATGATCTTCCGACCCGAATCTGGCTCATCTCTGTCGCAAGGAAAGTTGAGAGAGAACTGATTGGTGAAGGCGTGCTGCGGCCAGAAGAAGGGATGAGAAAAACCTATGGCTTCCATTCGAATTATGGGAACCGAACTGGACATTTCAACACATATTGTCCAGCTCAACCAAGCCATGCAGTGGGAAACATAAAAAATGAGGTAAAAGAGCCACCCAACAAACAGAGAGGTCCCACCTCTGATGGCCACCGAATAGGGAAC
>JAOQML010000008.1:30353455-30363465 GCA_027568935.1 Erythroxylum urbanii
GGACACATAAAAAATGAGGTTAAAGAGCCACCCAACAAACAGAGAGGTCCCACCTCTGATGGCCACCGAATAGGGAACTCTAAGTGGAGGGGAACACGTAACTTAACTTATGATCAGTTGATGGAAAGGAGGGCGAAGGGTTTGTGCTTAAATGTGGACAAACTTTCAGGCCTCGCCACCGTTGTCCAGATAAGGAATATAAGTTGATTATTTGGGAGGGAGGACGAAGTTGAGGCTGGCGAGCACAGTCAAGAGACACCGATGGAAGGAGAGCAACAGGAGGATTGGGAATTAGTGTGTAATGCGGTGGAGTTCAGGGAATTAGAGAGAGATCCATCCTCACCCCCGAGATCGATGGTGTTAATAGGTAAGCTAAATGAAATGCCAATTGTTATTATGATAGATAGTGGTGCTAGTCACAATTTTGTGTCTAGAAGATTGGTTCAAGCTATGGACCTAACTGTTACATCAACAAGAACTTTTGGAGTGAGATTGGGGGATGGGCATCGTTATTTTTCATAAGGAGTTTACAAGGAAATTAAGTTGGAGCTGAATGAGGACGAGTTTCGGGTGAATGCCTATGTGTTTGATACAGGAGGGCCTGATCTGATTTTAGGGGTGGCATGGCTTGAAACATTGGGGGTAGTGAAGGTTGATTGGAAGAAAATGTGTATGACATTTGATCGAAATGGGACTGAAGTAACCTTGCAGGGAATCAACATGCACACCATGCCTTCCCGATATGGGACTTGTAACACTCCCTCAGGGGGATTTACAGTTCTTTTGGTGTATGTCGATGACATAACAGTAACAGGAGATGATGTTAAGGAAAAAAAGGTTTTGAGTCAATGTTTGGCTAACGAATTTGAGATCAAGGCATTGGGAAGGCCGAAGTATTTTCTCGAGATTGAAGTTGCGCACTCTAGAATGGGAATTTTTATCTCTCATCAAAAGTATGTTAGAGATCTTCTCAAAGAAACAGGCAATAAAGCATGCAAACCAGCAAGTACTCCTATGGATCAGAATCTTAAGCTTGGAAAGGTAGAGGAGAATGCAATAGTAGATAGAGAAATGTATCAACGCCCGATAGGGAAACTCATTTACTTATCACACACACAACCAGATATAGCATACACTGTAAGTGTGATTAGTCAGTTCATGCATAACCCAAAGAAAGTCCATTGCAAGCAGCTCACAGAGTATTACATTATCTCAAAGGAACACAGGGGAAAGGTATTTTGTTTAAGAGGAATGGGGGATTGGTACTTGAAGCATACACTGATGCTGAATATGCTGATTTAATTGTCGATAGAAGATCGACTTCAAGATATTGCGCCTTCCTTGATGGGAACCTTATGACATGGAGAATTAAAAAACAAGGAGAAGTAGCTCAGTCAAGTATGGAAGTCGAATTTCAGGCAATGGCTCAAGGTGTATGTGAACTACTTAGGTTGAAGATCATCCTTGAAGACTTGAAGATTAAATGGGATGGTCCTATGAGACTCGATTGCAATAACAAGTCTGCGATAAGTATAGCTCACAATCCGGTGCACATCGAAATCAACAGGCACTTTATCAAGGAGAAGCTAGAGAGTGGGCTGATTTGTACTCCTTATGTGTCTACACATGGTCAACTTGCTAATATTCTTACCAAAGAGTTAAGTAGCTCAGTTTTTCAGACTATTGTATCCAAGCTAGGAATGGAGAATACCTATTCACCAGCTTGAGAGAGGGGTGTGGAAAAACTGCATAGTTAAGAGACTATTTTAGGAAACTATAATGTAACAGATTGTATCCTTAAGTTAGGATATTATTGGTCACGATTCTGATAGTATTGGCTAAGATTCTGATAAGATACTCCATGATTTATAGGTATCTACCAAATTTGGATAATAGGTTTTTCTATATATATATATAGCTAGTAATGTTGTAACAAAAACACGAGGAAATACAATTTCTGCTTAATTTCTGACAGCTACATTTTTTAATTACTCTTCTAAGGGCTATAGGAGAATCAAAATATGTAGGTTCATTATTTCATGGAGCTGGTGATTGAGATTAGGCAACAAGATGAAAAATGCCTAAATTATTTGCGAGAACTTGTTTAGAGATTTTGATTCGCTTTGTGGCAAAATGTTTTTTCAAGTTGTTTCTCTGAGTATAAACAACTGGTTCAGGTACAGGAACAACTTGTTCTAATTGTAGTATTTCTCCCCCTGGCTAACAAGTCATCTATATTTGAAAGAGTTTGACTAGAATTCCCTCTGTCCTCCATACTTTTAACATGATGATTATGCATTTGTTCAAGAAAATGAGATGGAGAAGAGAGAATAGGAATTGGTATAAAATCGTCTTCCTTTTTTTCATTCTCCCTTGAAAAGCATTTTTGGAAAAATATGGTTGATCATCTTTAAATGAGACATCCATACTTGTATTTTATTTGTTTTAGAGTTATAGCATTTGTAGCATTTTTTAATTAAAGCATATCCTATGAAACACATTTTGAGCTTTATGATCACGCTTAGATCTAAATTAACTATGCATATGAACAAATACAGTGTACCCAAATACTTTTAAAGACAAATCAGAACGTATGTGAAAGTCAAAAACGATTTGTAAAACATTATAAGGGTGTGACATATTTTAGAACTCAAGTAGACATTCTGTTAATTAAATAAGAAGCTGTAAATATGGCATCTCCTCAAAGATATTTTGAAATATTCATAGAACATATTATAGCTTCAGCTACATCCAATAAATGTTTCGTTTTTTCTTTCAATAATACCATTTTGTTGAGGAGTGTCATGACAAGTAGATTGATTTAAATGCATTTATCTTTTAAAAATTCCCCAGTACTTTTTCACACTATTAGATCTAAAAATATTGAATCCACATTGAAATTGATTTTCTACCATGGTGTAAAACTCTTGAAACACATATTTTATTTCAATTTTATCTTTTATCAAAAAGAGAAAAAACAACAAAGACAGGTATGATCATTTATAAAAGTCACAAATCATCTTTTACCTATAATGAGGGCAACCTCTGAAGGACCTCATACATCATTATGAATTAGGTAAAATGGTTTGGAGGCAGGATAAAGTTTTGAAAAATAAGTAACTCGATAGGTTTTAGAAAAATAGCATATTTCAAATTGAAAAGAAGAACAACTAAATTTTCAAACAACTTGGGAAACAAATGTTTTAGGATATAGAAAACTAGGATGTTATAACAGAATGCCAAAGCATTATTTGTTTGCCAATAGAAATTGAATTGGTAACACTACCATAGCCTTGAGTTTTTTCAATTTTTAGGGTTCCTCAATAAAATAGTAACGAGCATTAACTATTCTAGTACTTCTAATCATCTTCCCCTATTTTTGGTCCTAAAATTCAATAATGAGATTCAAAGAAGACAACACAAGAATTAGCGTCTTTGAATAATTTGCTAACAAACGACAATTGCATGCTAGTTTTAAAACAAAAAGGACAAATTAGGGAGTTTAAAGTTTTTCAAATTTTCATTTGTCGTTTTGCTACAATGGGAGAAAACTCTTACCAATTATCTTAACTCTTTCACTTCCAAAATTGGAAAATCAAATTTTAAACGAAGAAGAGCATGAGGATATGTGATTGATCATATGCCCCTAAATCAATGATCCATAAAGCAAAAATTTTACTACAAGATACAGCATTAGGATTGCTACCTATTTTGTGCAAGAGAACCACTTACTTGATGAGGAATTGGTTTTTAGCAATTTAAGATGATCTATTTGCTCCTTACTAAAACATAATTGATTCAACTTCATTGGTATGACAGAATGTATGTGTTGGCCTATCATTTGGTTTGAGGCTCTTCCAATTTGCAAGGTTTTCATGGAGCTTCCAACAAGTCTTGTACGTATGGCAGGATTTATTGTAGTGATCACACCATACACGAGGCTTTTCTGCCTACTAAGGTTTAAACACCTTGTTTGCACTTGATTCTAATGCATTCATGGCTGAATTTTCCACACTTGAAGCTTCCCCCCTTTTACGAAGCATGACATTCCAACAAATTTCTTCCCTTCTAACTTCAGCAAAGAATTCACCAATAGGAAGAAGTGGTGTCACAAGGATTAGGTTGACTTAGATAAGTGACTTCTACTCTCTTATATTGCAACTTTGTTTTTCAATCAATCTCTCAACTAATTTTCATCAAATAGGTTATGCAAACTTCACATAGGAATTTTTTCAAACACTCAATCTGCACTTCAATGGGACATGCTATCAAATAGGTGTCCTGGAATACAACTTTAGCTCTTGATGAATTTAGTTGATTCCACCAAATAGATTATAAGTGTAAAGGATTATCCCAGCAAGCCCACGAACAACTTTCAACCTAATTTGCTAACTTAACCAATGAAACATTCAAGTTTGAGATGTAGGACATAGAGAAGAAATATTAAGTGATAGCTAAACTCACAAAATTTGAAAATATGGCTAAAGTTTCAAGTTTGGATTTCAACTTAAAATGTTTAAATTTCAGATTTAGTACAGCTGAGCATTTAGGGTTTAATTGCTGGAAATTTACGCTATTTTTGTTTATGGTTTTGGTTGCTGGAACTTTCGGTTAGAATTACTGGAATTTAGTGAAGAACGCAAACAATGAAGGGTACGAAACTAGGAATCACTAATCGGGTCTAAGAATCACTATTAGAAAAAAGTATCACACCTAATTGAAAACCCAAGTTTGTAGAAAAAATTCAGGATATGTTGTTATTGAAGGATTGAGTACACACAATTATAGTTCTTAGAATCCTTATTTCGGTAAGAAATGGTTCTAAAATATCCAAAATTGTGTTCTATCCTTGGATTTTCTTAAATAAGTTTAAGCCCTAAACAAACTAGCACAATATATCTAACTTATTTTTGTTCCCTATCTAATAAGGAAAACTTAGCATAAAGTAAGTTGCCTATGCTAACACTTCAATTCTCATTCTTTATCTCACCAAATTAAAGCTTGTGGTTAATTAAGTTGCCCTCTTTTATATCGTTTATAAACTCTGAACTCTTTTGCATCAATTTGCCTCTAGAGCATTTCAATAAACACCTTCGGTGCCTTAATCCCGTTGACTTCAGGTCGAGCTGGAATGAATTTCCCACCTCTTTCATAAGCATAATAAGCCACTTCATGCATGCACCAAGACGTGAACACTTTGAAGCTACTATAGGATATCATGTATCTAAAAGGAGCTCCAAGAAATTGTCAGATGCTTGAAAAACATGATCACTTTCAAGTGAAAGTCATACTAATGTTGACTGGGTTAGTAGTGTGGAAATAAGTGATCAACATCTAGATATTGCACAATTGTTGTAGGAAATCTAGTTACTTGGAGCAAGAAAAAGGAAAAATGTTGTGGCACAAAGTAGCACTAAAGCATAATTTAAATTCCTTACACATAGGATTTGTGAAGCCAAATGTATTAAGAAATCACTAGAAAATTTAAAGTTTCCTATATTACTTCCTATGAGAGTTTATTGTAATAACAAAGTTGCTGTTTCAATTGCTCATAACTTAGTGCTTCATAGTCAAGTAACCACATTGAAATTGATAGGCAACTTGAAAGTGGACTAATATGTGTTTCTTATGTTCCTACGTCTCAATAAGTAGTTGATAAGTCATTGCTATATATATGCAAAGTAGAATACTAGTAAATATAGTAGCAATATAACAACTTTCTTGTACATATCAGTTTACATAAGACCGGCCAAAGATTCGTAGATACAACGATCCTCCAATATCATTCTATAAAGATTACAATTCTTGGTTAATTTATATTCATAGTCATTAAACAAATTCAAATCTTGCCATAACTTTTTCAATGAATTGAAGTACTTGGTGACATTATCCTATTCTTGACAAATTTCATCTAGTTTAACTGATTAATTTCCAAAATTTGAATACATATGAGTGATATAATCCCATAATAAATTAGCTATTGGATAATACATATAGTTGGAACGGATATCCTCTTCCATGGAATTCATTAGCAATGTCACAACCACCAAGTTTTCAACATCCCGAGTAGCTTACATGAGATCTTCTTTTATTGGAATCTTCTTCTCTCCTATCAAGTACCTAATTTTACGCTAGCCACATAGATACATTCAGATTGACTAGGACCAGCCCAAGATACTATCCCATTAAATTTGATGTTAGTGATCAGAACTAGATAAGAATCAGTGCTAGATACCAGCTTTGTTGTTAGTGTGATTAGTCAATTCATGAACAATTAATAAGAAGACATCTTGAAGCATTATACAAAATTATAGAATATCTTAAGACAACACTTAGGAAAGGATTATCCTTCAAAAAGGGTACTAAATTAGATAATCAAGTTTATTCAGAAGTGGATTGGGTTGGCTTGATACTAATCGAAGATCTATCACCTGGCATTACACATACATTTGGGAAATCTAGTTACTTGGAGTAGCAAGAAACAAATCTAGTTGCTTAGAATAGTGCAAAGGCAAAATTTTGGGATATGCTCATGGTGTATGTGAAGGAATGTGATTAAAAAGGCTTTTCGATAAACCGAAGATGCAAATTGAGAAACTAATAAAATTGATAAGGTGTTATAAGTATGGCAAAGAATCTGGTCCATCGTAACAAAACTAAACATGTAGAGATAGAAAGACATTTTCTCAACGAGAAAACCGAAGTAGGAAGAGTGGAACTGGTATACATCCCAAGTGGACTTCAAACAATAAATTTGTTCACTAAAACTTTGAATCGAAATACATTTTATAATCTAAAATTCAAGCTGAGCATGGAAGATATTTGCAATGTAGCTTAAGGGGGAGTGTTTATTATCTTAGATTATATTTGTTTCTAGTTTTTGGGAAAGTAGATTTAGTTGTTATTTTTCCAACTTTTTGGATTCCTTTTTTTAGGTAAAGGGTTTGTTTTCTGAGTTTATCCCATAAGTTTGTTAGAGCTGATAAATACAAACCCTAAAGATTTAAATCCAAAATTATATTCTCATCATATTCAGATTTTCTTTTTTGCCTACATATTTGATTGCAAACTTCACTTTTATTCAAGAAAACAAAATATCAATTGTGTAAATTCTACAATTTGTTTTCCCAATTTCATATATTTCAATGGGTGAGTGATGGAAGTTTATAATTGCCAGATAAGTTTATCTGAAGTTCAAGTTAGTAAAGATTTTTTTTGCACTTAACTGAACTAAAAAGCATCAAGAACAACAATAACTACTTTCACATAACTGTGCCCATACATAACTTATTTGAATAACTTATTTATGGATGTTCAAATTTAAGAATTTTAGCATGGTTAATTATTCATGGATGTTCAAATTTAATGATTTTAGCATGGTAAATTATGTCCTATGACAAATACGCCTTCTAATAGACCATAAACTTAGAAAATAAGCAAATTACCCCTCATCTAAGAGGCCTAGTTTCTTCAACTGGAATGCATGCACCCTACCTACACACATGAATACATTAAAAATGGGAAATTTGTAAAATATTTCACATCTGACTAATTTTGGGCACGTGACATGTACTCCAAACATTCAAACACATTTTATAAATGAAATGAAATTTCCCACATCAGACTTTGTGTTAGTAGTATGATTAAGTTTAATCAAATCCATTGTAACATAGAGGGATGGGATTAATAGCGAAAACACACATCATCATTTTGCCTAAATTAATGCTATATAGTGAATGAAATTTTCATCTTATATTAAACGGTTCATCATTACAAAATTTTTAATATAAAGAAAGTGATGCTCTGTGTTATGCGTAATGATCATGTGATATGCATTTAAATAAATCCATCAAAAACGAGTTGTTATGAGTCAACAAATGATATTCTATTGAGCACTGTTATTATAGTCAAGTCTAAAAGGTTTTACTGCAACTGACATAAGGAAATATTGTTCGCTTACAATTTAATAAATACTCAAACTGAAAGAAAGAATCAGATTCATACCTGAACTGAACTTCTCCTCCAAACTGTCCTGAATGCAATACAACCTATTCAAGGAGTTGGGGGAGCGCAGAATGGAAACTAATATTAGAGGGAAACTAAAAGATAGAAATGAGAAACCATTCCAAAGTGAATGCATAGTGACAACTTCTCAGCTTAAGTCATAAGAACAACTAGCCCCTGTTTATTGCAGGCTTGAAAACGTTTAGACAACATTCCATATGTATGCAGATAAGCCAAATTTTGACAACCATGAACTGTAGGCCAATTAGAAAACCGTTATTTTCCACAAATCACTTGCAGTTGCTCATCCTACGAGTTTTCAGTAATAGACGTATAAAAACACAAAGCATTAACAAATTTCTCAACACCCTCATGTTGTTCTCCGAACTTAAAAGATAAAAAGGGCCATCTCATCTTTACCTCAGAATCTCCAGAAGGAACAAATCCCAGAAGTATTCCCTTATTAATGGTCATAGCTGTAACAGTTCCACCCTGGAAGAGAAGTACAAACTATTAGACATTAGGCTCGAAGCGTAGTAAGGACCAAATGTGGATATAACAAACCTGATGATCAATATGAGCGCCCAATGGACAAATCCTATAGGGGGAAACAACAATTTGAACTTCTCCAGGATCTTTTCCAGACATTGCAGAGACTATTTTCCTTATCTCATGTAGCTGCAAAATGTACTCACGGTTAAAGACTATAACTTTGTCATGAATATTTCTTTTGTCATACCGAACCGTTTGTGGTAACATACTATGTTTTCCAGTAATAAGAAGAGAAGAATAAAAAGATTTCTTTTGTATAAATGTCAGCCATTAAATCAACAGCATTTCAGAAAGTAATAGATTAGGTAATGAACAATAACCAACATCATAAACAACTGAATGCGTCATCAGTGGCCAACTCTAAGCACACAAGAATTAACAAACAGTAGCACATAAGCAGTTGCGCATAGATTTAGTTGAATTGGCCAAAAACTTATGAACGAAACAGATTTGGTGCAACTCATGAAGACCCATCAGCAAAAAGGCCACATTCGGAAGATAGAAATCGTTACTGTACCTCATCTTCACTAGGCCAAGAAAGTCCATCCATGATATTAAGGTTCAACTTCAGCAGACAGAACCACGAGGATATAAACGTTCCGTTTTTAATCTTTCACTCGAGGAGCTCAAAGTTGGAAACATGACAGAGATGGTATGGCAGTAATGTCAAATGGGGGGTCGATTATGCTGATTTGATTGGAAGAGAAAGATGAACCACGAGCATGAGTAAACTAAACGAAAATAGTGGGGTCTGTTGGTATACCGGCAAACTTTACTCACACTCATAATTAATTGAGTTTTGTCCCAACTCCATAATCTCCATCCACGGATTCTTTTCAGAAAGAATTTAAAAATGAAATATATCAACCTAGTCCTGCATTGGATTTCCTCAATTCTAGTAAAAAAAATTTTATCTTAAAAATTTCATCAAACGGTTTTAAATTTGATGAAAAAAATCAAAATCAATCTCTATTAGATTTTGTGGCTAATTTTCATTAAATTAATATTTTAATTTGGGTTGGGGCATTGAATTTGGGCAAGCAAAAAATGACAGATCTTTACCTGAATATATGGTGATTATGTTGGATTCTAACCGTGATCGAATCACGGGCGCAGCAGAAAAACAAAATTTTACGGATTCCGAGCAGATATTGATAATTATATAAACTTGAATAAAACATTAAACGATTTAGAAATCGTACCTTGTTCGCTTTCCAGTTGAAAAATTTTTGAAAATTTTCCAATCGATCAATCACGAGCTCTCCAAGCGTTCTGCCTCTAATGGTATCCACAGAGCAATTCTCAACTGCTTTTGAGAGGAAAAGATAAAAAGTGCTAGCTTCTAAAAGCTTTTCCGTATTTATAGAAAAATCATAAAAGTCTTTTATTAAAATTAAATATCTTTAATTATAATTAAAATCAAATTCTAATTATAATTAATTTAATTTTAATAA
>JAOQML010000008.1:30393781-30405321 GCA_027568935.1 Erythroxylum urbanii
GTTCAACATGTGCACAAGGATGAAATTAATATTCCAAAATTTGTCATCAACATCACTAATGGGTGTAACTTTACTAGCTTCAATACCTGATAAATTTAATAAGCTTAAAGACATCATTAACATCCGAAAGTTTCCAGATTTCATATCCTTTAAGGATACTTCATTTCAGGTTAATTTAACTTCCATATTGGTTACATTAAGGCTTACAAAATTTTGCTCACTTATGTCATTAACATTTATTATTTTCCAAACACACTTACAACTCAAATTTTCTAGAGTTGAAAAAACCTTAATAACACCTATCTTTAGCATAAATTTCTCATCAATTATACTTCAATTCCCAACTTAAATCATCCATACAACATTACATAAAATACCATTTTCGTGTATGCAAAAACAGATCAGAAAACTATCCAGTCATTCTCCATTTTCTGGCACATCTTCTGCATCAACATCATACACAATCTATCCCAATTCAATCATCATAATCTTTCTATTATAACATACCATAAAGAACAACACTTCACTTACTTATTTAGCTTCCAATTTTAGATCAATTCATCAAGTTAATATAGCTCTCCATGCATGCAAGATCATCACAAATTTAAGGTGGAAATTAGATGAATTTTGGCTATAATAAAAGACAACGATCAGCTGGTTCTTTAGTTATTTTGTGAAAGATAAAAGCATGTATTTGGTGTGGTAATTTAGCATAGCTTCAAGAAAAACACAAGAAGGGGTGATAGAAGCAAGTTTCGGTGGTGAGAGATGATAAGAGAAGAAGAATGAGATAGGCTGAAACAATACTGCAGAAACGTTGCACCTAAGGTGCTAGATGTCACCATATTACTTCAACATATATCCTTAAGCATGTAAGCCACTTATCCCTTCCATAAGCTACCAAATGTCACCTAATTATTAGTCCATTTGTCGCTCAATCGTTGCTGCCATTTGTCAATTAATTACTCTTGCCAAATGTCACTCATTTATCTATATCATTTGTAAAATATTTTATAGGCTTAGTCATCCTAATTTTCCATGTGTCAATTTGTCTTACCACTTAGCATTTTTCCTAGTCTAAATATGCATTTTAATTCATCAATTTTAACAATTAATTCCAAATGACCAATTGTAATCCATCAAACCAAAATTCAAGACATAAATAACAAAATATTCACTTCATGATAATTAAAAGCCTTTCATACCTCGGAATATGTCAATTGAGTGCACATATTATCTTTTCAATGTGTACGAAATCATTATTTCATTTGTGTATGCTAATGACATGCATGTGAATGAAATGCATTTCATGAATGCTAAAATGATTTAACTCATATGCAAGAATCTAAAGCTCTAGCCCTTAATACAGAAAACAGATTATTACAATATACGATCCATAACATGGAATTTTAACAAATATGGACAATCCAAACATACGCATACCCCCACGCTTAGGATTTTATGCAGTCACATTCATCAAGAATTAACAAATGCTCCACTAGCTTTAAAACTTAGGTAGGGCATTTGGTTAGGTGCATGTAATGTATTTTATACAAAAGAAAAGGATAATAAAGCTCAAAAGGGGTTTGTAAAGGAAAATTCACATAGTTGGGAAGACTATTTTGCTAATGTAGCTCGTAATCAACAAACAATGCCTAATCATTTTCATAAGAATGCATGTGATAAAAATGTGGTCTCGAATAGAAGATTCAACGCAAAGTAAGGATGTATATGTCATGACGATCATATATAACAAACAAAATAGTAAGACTAATATAGATATGTCAGTCTAATATAGCTCAAAACCTCACTGGTTTTTGTCTACCACTCGTCACCGCTCTTCTAAGAATAATGCACATTAACAAATCACAAGAGAAAAAGTACATGCCAAATTTTTCTATGAATTTTACCAATCAATTCACACTCTAATTATGTCTAAATAATCTTAAAAGCAATAGAAAACAAGAAAAAATTTTATTTTGTTCGTTTGATTTTAAAAACTACCTAAGAAGTCACATAAGCTACAATTAAGCTCAAAAACATACATAAAAACTAATGTACCCCACCCCCACACTTAAAACTTACATTATCCTCAATGTAAAATCAAATGCAAGAAATGGAGCAGCTAACAAAAATAACAAATGCAAAAATTGTAAAAGATAGAAATTAATTCCCCTTGGGTTGCCTCCCATGCAATGCCTTTGTTTAACGTTGTTGGCTTGACCTTCTATAGTATGCATCAAGTGACACGAGTCACATCCTATAGTATTAACACCTCCAAATCCTCCAGCTGAAAGCCCTCAAAATACGGCTTTAAGCGGTGACCATTCATTATAAATGTCTTTTCAGTTTTGAGGCTCCGTATCTCCACTACACCAAAAGGAAAGATATAAGTGATAACAAACAGACCAACCTAATGGGAACATAACTTACCTAGAACAATTTTGAGTTTGGAATGATATAGTAACACTTTCTAGCCCATCGAGAAGCTTTTCCTCGAAATCATCTTATCATGAAAAGCTTTTGTCCTTTCCTTATATATCACTACATTTAGATATGACTCATTCCTCATCTCTTCCAAATTTTGAAGCTAAAATGTCCTATACACTCCCGCATCATCCAAGTTCATGTTACATCTTCTAATAACCCAATATTCCTTATGTTGTAATTCCATCAAAAGATGACATGGCTTCCCAAACACTAAGTATAAGGAAACATCTCAATTGGTGTTTTGTAAGCTATCCTATAGGCCCATATTGTGTCTTCTAGTCTTACACCCCAATCCTTCCTATTGGGTTACACGGTTTTCTCAAAGATTAACTTGATTTCTCGATTTGAGACTTCAGTTTGCCCATTGGTTTGGGGATGGTAAGCAGTAGAAACTTTGCACGTAATGTGATATTTTCTGAACATTGATTCCATCACCCTATTGCAAAAGTGGGTTCCTCTATCGCGAACGATGGCTTTCGATATCCTGAACCTAGAAAGAATGATAACCTTAACAAAATCTGCAATAACCCTTGCATTTTTAGTCTTAATGGCTTTGGCTTCCACTCGTTTAGCAACATAATTAATTGCAAGCAACATAAAATTAAAGCCAAAAGATGGAGGGAAAGGACCCATAAAATCAATACCCCAAACGTCAAAAATGTCATAGAAAAATAAAGGAGTTTGTGGAAATTGATCCTTATGGGACAGGTTACCTGACCATTGTCATCTATCATAGGATTTGCAGAAGGTATATCCATCTATGAACAATGTTGGCCAGTAGAAGCCGCTCTCTAGAACTTTGTGAGTTGTCCTTTTTAGTCCAAAATGTCCCTCGCAAGCTTATGAATGGCAGAAAGCTAAAATTTATGATGATTCATTTTTCGGTATAGACCTCCTGATAACTTGATCTGTACAATGCCTCCAAAGATAGGGTCATCCCATACGTAATACTTCGCTTCACTCCGTAGCTTATCCCTTTGGTTCTTTGACAAACCAGCAGGTAATTAGTTAGTAACTAAAAAATTGACAATGTCTCCATACCATGGTGGTGTCACATCGGTAGAAAATAATTGCTCATCCGGAAAGGTTTCTTGTAAAGGGATATCATCTTCTTCCTTTATCAAACAGCTAAGATGGTCTGCCACCACATTCCCCCCTTCTTATCTCTGATCTCCAAGTCAAATTCCTAAAGGAGGAGAATCCATTTATCAGCCTCATTTTTAGTTCTTTCTTTATAACAAAGTATCGTAAAAAGCCGCATAGTCAAAATAAACAATCACTTTAGCACCAAGAAAATATGATCAAAATTTTTCCAAAGTAAAAACCCCAGATAACAGTTCTTTTTTAGTAGTGGAATAATTCAATTGACCTGGGTTTAGAGTCTTTAAAGCATAGTAGATGGCATGCAAAGTTTTTCCCACTCTTTGTCCTAGAACTGCCCCCATTGCATAATTGCCCACATCATATATGATCTCAAAGGAGAGGTTCCAATCTAGCGGTTGAATCACTAGTGGGGATGTCAGATGTTCCTTAAGTTTATTGAATGCTTCCTTTCACTTCTTGTTAAACTCAAAGGAGACATCTTGTTGAAGAAACTTGTATAGTAGTGTGACTATCTTTGAAAAGTCCTTAATGAACTTTCAATAAAACCTATATGCCTAAGAAAAGAACGCACTCCGCTCACAGTAGAGGGGGAAGGTAAAGAAGAAATAAGATTAACTTTGGACTTCTCTAGTTCAATACCTTTAGCAGATATCACTTGGCCTAAAACTATACCTACCATAAAATGACATTTTTCCCAGTTCAACACAAGATTAGTTTCTATACATCATTTTAAGGTAATGCCAAGATTCTCAAGACGTTCATCAAAAGAAGATCCATACACACTAAAATCATCCATGAATACCTCAATAATCTTCTCAACATATTCTAAAAAAATCCTTACCATACACCTTTGGATTGTGAGGGGTGCTTTATATAATCTGAATGGCATCCTTCGATAGGCAAACATACTGAATGGGCATATAAATATGATCTTCTCCTGATCTTCCAGTGTGAGTGGCATCTGAAGATATCCTGAAAACCCAGCTAAAAAGCAATAATAGTCATAACCAGCCAATCTCTGAAGCATCTGATCAATTAAAGGAAGGAGCAAGTGGTCTTTATAAGTAGCAGAATTTAACTTTCTATAATCAATACATACTCGCCACCTGATTTGCACTCAAGTGGGAACTAACTCACCTTTTAGGTTTGTCACAAAGGTGGTTCTAGACTTCTTTGGAACCACTTGGAAAGGACTTACTGACTTAGTATCAAAAATTAGGTAGATAACCCCAATATCGAGAAGCTTCAACACCTCCTTATTCACAACTCCATCATTGGAGGATTCGTCCTATGTTGAGCTTGCTTTGTGGACTTTGCATCCTCCTCTATCAAAATGCGGTACATACATATAGAAGGACTTATCCCTTAGATATCTACGATAGTCCACCCGATGGCCTTTTTATGCTCTCTCAGCATTTGAACTAGTCTCTCCTCTTGATTTAAAGTCAACTCTGTCAAAATGATAACTGGGAGAGTCTGCTTATATCCCAAATAGGCATACTTCAGATGTGTAGGGAGTGGCTTCAATTCCAATTCTGATGGCTGCACAACATAAGGTAATAACTTTTGGTGAGCTTCAGGTAGTTACTTAGAAGCCAAATCATACCTTTTTGAAGAGCTTTCCAATGAATCCAAGGTCTTAACATTAGTGTTGGCTTTTACTTCCAAATCCTCAGTTAAAACCATTTCGAAATGATCCTTGAAACTTAATTTAAACATTTCCTGCACCAAAGGATCAATCACGTCAACAAACAAAACACAATGATCATTAGGAGGATGTTTTATGGCATCAAAAATATTGAAATGAATCAGTTCCCCCATCAAATTCCATTGTGAGGGTGCCCTCACGAACATCTATCTTAGTTTTAGTCGTATTAAGAAACGGTCTCCCCAACAAGATAGGTATCGGATTACATGAGGTGTTATCATTCATATCCACAATATAAAAATCTATAGAAAACACTAACTTATTCACCTGCAACAAAAAATCCTCAACCACACCATCAAGATAAGCATTAGTGAGGTTAGCCAGTTGTATGATTACACTCTTTGCTTTCAATGGGCCCAAATTCAAGGAAGCATAAATTGAACAAGGCATCACATTAATAAAAGCACCCAAATCTATAACTCTATTGATCACAGTATTACCAATTTTGTAAGGAATGTTAAACATACCTAGATCTCGGTATTTTAGAGACATCTTCTTTCTGAATATCACCGAGACATTCTCACCCATCATCACTTTCTCATCACCCCTTAGTTTCCTCTTATGTGTACATAGTTCTTTAAGTAATTTGGCATACTTTGGTGCTTGCTTGGTTGCCTCGAGTAAAGGTATATTGACTTCCACCTTTCGTAAAGTCTCCAATATCTCTTTGTCTTTCTCCTCCTTGTTTGGTCTTGTCAATCTGTTAGGAAAAGGTGGAGGGTTAGTTTTAATAATATTGGGACTTTCGAAATTTACCTTCGTACTTGATGATAATTTTTCTTCCTTTCCTAATTGCTTCTTGATCTCTTCCTCGGTAGCAACCCTTGATGGGTTTCTCTTGGGACCCTCAATCTCCTTTCTCCCCCTCAGGGTTATAGCACTTACATTCTTCAGGTTTACCTTAGGTTAGGATAGCAATTTTTCTCCACTTTACAATTCTAGGCAATTGAGCCTCACTGCCATCTGACCCATTTGGTTTTCCAAATTTTGTGTGCTTGCTTTTGATTCCTAACGGATTTGCTGTACATTTTGATTAATTTGTTACATACTTTGTTGTATTTGTTGCATATCCTATTGAAATTACAGATTGTTAACAGCAAGATTCGCAACAAGATAAGAAGCTTTTTATGCTCCTCGTTGCCTTGGTTAAAATCTTTGTGCTTCTTGTGGCCAATTTTGGAAGGAATTTTTTTCGATTTCCTCCATAACTCAAGTTAGGGTGATCCCTCTAACCTGGGTTATACATCTGCAAGTACGAGTTGTATTTGTTCAGGAAGTTTCCTCCTACAGCATTCATGTACTCCATAATTTCTTCTTGTAATGTCAAGTACTCATCAATTGGATGGCTTGTGTTTAAACATATTCTGTACACTTTCACTTGTGCCTATGCAACTGTAATCTGTCTCACAAAAGATGTTAGTTCATTTAAACTATGTTCAAAGGATGAAGTGCTTACCTCATTTATTCGTCAAGCATCGTTACAAGTGCCCAATTGTTAGGTGTTAGCGGCCATCCGCTCAAGTAATATCTTGGCTTCAATGGGAGTCTTCTCGCAAAGTGTCCCATTACTCACTGCATCAACCAAACTCCTCTCCATCAGTAATAATCCTTCATGGAAATATTAGATGAGAAGTTGCTCCGGTATGTTATAGTGCAGACTACTAGCACGTAACTTCTTAAATCACTTCAAATACTCATAAAGAGATTCTCCATTATGCTGCTTGATGCCACATATCTCCTTTTGAATGCTGTTCATCTTTGACGCCAGAAAATATTTTTTTGAGAATAGTCTCTTCATCTCCAACTAAGTATTTATGCTCCCCACTGGTAAATAAAACAAGCAATCTTTTGCTGCATCCTTGAGTGAAGGCTCTCAACATGATTTGCTAGTCCATCACCTCGAGAAGCTTCATACTTAAACATACCACATTAAGTTCCTTAAGATGCTTATGTGCATCCTCACCTTCAAGACCATGAAAGTTAGGCAACAAATGAATTAATCCAGATTTTAACTCAAAAGGAACATGATAACAAAATTAAAAAATGTTATACATAATGGTCTTAGAGTTAAATCGGGTGTAGTCAACTCCCTTAGAGTTCTCAAATTTGCCATTATGTCTTCGGATTCTAGTTCTAATTATTCTACCAAAATTGACGTTGCTTCCCTACATAATCTCCATAATGTTCTCTTGATCTCCGGATCAAGTTGCTCAATTTCTCTACAAGGAGATGTGGTCACTACTATGCACCAACACTAACGAACAATTAAAAATTAAAAATTAACAAAAAAGAAAGATTATAAACAAATATATTCAGAAAACACTAACTAAAATCAAATACAAAAATTAAACTACCACAATCCCCTGTAACGGCACCAAAATTTGACCGCACGTGTCGAGTACGCTGTAAAATTTTCCTGACTCTACACACTAAAATTTATAGTTAGGGTGAGTCGGGATTGAATCTACAGGAAATGTTTAGTTAATTTTCGTAACCAAAGTTAACTGATGTAAGGAAAATATAAAAGGGGGTTTTGGATTTTTAGCAATTTAGAAAATAAAATAAAAGTAAACTATTAAAAACAAATTAAAACAAGCAAGTAAAAATGATTAAACTATCAAATATACGTAAGGTCTGGTTCTAGGTACAATCTCGGCCTAAACATGATTAAGCATATTTCATCATCCTAACATCTTTACAACTCTCTTCAGACTATCGATTTGAGACTAATAGAATGCTCTATTAATCCTGGTTTTCCCTTAGGTTTTGTTTAATCAAGACACGATAATTAATTAATCCTAACTACCAAATAACCTAGGATATGCTCCCTAGATTTAATTTGGTAGTTGCATTATGAAGTGGAAAATGATCAATATAAGCGGTAACCTCACACGTTCAGGATGTTTAACCTAAGTTATGTTGCTTTTAATGATACGGGATCATTAAATGCTACACATAAACGTCAAAAGTAACGATTACAGATTACATTCAATGTTTTAGCAATAAGTTCGAAATAAAACAATCAAAATAACATATTAAGATCAGTCGTCCCAAAACCTAATCAAATCAACACCAATAAAACAACAATACGAAAAACAACCTTAAAATTATAAAAATAGAATAACCGTGACTTGGCATCGATATTCCCATTGAACCGAAGTCGGGAAGCTAGCCTTCCATCTCCATTTTTATGATCCAAGCGTGAGCCATCTCCTTTATGTTTCGATGGTGAAAGATCAATGAAAAGGACCTAGTGCCTCCATCTCTATTATGCCCCCCACTCTATTCCTCCTCTTCTCTATTTAATGAATTAGTTTTTGGTCCAATTTACTATTCACTCCCCTATTTTACTGTGCCCTTCGTCTTTCTAACATAGATGCTACATAAAGTCTATCTGCATTTCACAGATGCGTCAACGCAAACATCTGACAACGTCTACCCTTGCTTCAGCTACTATGTCATTTACCAAATGGACTGTTGCCATTTAATTCAAGTTGTGCGTGGGGTATTCGTGTGAATCAACATTTTATTGCATTTTATTCTCTTATTTCCTTCTTCTGTTGTCATTTCGTGCTTCCACATGCTGCATGCTTTCTATGATTCTTCTTCTTTATGTTCCATTTTTCTTGTCTTCCTCTTGTCTTTTAATTTTTTTTCCTTCTTGCTCTATAAATACAAGTAAATATTAATCTTCAAAAAATAGCCCACATGTCGTGCTTTCGACACACTTTAACTTCTTTGCTTCTGAATTGTGCCTAAAATCACAAATGAGTCAAAGTGAGCATCCTAAACATTTCTAAAGAATTAATCACTAAGTGCATCATGTCAAATGAATCAAAATTTAAACACATATCAACATTATAGTTAAGGATGTTTTTATTTCTTAAATTCAATTATGTTATTTATAGTATTTCTTTTGTTTCTTTTTTATCTCTTTTTCTTATATTTTGTAAGCATGTAACCTTAAATTTGATGGATAAGAATTTAGAAAAATCATCACATTCAGTAAAGTACCACCAACCTTTCTCACTTATCATATATACTTACATTACGTACATTGGGGAAAATGTACAACTTTAAGCGTGCGGAAAGGGTTAACGAATTTTTAACATTTTTTAAGCTTATTATAATCTTGGTTATAAAATTTTATGAACTGATATTATGACTTAATTGAAATATATCCATCAATATTGTATTTCATTATTGAATATTGATTAAATTGGTATGCAAAAGGATGATAGTTAGAATAGAATTACTTTTCTAAGTTGTATTTTGAGTATTCATTCATATAATCAAATTGAATAAATTTGCATGTTATTTACACACATATATACACATCTTTTTCATGTGCTTTTGAGACTAAGAGCAAAAATTTTAAAATTTTTAAGTTTTTTATTTCTTTCATTTGTGTTTCATGCATAGTAAAATAATTATAAAACTTGCCTTTATTATACATATTGAGATCATATTTGTTAAATTAGAATCATTAAAGTGATAAAGGCAATTAGATTCAACAATTTGTGATAACCTATTTCTCTGATTATTATTTTACCTTAAAATTATCCTTTAGGAATAACCAAGTTAAGCCTTAGCCTTGTTCATTGACTAAAACCACATATTTTTTAGGGTATGCCCTGTGAACCAATTATAGAATTTACTTTAATTGATCAGTTATAATTCAGGTAGTGTCATATTCTGACATTATTTAATATTGGGTAGTTTATGTCTTGCTAAAGACCGCTTATAACTTTTATCCCTAAAAGAAGTTTGTGCCTCCTACTAATATTAAATAAGCCTACAGGGTCACATACCAAGCAGACTGAACATTCATTGAGCCTTAATAGGATTTGGGCTTTGGGCCTTAGGGTGGTTTGGGCTTTAGGATTTAGGGTTTTACTATATATATGGATATATAGTATGACTTGAAGACTGAAGAACATCAACAATATTAAGTAATAATTTATGCCTTTCTAATTCTACTCCTACAAGGACTTGAATCAATGAGTAGTGGACTTGCCAAAGCTAGGTGCTCTTGATTATTTACGTCCAATAAGATAGGTAACGATTTTCTATAAGTGAGAATTATTTTTCTTAACAAGGTTTCCAAAACAGTTTTGAACCTTGAGGCATGTAGTTAGGAGCTAGGACATAAGATGTCACCCAATAAACTAGAGAGATATATGATATAATTAGTAAATAGTTGCTTACCTAAATAACTAAGATTCGAGCAATGAGCCAAAGCTCACTTGGGTCTTGGTGAAATATGGATCTTAGACCACTATACTCATTATGAGTAACATTTGCTACATGGTATAGTGGGAGATTCTTAATTATTAGGAATTGGGTTTTTATTAATGAATATGTCACTAAAATTTTGAACATTTTAATATAGATAATCCTGACCACCAACTCTTCATTAAGTTTGTAACTGTAATCTGTCCTTGAGAAGGACAAGTTGAATGGTTCAAACTTTCTAGATTGGTATAGATACTTGAGAATTGTTCTCAAGCAAGAAAAGAAGGACTATGTCCTTAAAAAGCCAGTCCCCAAAAGGGCACCTTTTTCTACTGCTCCCTTTGCTGAAAGGAATGCTTATAAGAAGCATGAGGATGATACTCTCGATGCTGACTGTCTCATGTTGACAATTATGAACCCAAACTTACAAAAGTAGTTTGAAAATATAGAAGTCTATGAGATGATTACAAGCCTGAAAAATATGTTTTAGGATTAAGCATGAAACGAGAGATAGCAAATTGGGAAATCTCTCTTGGAGTGCACGCTAGAAAAAGGGAGCCCAGTCAGCCCATATGTCATTAAGATGATAGGCCTTATTGAGAACTTGGAAAGATTGGGATTTCCTATAAGCTAAGAGTTAGCTATTAACATCATCCTTCAGTCTCTACCAGATGATTATGATACTTTTATTATGAACTATAATATGCATAATCTAAATAAATCTTTGACTGAGTTATATGGGATGCTTAAGATTGCTGAGAAAAACATTAAGAAGGACCCTAACTGTAAGGTCCTCATGGTCCAAAAAAGGAAAGGTTTTAAAAACCAAGGCAATAGTTGTTGGTTTTATCTTCTTCAGTACAGTTTTGTAATGAAAATATTTATTATTAATAAAATAAAAGAGTTTGGTTTTATTTGTCCGAGCGTTATATATCTAGTCAAAAGGTACCAAGATTCTTTTGTAAGTAATATACATATACATAGAGATGTATGGGAAACATGT
>JAOQML010000008.1:30420987-30448374 GCA_027568935.1 Erythroxylum urbanii
TTGAATAATCAAGTTATATTCCGAAAACAATAAGGGTTGGCTCTGATCATTGTGATATCATATAAGACTCGAGTACCAATTTATTCAAAGAGTTTAAAGATACACGATTTCTTCAAATTTTTAAATTAGAATTATTTTAAAAGAAGTATATTATGTTAAACATAGTAAATCAGGGCTGTTTCAGATGGTAAAGCTATGGAATAAATCAAAATCCTTAGTTCTTCAAGAGGAAAAAATATAAAGTGCCACTAACACTGAAACAACATTTGACTATAAAAAAATCATCACTAAAAGCCCAAAAATCGTTGCTAATAGTCATTAGACTATTGGCGATGATTTATATTTGCCGCCAAATCTTCGTAGCTAAAAATTATTATCTACATTTTTATAAACGTAGCTCAAAGTTTTTAGCTATGTTTTCAAAAACGTAGCTAAATGTTTTTCGCTATGTTTTCAAAAGCATAGCTAAAGGTTTTTTAGCTACGTTTTGTAAAATGTACTCAAATTTTTAATATACATTTTAACAAAATAATATACCATGTTGAATTATAATTACTTGTGACATTTTTAATCCATATATTATTGAACATAATATTTAAATTTCTTGTTAATTTATTATAAAAAACAATTGATAATTTGAAGCATTTTATATAAAAATAAAATATCATTAAATTTGTTCGTGTATAAGATTTTAATTACAACTTTAAAAATACTTATATACAAAATAATAAATACAGATATTCGTTTACAATAAATAATACAAATGACTCAGCCTCATTTTCATCTTCACTGCTTACATAATCCAGGCCAGGTAATTTTTTAAGGTATTTTTCATGCTTGGCCAACCTTTTTTCATTATGTTATAATTTAACCTTAAGCAACTTATTTTCCTATTCAAGACGTTGAACGCATATTGATCTTGATGAGGGTGAAACAATTAGATTAGGACCAAACCTAAGACCTTTGATATATTTGGATTGTGTATCAAGCACCTTGTTGCAAATGTCTTCTACATTTGCCACATTTTCCTCAAACATTGATATTTGCAGTAACTCTTTATTTTCTTCAAAAATTAAAAAAAATTAATATTCAATATAATTATTATTAGTTAGTACTACAAAAATAAATAAACTTAAAATTTAAAGAAAGTTTTATACTTACATAGTTATTTTGCACTTCTTCAGACATCCACCCTTGACCTTCCTTATAGTGAGTGAGTTTGTAGAGTATGATCCTATCACACTTTTATCTATATAGTTCCTTCTCACTCTGTTTTATGGAAAAAAAATACATTGCCCAATAAATAATATAGTGTTTGTTGATATCATTATAACTTGTAAACAAAGATCTTACATATTCATTTTGCACAACAACAAATAATTTGGAGCCTTGATTTTGAGAAGTTTTCATTTTTCCTCTGCTCACCTTAGCCTTTTTGCATTTTTCCTAAATAAAGAAAAAAGATATTCATTAAATCATCTAATAAGATTAATATAAACAAATGTGAAGGGAAAGAAAACAAACCTGAACGTTGGGAGAGGCCAATAATCACACAAATTATTCCAATTTTTTGGAGACATCTATTCCGAAATATGTCTCCTTGTCTTCACATAAGAAGGAAAAGATTTGTAATACTGATGCAACCTATAATAATGATCACTAGTCCTTTATTTTAACAATGAAGTGACACAATTGAAAACACAAGGGTTGTCGATATCGACGATATTCAATTTCATTTATGAATAATAGTAGAAGCATAATTAATCTTAGTAGAAGTGAAATAATATTTCATATAGTTAAATAAATTGAAAATTTACTCTCCAAAGCATTCTCGAATAAGTTGTCTTCCTTGAACTCCTTATAGCATGCTTTAGGCAATGTAATTCTGTTTTATAAATTATCCCAACTCATTAGACAATTTTGCTAATTGAATCTTGTCTAAATGACGACCTTGTACAGTTTCAATATGTACTAACAACTTATTTTGCAACATTTATTTGTCGCAACTCACAATGATAGTCCTTTATGGAATGATAGTAATTCCCCAAAATTTAGCAATGCCTCCTATTGTAACATTTTAAGATTTGTTCAACCCAAGGTTCCTTATTATGAGCTACTTTGGAAGAAAGTTTTTTCACCTAAAGCGACTATTATTAGCTAGTTGGCTGTTAAGAATTGTCTGAAAACCAAAGATAGTTGGTGGGGAAGTTCAAGAAGTTTTGATCCTAATTGTCCCTTGTGTAGTGATAAGATTGAAACTACTTCACATCTGTATTTTCAATGCAACTACTCTCCTATCATTTCGAATCGAATACAAAACACAATAGAGATCTATGTTCATAAAATGTGTGTGGAGAACTATAATTATATGGTCCAGCAGAATGTATACACAATTGAAGAAGGATGGGATGATTTTAAAAACTATCTTGTGTTCCACCATTTACTCTATTTAGAGGGAAAGAAATATTAGACTATACAAAGAAAAAGAGAGGTATGTTCCAATGCTAAGAGATGTTACTATTAACTGGATCAAAGAAATGTTACAAGCACATGATACCTAATCCAAGATCAGTCAAAGAATGAAAAGTTTATAGATAATCAAGGCTTGCTAATTGTATTTAATTTGTTATATATGTTTAGTTAGATAGATTGTTTGGCTTAATGCCTAGCTAGTGCTTCTTCCATTGTACTTTGTTTAAGCTCAACTTGAGATAATAAATTTATTCATTTTCTTAAAAAAAAACCTAATGTTACCTCCATTACTACTTTTTCATCTTATCCGGGTGCAATAAGTATGATTTCAATAATATTAAGGTATAAAATGATACTAAAGTAGGGGCTTACATAGACATTTTTGTAAAATATTTGCACCTTTGCCCTTTTCCTATTCCATTAGGAATATCTATAAACTTTTAGCTTTCAATAAGGAACATTGATGCTTTCTTTTAAGATTAATTCTTAGATCTTAATAGAGATTCTTATAACTATCCATTCGTTATTTTCTTTTCTAAAATCCCAACAATTCTCAGTGAAGATTTCACTCACCTTAATTTGAATTTTAAATAACCTATTTAGACTTCGACATTCAAATTTCAATTGTTTTGTAAGTTTTAGCAACTATTTGATATTCCTTCTAGTATCACATCACATATACATTATGGTAATAAAACTATTGAATGGATCAGGAATTATAATATTTATTGTTAATTGAGTAGAGATTATGAAGGCATAGAAACAATCGTGAATGTATTATTCTCTATGAAAATTTAATTTATCAAAAATATTATTTATCTATATTTTAATCCAAAGGCTACAAATTGATAACCTGAATAGACATAAATTTCAAATGGATGTGATAAATTTTAAATAATAAAATTTAATTTATAAATATTAAAATAAATTATATTATATAACTAATGTATATAAAAATTCGGTTTTTTAGTGTAGTTCAATTTGGGACAAGTTAGTACAATTCACTACAATTCTTAATTTAAAGTATTAAAAAGATCTAAAACCATACTAAATTAAAATCAACAATATACGTCACAATCAAATTCTGATAAAAAGTAATAATGGTACAATTCTAGTTCTTCTCATTTAGGATATCTGAAACCCGTGTACACCCCCGGGAGGAACCAGCAGATCTGACGAAGGCATATGCATCTTTGAAATGGCTCTTCTGATATTTTAATTGTTGTCCTTCGATGCGTGTCATAGTCTCTGTCCAATGCTTTCATAAGCCTGCAGTGGTAGAAGTTAGTCAAATAATTTTGTTTTCATATTTTGCCAACAATTAAAAAGTGTAATTTTGGTGACTTCTAATAAAACAAAGTTAATCGATAGTTTAAGTTTGTACAGTATTACACTCGATTTTATCAAATATGAATATTTATGGTGGTTTTAGCCTTGCAGTCCAGAATGTCTGCGTTAATTTCGTGTTAGAAATTTTGTTTTAGAAAGATGACATCCCCAATTTTCCTTTCTTTCCCTCACTCGTGTTGATTCGCAATATTTCATTGTCACAATTTTGCCTGAGATTGGGTATACTTTGCCATAGTTTTGATGCGACGTCAAGAATAATGCAGAGCATTATGTCTATACCTTTCTTTTACTTTAGGAACAGGATAGGTTGAAGGACATTTCTCACAAAACTTGGTTGAGGTGTTAGTGGGAACTGACAAAGTCATTCAATCCACCACGAACCCATGTGCACCCACGGAATCCTATGGAAGTTGTGGACTCCAATCCACCATGTGCATCCACGGAAACCTACGGAAGTTGTGTTGTGGACTCCAATCCACCACGTGCAATGCTCGAATTAGATATTGACTAATGATGCTGCAAAGAAACGTCAAACTCCTTGGCACATTGATATATATTGTTATTATTATTATTGAGTTATCTATTTGTAATTTTGCTCCAAGATTTTAGCAATTTAAGCAAGTATTCTAACATTTAACGTGTATTGTTGCGTTATCTGCCTCTTTAGATAAAACTACATATTATTATATCTCCTCATATTTTGTGCTTAACCTTTACTAAATGTTGTTATTGTTGCGTTATCTGTCATTACTTCTCCCAGTAAAACATAGCATACAAATATTTGATTCAAGCTATTGTCTCTTGCTTTTCTCTCTAACTTCGTGCAAGTATTACAAGAAGTTTACTATACTACGTCATCGTCTTCTCCATTTATTCCTATGCTCTGCTCTTGTCATGATGTCGTTCAACTTATTAGCCTTTGCCACTACTACGTCGTTTCCTTCGTCTTCTTCACACATCATTTCCACTCATATTAATTGCAAACTGAGTCCACAAGTTTGACGTTGGAAAAACGTCGCTGGATATCTAATAGAAACTCACAAGAATCATCGTTATCCGTAGACAAAGACTATTGAACCAAGATATGGATAGCTGGTCTATTATGGCAATTGACCGGTCGGTATTTAATAGCTTATTTTTCATACTAAGGGTTAGAATCTAAGACTATTACGCATGGGTAATATCATTGAGAATTTATAAAATGCAGTTCATTCACATGCATATCATTAGCATACATATATGAATTATGATTTTGTACACATTGTAAAGATAGACTATATACTCAATTAACATATTTCGAGGTATGAAAAGTTTAAAAAGATCATGATGTGAATAGTGTATTGTTTATGTCTTGAATTTTGGTTTGATTGGTTACAAGTAGTAAATTTGGAATTAATTGTTACCATTAGAAAAGTGATGAATAAATGCCAAGTGGCAAGATAAATTGACACATAAAAAATTAGGATGACTAAGCTTATGAAATAAGTGACAAATGACATAAATGAATGAGTGACATTTGGCATCGATAATTAACTGAAAAATAGCAGCAATGATTGAGTGACAAATGGACTAGTAACTAAGTGACAAATGGCAGCTTATCTAGAGAGTAAGTAGCTTACATGCCTAGTGACAAATGTTATTGTCAAAGAGTGACGCCTAGCACCTAATGAAGTAAGCTACTACAAGGATGGTTTCAGCTATCTTCATTCTTCCTCTCCACCAAATACTCACTCCCATGGCTGTGAAATTTTGCTTCAATTATGTTAATTACCACTCTAAAATGGTCACAAAATCTTGCAATAAGAAAACTATAATTTGCTATTTTATATCTTGTTGTCTTCTTGTTGCTAAAAACCAACCTACTTTCATCTTGTATTTGGGATGATCTTGAATGCATGAAAGGAAAACTAGACTTAATGTATTAAGGTGGAATTTGAGCTTAAGAAGTAAGTGGAAATCTAATCTTTGTGGCATGTTATGATAGAACTTGATGATTATTAAATTATGATGGATTGTGCATATAATGATAATGAAGTGTGCTGGAATATGATGGATGAACTTGGATACTTTTACGCTTTGTTTTTGATGCATAAAAACATGGGCTATAGATTGTTCTATGGATGAATTAGATAAGGATTTTGAAGTATAATGAAGGTGAATTTATGCTAAAGAAAAGTGCTAGTGTAGTATTCTTGAAATGGGAAAGAACAAATACTACATGTATAATAGTGAATGATAATTTATGTTTTGTTTTGATGCATGAAAGATAATAGTTTATGAGTTACCAATTGAATAATTTTGAGTTGGAATTGGAGATGAAATTGATTAGGAATTGAAGTATAATTAAGGTATAATTGAGGTATAATTAATGGACTATTAAAAGGATGTTTTGAATTTGGTATAAAAATGTTAAAATTAGGAAAAAAATTGAAGGAAATGGATGGAGAAGCTTCGGTTCACTCATCCCACGATTGTGGGAAGGTCCTCCACGATCGTAGGCAATGCTTTGGAAATGAAATTTTTTATTTTGTATGATTATTGAACCAACTAAGGATAGTTACTTTACTTTGGTGCATTTGGACTTATTGAGGCTTGAAATGAACCTAGTTTGATGTTAGATTAGTTGGTTAAGTGTTTGATAAGTTTTGGTTGTTAATGTAGCGCCTCGTTACCATAGGGTACATACTGGAACATCCTGAGGCTATTCTAGTACATAACCTATGATAATGGTGCGCTATGTTTAATCACGACATTCACTTAATATGGCATCATCATTCTTTATTCTCTTATAAGACATCATCAAGAGAGTCACAATATTTTAAAACCAAAATTTTTCCCATTTCATTTCATAAATTCGAACGTATTTGCATTGTAGCTTTTAAACACCCATACATGTACATTATCAAACCCAATTCAAAATATGCTACATGAAAGAGGAAATTACACAAAAAGTCTATCTAATCTTTCCAATCTCAATTGACTGACCTTTGAGCCATTTCTACTTCTTCCCAAAAGTACAAGACTATACTTCTTGTACCGTCTCTCACTAGCTAAAGTCCTCTCTCTCAGTCCTGAAAAATCAACATTGCAATTTTGGTAAGTTTTACAAACCCAATGAGGTAACCATCATCGACGGTTCACTTAATTCATACAATACATCACATATGTATCATATATTTCACATCTTTGTATTTTGCACAAATTACCACATATCACATTCCCACTTAAGCGTAAGACAATTTTGCCTTTCAAATAATCAAACATACTTATTAAAATGTATATGAAATGCTCATGTAACTCTTTTCTAATTATTACGTTGTTGTGACTGAATACCTAAACTGTCCCGCATCCATTATGGATATCAGGCTCATTTATACTGTTCCTTCCCCGTTAGAGATATAATGCTCATTTTACATAGTGAGCCTTTGGTTCTTAATCACATTTGGAGCTTTAAGCTCGTTTTCGGTGGCTACTCATGTTACAATTCTCATTATATGATCATGCATTCATGTATCGAATGCATCTTTCAAAATCAATCAATAATGTCAAGAAGCATTTAGTTCGTCACTCACATGCAAGTAGCACTTCAATATCACATTCATACATCAAGTCTCGGACCTTCGTTGTCCGACATCAACATAATCAAATCCCATTCATATCATCTTTCAAAACATATTCTAAAGTAAACAATTAATTGCGTGAAACCGTCTAGGTTACTCACAGTTTACTCTAGATAGCTTATTGCCTCGATGTCCTGACAATGTCTGGATGCACACAATTTATTTGCTCCTCTATATCATACAACACATATTTACACACATTACAACATTGCACAATTATATAAGTACTCATTTATGCACATATTTATATATACGGATTATGTACAATGCATGTTCAATGACAATCCTGGGTACATTTCCTTAATACACGTCTCAAAATAAAATAACATCATCTTTCAATCATCCTTTAATACCTAATACACTTTCCGTACTTTAATCACTTCATTCATCATCCACTAGGCTCATTCAAGATCCTATTCAAGCCTAAATACATCATAGGAAAACATTGATAAGTTAATAACTTATCTATGTACATGATTTGGGACAATAAGTATAAATTTCATTATGGATGTCGGATTAAGATCATTTAGGTATGGTTTTGAAGAGAACTTCGAGTTCTACAAATTCCGTGAAGACTGTGAAGTGAGATTTTGCCATTGAAAGGGTCAAAATCATAAGTTACTGTAGCTGTCCCGTGAAGGTCCGCTAAGTGGACATGTATGTCCCTTCAAACAGGCATGAACAGAGCTGGAACACTGAAACCTAGCGGACACTTATGTCCCTTCAAACGGGCATTTAGTGGAAAATTCCATATTTCCAACTCCTTCAATCACCTCTAACACATTCTATACATATCCTATCATTCCTACTTCAATTTCTTTTCATTATCACCTCCATTCCAATTCAAAACATCCACAAAACATAACATCCACAAAACACATCATGCAAGATTATTGATCATGACCAATAAAACAAACATTCATACTTAAACATTCATCCTTAATTTTCTACACATCTTTCTACTTCATTTACACCTTCTTTTCATTCCTAACTATAGTTCTAATTTACCTCATTTCAAAACATCATACTACTCCTTATAAGCTCTAAACTCATTTTGAAACATCTCTAAAAACACTCAAAATAGAATATATTCTCATACATTTTCATCAGAAATATTTTTTTCTGAACTTCTTCATTTTTCTGCTACACCCAATAATTAACTTCAAGTCAAGGTTTAAAACTCCTAAAGACAGAATTTGAATTTGATGTCTACATAAAAAATGTAGCCATATGACTCTAGTTTAATCCAAGTTAAGAATCATCTCATTTGGATAACAATAGAACAAGTTATGGCTAAAACACAGAAGCATAATCAGTGAACATGTTACTGTTACATTTTCCAGCACTCATCTTCCAATTTTCCAGATTTTACACCTAACACCACTTGTACAAAGATCACCTTTTTTTACTTCATTTACTCTTCATTCTCAACTCCATTTCAACTCAATATCATTCGCATACAATTCATGATCTATATTTGATTATTAACCAAAAATAGAACATGTACATATACCATTTATTATCAATTTTCTACACTCATCCTAACACCATTATGTTGATCATTCTACCTCTAAAACATCTCTAAAACAATTCATGAATTATAACTCATCATATATATACAAAAACAAGACATTTACATCAACTATTCATCACTCACGTTCATCATACATAAAACACCATTTTATGCCTTTTAACCTCTAACTATCATCATAAAAGCTTCATTTAACAATACCCATGAAGATTAACAAGCTACTTACTTGTTTAGCTTCAAAATCTTCAAATCCCTCTTAACCCTAGCTCTCTCCTCTTACATATACATCATCAACCCAAGGTGTTAGGGTTATGTTTTTAGTGAGAAATGAAGAAGAGAGTAAGATGGAAGCAACGTGTAACATTGATGATGGTTAGGTGATTAAAATCGTGGGAGTGAAGAAAGATAGAAGAGAAGACAACAAGAAGAAGAGGGTCACGAAAATGAGAAGGAAATGAAGAAGAGAAAGCAAGTGAAAGACGACAATTAAATGGTCTTTCAAATAAGATAAAGGCCATCGTGGGTTATAAGATAAAAGCATAGCTTGGCAAGTGACACACGTCACTTGTCACATGTCACTTGTCAAATGTCCATTTCCTATTGGTTCATAATTGGTTCTTTTGTTAAACTAGTCCATTCAACTGCAGTTATCTCCAAATTTCAATGACGTAAGTCATTAAATCCCAAAGTCATTTATAAAAATTTCTACTATTTTTTAACATTTATTTCTACTGCCATTCATCAATTGTTCTGCTACTTGACATTTTTCCTAGTCCACAAATACCCTTAATTCTAGAAAATTCTTAAATTTTCCCAAAAATTCTAAATGACTAATTAAACACACTGACTCAATTTTCAATACATATAAACCACAATTCTTAATATAATCACATTCACAAATCAATTATACCTGAAATGTCAATGAATGCATGTACAATTATTTTAATGTGCAAAAGTTAATATTCATATATGTATGTGTATGACATATTATGCATGAGCATGAAATGTACTTTCTAATCTCTCAATAATCTCTCATATTTACTATTCTAACCTTAACATGGGTAACGAAATGTTACAGTTAGTTGATGTTATAACTTATGGAAAGGATTGTTTGATATCAATGTATCTAAATTTGGAATTTATGAGTATTAAAGGAATGAAGTGTTCTTATGAGTAAAAATGTGATCCAAAGAATATGAGTAATATATTAGGAATGAATGAATGAGAATTGAGAAATTGTGTGAATGTGTATAATGTTAGAAAAGGGTTGGTGAATGTATGGTTGATGAATTTAGAATAATCAAGTATACTTAAGGTATAAGTCTAATTGCAAACTAGTTATATCTAAACTATGATGTACGAAAGGTTAAGATTTGTGAATAAGGAGACATATCAAGAAAGTCAATTGATCATACATTGAACATGACATATACGTGTGTATTGTATGACTAAAGAAGCACAAATTTATCGTCAATATCCAGACATTGTCAGGCAAGGAAATAGCTTATCTAGAGTGTACTGTGAGTTAACTTAGATATTTTCTCACTATGATTAATTTTTTTTGTTTAAATTTTAGTTATTGAATTTTTATTGATATAATTGTGATAATTCCAGACATTGATGCTCTGAGGAGTTCGACATTCTAGATTGTATTGAAAGTGCTCTTTAATTGTATGTGAATATGGAAAATGTGTACTCAACTAAATATTGAATGTTGGACTCAGATCTGATGAAAGAGCTAAATGACTGTGCACATTGAATAAAAGTTATTGATAGCTTATTATGTGAAATGATGCACTCTATCAAATTGTTATACATGATTAGATAAAGGAATTGTGATCGGAGTGACCAGTGTGAAAAAGAGCTTAAAGCTCAGAAATGCGCACAAAGAGCCACAGGGTCAGTTATTAATGAACTCGGTATCCACAGTGGGTACGGTGTTGGACCCAAGTCTTAGTACTTATTTTATGGCTACATTATGTGAGGATTGAGTGAAAATCAAGTGAGAAGAAGGCTGGAAGCTCAAAGTTGTAATGAGAAACTCAAATCAGTTACTTTTCTAGAAGCTGTCCAGCATATACCCTATCTAGTGACACTGTCTTCTAAAAATCATATATCTCAATTATGATGTTCAAAATTTATACCATTGGAAAGATAAGAGGACAAACTACAACTTTTATGAAGAACTGTTTGCCTGATTTGGCCAAAATAAATTCAGTTTAATCGTTGAATTCAGGACATAATTTCTATCAAGGATAGCACTGCAGCCTCTGCCAGCACCAGTGATTTTATCATGTAAGGGACATATCTCTTTAGTCCAAAGCCCAAAATTTACATGCAATATACCGTTGGAAAGATAAGAGGACAAAATACAATTTTTATGTAGACAACTTTGTCTAATTATGCCTAGATTAATACAGTTTATTCCTGGAAGTTCGAGCCACTAATTCTGTCCTGGGTAGTGCTGCATCTATGTCCCCCTTTTGTTCTTTTGCCTATTATGAGCTTTTACATATTCCAAAAAGACCTGGATCCAACAAACACTAAATGGAAACACATGACTCCCAGCATGAAAATTGATTTTAAATCTATCCAAAGCCATATAACACATACTATTCCATTTCCAATAATAATTAACAACCCAATAAAGAAGATAGTTTTGAATATGTACAAAGGGACCTTCTTCAACTCTTACTTTCATTGCTTAATCAAAACGGAGTTTGTACGTAGCTTTAATTTCATATCAAAGGTCACATCAATAGCATAATACAAAATATAAATGAATGCTTATGATTTATATGCTTATAAAGCTACCAAATATAGTCGAACTGACTTAGTTACAAAAGGTAGATATCTTAGAGTTTGCCAATGATTGCAAGGATCAATTATCTTCTTATTCTGCACCTGAGGAGTGGAAAAATAATAGGTTGAGTTGCAAAGCTCCATGGCTAATACATTTATAGCCATTGGTAATGAGCCACACACAATCAAACATATATATATATATATATATATATGTAATCTAGCAATTAAATTATCCACATTTCTAGCTCAAAGAACTCATAGTTAAAAATGTTATCACATAAATCATATCATGTATATTTAACCATCAAAATATAACACTCAATTGTGAATCATGCTCAACAAATCAAAATGAAAGTAAAAACATAATGGGTTGAGAGAGTCCCATTGATCGAAATGGAGAATCAAAGTTTACATCTTGAACTAAATGAGTCCGTTTCTTAGGAGCTCATGTGCCACAAGTGGGTAGCCGGAAGAAGGCTTTAAGTCAACGTGCACGTGACAAACAAAATGATATCTCTCTTGCCATTTTGATGCTCAATTCATTTCGTCACACGTTCATACTTTCATGTTTCTTATGCTTTTTCCTCTTTTCATAAATACAAAATGCCGTAAAATCTTTCAAGGCATAACATGATAATAAATCATAGTGCATTTCCAACAATCGCAATAATTCAAAGTCATGCAATTAAACATACAAGCAAGCAAGTTAGAAATCAGCCCATCATCCACAATAACTATAAACATATTACCCACCTAATTGATTTTAAGTCTAAACTCAAGTTTGCCTTTCCTTTTGCTTTTGCCTTGGATTTTCTTGGTTTCCTTCAAACAAACAAAATTTCATTCAAACATATATACAAATAGAAAATCCATAAAGCTTCAATAATCAAAATTGAGCTTAGACTTAGTCTACCTATGGTTTATTTAGGCTAGAATAACTAAGATCTAGTTGAAAATCCATGAAATGAAAATGGGTTTCTTGCTCCTCTCCTTTCTCCCTTTATTTCCAACACATGAAACTCATTTTCTCTAGTTCCTTTTTCTACCAAAGCAAGAAGAAAAGATGAAGGTTACCTAAAGCTCAGCTAAATCCTCTTCCTTCGTCTTCTTTATCCTTTTTCTTTCTTTCCTTCTTTTTTCTAGTTCGTTTTTCTCCTTCTCTTCTTCTAATTCCTTTTACGTTTTCTTTTCTTTCTTTCTAGCCTCTCCATCACACTTCACTCCGTCTTTCTCATTTCTTTTCTTTTTTATTTAAGACCACTTTTAGTCCTTCCAAATTTACCTTCCAAATTTAATTTAATGTCTACTTGCTCCTTTATTCTCTTGTGTCTATTACACAGTAACTTAATTCTAACATTTTTATTTAATTCATGCAAACACATATAAATGATGGTGCCCGATATCTACAACAGATATGGGACATGATATGAAAGAAGCTCGGTATCTAAAATAGATACGGTACTTAATGTGAAAGGAGATCGGTATCTACAACAGATATGGGAAAGTAGATAGGCGCTCAGTCATAACAAAGTAAAAATGAAAGTGGAGTCACATGTGCATTTGCATATATATATATATATATATCTTTACATGTATCATGTGAATAATGGTGAAGAATTACTGAATTATGTTGATACAGTGATATGCAATGTTTGTGTACATGTTGATGATACGAATGATTAAGTAAAATGATTGGATTATTATGAAATTCTTATATGAAATGTTTGTAGTTCATGATGTATTGTTAAGATGTGATGTGTATATTGTGATCTAATACATAATATTGAATGATGTGATACATCTGCTGAATTAGAAAATACTCTTATGAATTTAGTTTCATACCAGTGATGTTTATGTTCTAACTTAAGTGAGCACATTGATGATGGTTCACTCACTGAGTTCGCAAACTCATCAAAATTGCAACATTGATTTTTAGGTACGAGGGAGAATAGCTTCTAAGGCAAACTAGTAAAAGTCTAGTATTGTCAATTTTGGAAACAAAAATGGGTCAAAGGCCTGGTCAACTAATACCTGCAGAGTCTAGATAGAATAATTTTGTTTAGCCTCCCTTTTCATGTTGAACTTGTTGTATAGATCTTTAAATTCCCAAATGTTATGTTATGTATGAACATGGATTATATAATGTAATGACAATATAAGTAAGTTTCATTTTGTGAATGAAATGAGGAGTTTTGTTCTTTGGAAATATTTATGTTTTGTATGATGCCATAATAAGTTGATGTGTTTGCTCTAACATGACATTTTCATAGGGTATGTTCTTGAATGTCCTCTAAATATTCAGGTATATGCTCTATGGTGGTGGTGTGTTACAAGGAGACCTTGTTATGAGCGGGTATACAGATGCTAGTTTCCAATCCAATAAGGATCACTCCAGATCCTAGTCACGATATGTTTTTGCACTGAATGATGGAGCAATTAGTTGGAAGGGTTCCAAACAAGAGACAGCTACAGACTCAACAACCAAAGCAAAATACATTGCCGCTTTAAAATCAGTAAAGGAAATAGTTGGATCAAAATGTTCATCATGGAACTTGGAGTGGTTCCTAGCATTGACAATCCAGTACAGTTGTATTATAACAACAACGGTGCTATAGCACAAGCAAGGGAACCAAGGTCTCATCATAAATCCAAACATGTACTTAGGCAATACCATTTGATCAGAGAAATCATTGGTAGAAATGATGTCAAGATAGAGAGAGTGCCCATGGATCAAAATATTATTGATCCTTAGACTAAGTCAATTCCTCGAAAGAGATATGAATCTCATGTACTCACCTATAGTATTAAATACAATGGAGATTGGCTTTAGTTCAAGTGGGAGGTTATTAAAGAAGTGCTCTAGGCAATCACTTTTAGCACTTATTGAACAAATCTTTTTGATTAATAAAAAGGATTCTTCGCTGATTTGATGTTCATTTTCTTTATAAATTAATAGTGATTTTAATTTTAATTAATGAAGTCCTTGACACATTACATAACATGAATGAAATCTTGATAAGATCATGATAATGATATTTATATCATGTGTAATTATGTTAGTATTAAATTATCTCTACTCATAATGTAATGGCGGACTCTCTGAGCCCTTTTGTATTTTTTTGTACTTGGAGATACTACTATATATTGATATATACATGGTCGTATATGAGTTCAAACATGTATTTGAATTCTTTCGGTATAAATGAACTTAAAGTTCATTGGTATGCGAAATCTTGGAGATTTCTGATGCATAAGCTTTTAAGTGTGTAAAATCGAGTCCATTGGATGGATATGGCCATGGTGGCCAACATAAATGTGTTCTAATGCCTTAGAGGTGATTAGGCATGATTTATAGACTTACTGGACACCTAGAAAGCTTAATTGAAAAGTTGATGTACATAAGGGATTTAAAAGTAATTTTTCAATTCTTGGAGGACCAATATGTAATTTTATAAAGTTAAGGGGCTTAATTATAATTTTAAAAAGTTTGGGGACCAAAATAAAAATAAAAGTTTTGGTCATTCTTAAATTTCGGGCTTAATTGCAAATTTAGGAAAAGTTTGAAGAAAATAATGGTAATTTCTTATAAACTAAAGGCAAAAAGGTAAATTCATCATGCTTGGTCAAAGAAGAGTCAATATTCTAGACCCTTCTTCCTTGTGTGTGGCCATGCATCCCACTATTTAGCATTAAAACACTTTGTCTTAATTAAAAGAAAGGATAAGAAAGGAGAAGAGAGGAGAAGAAGAATACTTTCGGCCATCACCCAATTTTCAACATTTTTTTTATTCTCCAATCCAAACCAAGGTGTTCTAAGTTAATTTAGGATCAAGGAGCTCAAATCTATCATTATACTTGAGAAATTCTCAAAGGATTTTTAAGATATCACCAAAGGAAAGTTTAGGTAAATTTTGTCTCATCTCTCTCAACAATATGATTTTGATTTTGGTATTAAGATATGTTGTTGTTCATCCCTTAATATGCATGAAACATGGTTTATATGAATGAAATGAGTCATGGAGAAGTCTCCTTAGCCAAAACAGAGATACCTTCTCTTTGGTGAAAGTTTTAAAATTTTGAATATCTTTTGAAATTGATGGTTTAAATGAAGGGAATTGGATTTATGGCGTAGTGAAATGTGTTGTTGTTTGGAATGACTTGTTATATAACAAGATAGGAGCATGAAATACTATGATAAAGTCTTGAAAGTATGACTTGAAAGTCATTCACATTAGGTGTTTGATAAAATGCCTATGTGAACATGGCTTAGGATTTAAGGATTGTAATGGTGTGTATTAGAAAGAGGCTTTCATGTTTACTTAGAGTAAACTTGAAGTTTTGCATAGATTGTTTGAGTGGTGACCTAATGTGCTTGGATAAAAATTTGCTTAATTATGCTTTGAAATGTGTAAGTATTGGAGCAAAGGCATTAAATTCCTTGGAAAATGTAAAAGAAAGCGTATGCGAATAATAAGGGACGTAATCATATGAGAAGCTTAATGGTCGAATCCTATAGCTTAAAAATAGTGATATTGTGTTTTATACACTTATGTGATGGTGTATAAATATGAGATACATGTTTGAGTAGTAAATACATTGCATATTGTGTGTATAAAGGCTCGGGAGCTGTGGATCAAGGAGTTCATGCTGAGGATTGTTGAAGTCAAGGGAGTGAACACCTTCTTTTGAGGTGAGTTTGGGAAAACATATCTCTCAAATAGGACTAAGACAACCCAAGACATGCATAATGACTTGTAGGTGAATTTTGAACCTAGGTAATGTATAGTAAAATTGAATCTCAAATAGATGCTAGTATACTTATATATTTTTTGACACTACGTTTTTGAACAACTTTTCACTTGGAGTGCAAAAGATGACTTTTACTGCATGAAATAATGTTTTGGAACTTTTATATGCATAACCAAGTCATGTATGTGTTCTCTTTTGGCTTAGAGCTATGGCAAGGTTACGTTTTATTGGTTGGGCCGATAAATAAAGGCATGGTACCTTGATTTTATTACTAAATATTTGCATATATTTTTTTGTGATTGGTGAGGTAACGATTGGCTATTCGTTTGCTAGGCACAACAAATTAAGTGACCCCCATACCTTTAACACTGGTACATAAAAGTTGAGTCATTGTGTCGACACCTTTCTATGGGACTTGAAGGTGATTGCACACCTAGAGGTCTGGTCACCAATGAGGTCATCACTTATGGTCATGACACTCTTATCGATCATAGTCTGGACTCACCACAGATGAAAGTTGAGCCAATGCCTTGAAGTGGTAGATGTGCACACTAGTTTGGTCGACTAGTGGCGACACACTTTAAAGTTACATATAATGGAACTTGAAAGTTCTTGTCTTTTTGAGTTTTGTTTTATATTTTTGTTACTATTTTCTATTTGATTCATATGATGAAAGATCAAAACCCAATATAATGCATGTTCAAATTGAGGTCAAAGATGAAAAAATTAAGATTTAGTGAACAATTATTTATGAAGCTAATCAATATGATTTGAGAATGAAGCTATGGTATGAATTGAGAGTTATTCATCAATTCATTAATAAGCCTTGGATAATCATGGTTGCCTATAGAACTAATTTATAGAGTTAACTAATATGAAAGTAAAAAGTTTTCTAAAACATACTATGGAGCACTCTAGGAAAGATAAGTTTATAAAGTTAGATGATGCTCTATGTGCCTATAAGACTGCTTAAAAAACTCAATTTGGTACCACACCTTGTAGGCTAGTTTATTGGAATTCATGTCACTTATTGGTAGAACTTGAGCATAAATATTTTTAGGCTATAAATTTCATTAACTATAATTTAGACCATGTAAGTGAAAAACATATGCTCTAGAAGAATGAATTTGATGGGTGGTGCAGTATAGTATATGAGAATTCAAGGGTATATAAGGAGAAGGCAAAGAAGTGGCATGAGAAAAAGGTACATACCAAAGAGTTAAAACATAGAGATCAAGTCTTACTCTAATTCCTGAGTTTGATTATTTCTAAGCAAGTTTAAATCTAGATGGTTAAGACGTTTTATTATTTAACGAGGTTTTTCCTTATGTTGCTGTGGAAATCATGCATTGCAATAAAGGCATGTTTAAATTTAATGGATACTAACCAAATTTATACTTAGAAGGTGACTTACAAGAGTATAAGTAAGATGTCTATAATCTCTATGATCTTTATAATGAGTGAAGTACTTATGTAATTGGTTTATGAAAGGACAGTGAGTTATAGTTAGATTTTTTAAGTTAATTAATGTTCTTAATAGTTTCTTTTTAGATTTTTTGGAAGAATTGCATTGAGTTAATAGTAATTTACTCTTTTTGATTAATTTTGATATGATAAACTATTGCAATGATTCAGTTTTTCTAATAACTTCTTATTAATTTTTTTGAGTTTTAATTTGATAATTGTTAATTGTAACTAGAGTTAGAATTCATATGGTGACTTATAATTTTCCATTCTCTTAATTTTGATTACACATGATTGCTTTCTATTGAATAATATTTAACTTTATATGTTATAATGTGTTTGTCTTTTATTCCTTTACTTATTTAAAATCATTAGATTAGTTTTCCTTTGTAGATTCTATATGCATTATGACAAGGTGTATAAAGTCTCTTATGAAATAAAGGCTAAGGAAAGAGTAGCTTACAGAAAAAAGAGTAGGTATAATTCTTACACATCAAGAGAGACTACCCATGATGAGGCCAAGCATCACTAACTATTGTGTTTCTTCCAGTTGATGAACCAATTATAGAACAATATGACCATTGATTCATATGGCTTATAAACAACATCTAGTGGATATGGTATCAAACCTTTCATGTAAAGAAATTTAAGGCACCAAGATTCCTAAGCTAGATAGTGCTTAAACAATTTGGTTTTGAGGAAGTTGTGAAGGGATTAATTGAGTTTAATGGTTGGTGGCAATTTTTTGATACCAAAGAGCCAACATATCACTGGTTTGTGCTAAAGTTTATGCCTAAGTTTAATTTAGATGAGAAGAAGATATTATAAGATGATGATTTATTGATATAGTTTTGATTAAGGGAAGTTAAAAATTATTTTAACTACAATTAGTTCACTATCTAGGTGATAGGTGTAGTTTATATTATATTTTGGTAAAATTTTTAGTGTGTTTATAGGTATTTTTTAGACGATTATTGCATCCGTTGGCTTAGAATTATGTTAATGTGAGTGTTTATTTATATTTTAAGTGCTCAAGTGGTTTGGAGCATGTTTTTAATCTTAATTATATGCTTCTTGAGGTGTTAGATATGCTTGTTAGTGTTGGAAAATAGATAGGTGAAGAACAAGAGATTTGGTTGTGGATGGAGCTATTACGATCGTGACTCCCTTGTCATGTTTATGACAGAAGAGAATTACCCAGAGTCACAATCATGACAAAGGCTTCCCAGGCACGAAATTTTCCATCTGTTTTAGAGTTATAGGCACGAAATTTTCCATCTGTTTTAGAGTTATGGGGCATTTTTGGACCCAATTAAATGGTGAAAACCTTAGTTACACCACCAAGACTCTTAGAGACTATTTAAAAATCTTATGAACCCTAAAAAATGCAGTCATCATCTTGCAAAATGTGGATCAAACAAGAATGTTTGAGAAAGATGTCTAGCTTTCTAATTTTCTAGATCTAGCTCCAAATAGAGTTTTTCTTTCTCTCTCTTTTGTTACTTTTTTATACTTGATATGCAAACTAAATTCTAGATTTTTATTACATTCATGATTTCCTAATTTCAAAATTAAGGTTTATTATGTTGTTATTTTAAGACTTTCTTCTTTGTTAATTCAATACGATATTTTGGTGTTACGTTAATTGTGCATGCATATACTATTGGCCCCCAAAATATTTTTTGTTGAGTTAAGCATGATTTAAATAAATTATGAGCTCATGATAGATTTATTATTGGAGTTTATTTATTTCAATGTTAGTAGGATTTTATTTCACTAGTTAGTGAAACTAATGCATTAAGAATGAATTGAGGGCATTTTTGGCATGTCACTTAAGTTTAGAAACCAAGAAGCATTAAAGGAAGGGTAAAGTGGGCTTTTAGCACTCATTAAGGGTAGAATGGGAAGAGGAAAATGTTGTCTTGTAAATTAGATGAAAAAAAAAGTGAATGAAGGAAAGAAGGAGAGAAAAGAAGTGAAAAAGAGAAAGAAAGGAGAGAGAGTCGACCATTAGAGAGATAAAGAAGAAAAAAGGTTAGGGTTTCATCTTTTCTTAGCTTTTAAGAGTTATTTTGAGGGTGTTCAAGAAGAGAAAAAGAAAGAGGAAGAGAAGAGCTTTCATTTGAGCCAAACATCTCTTTGTTTAGTGAATATTCAAGGTAAGCCTAATTTTAATCTATTGGATTTTTGGAAGGGTTTTGGTTCATGAAGCTTAGAAAATGCATGAGTTTAAGTATTCTGGAATCAATTTTAGTGAATATGCTAGTTGGGTTCTCAATTTGGATTCCTACGGAATTGGAATTTTGTCAATGTTGAAGGAAATCAAGTAAGGCAAGAGGAGCAAGAGGAGGGGCATTTTAAAGCAAGTTTCTAAGTAAGGAATTCAGGTGGGTTACATGTTTATAGTTGAGTTAATGAGCCATGAGTCTTTTTTTAATCAAAAGATTTAAATGATTTCAACTGCTTTAAGAATGTTGCATTTATTGCTTCTTGAATGATTAAAGTATTTGCTATATGTTTGGTACATAAATCTTAATGATGATTTATGAAATGATGATGAAAATTGTATTTGAAAAATATCATGCTTATAGAAATCATGATTTCAAATGTTCAAGATGTTACAAATATGAAATTCATGTTTGTGTAGGTTTGTCGTGGTCCATCATATTTTGTCACACGCATGTTGACCATGTTAAAGGCTTCTCTCGCCTGCCCGCTAGTAGCATGGAGGTCCTTTACGGACTCCCTCATGATTACTAGAGATTTGCAAGAACCCCCTCATGTTTACTGGGCTTCACAAGAACTCCCTTATATTTATCAGAGATTTGCAAGAACTCCCCCCATGAATATATACTACCCAAACCATTATAATTGCTTATGTGTCTATGATTTGTTGACAAGTTTGATTAATACATGACTTATGTTGTTATGAATTGTTTGACATGCTTGAGAATTTGAGAAATACATGTTTTAATGGTTGCAAAGCATTTTATTGCGAAAATGAATATTTTCAATGGTTTTGCTTATTTCTCTGCTATAAACTTATTACCTATGAGCTTTTAAGCTTACCCACCATTCCTCCTCCTATCCAGGTGAAAAGTAAGAGATCGAGTGATAGAAAGTCAAGGCATCACTCCAAATCTGCATATTTTTGTATTTACGTTAGCTTATGAAAACACAAGGCTTTAGCTGCATTTTAAGTATTACTCATTCATGTATATTTTGTATTTTGTATTATGAGTTCCAACGATGTATTTGTGGCTTGAAATGCCAATTAAAGCTTTGTAAAACTCTTTCCTTTTGATGTTAATGAAATATATTTATGTTTTTCTTATAACTTTCCAAGTTTTCTCATTACATTTTCAAGCATTTATAGGGGAAAATTTGTATTCTGACTTCAGGGATTGTATTAATCTAGGTTGATTTATTCAAAATTTTTCTTCTTGGAAGTTATAGTTTATCCTTTTAGCTTTCCAATGATATAAAGTGTGTAATTTTTGGAGATAAGAGTTGAGAGATATGCTATTTTAAAGTTAGTGATGCTGCACAGGGTGTATACTGGATACATTATAGCCTTTTTCTTTACTTGGATTAATAGAAAAAAGAGTACTTTGGTGTCTTGAATTGGTAAGAATTAGTGTGATAAGTTACAGATGGAAATGAAGGTGATAAAGGTAGTTGAATGATTGTTGAATTATTGAAGAAGGTATTCACATGGTTGATATTGTAATTGTTTGATCAACAATTTAGGATGAATGTGCATAAGTTTGAATGTTATGTTTTTGGGTTGATGATCAATCATAGGTTATGATTTGGTTGTAAATGATATTGAATTGGAATGTAGGTGAAAATGATGAGGAAAATAAGTTTGAAATGATAGATATGCAAAAGAAAGGTCATAGGAAACTTGTAGGAATTAGAAATCTAGAATTTAACCTATAAATGTATGTTGGGAGGACTTAATGTCTGTTAGGCGGACCTTCTCGGGTATTCCAACGTTTCAGCTCAGTTTATGTCTGTTTGGAGGGATATATGTCCGCTAAGCGGACATTCTCGGGACAGTTATGAAAATGTGAAAATTTTGACCCTCTAGATGGCAAAATCTCTATTAGGGGTCTTCACGAAAGTTGTAGAAATCGAAGTTCTCTTCGAAACCATACTTAAATAACCTTAATCCTACATCCATAGTGAAAGTTATGCTTTTTGTCCCAAATCATGTGCATTTTATAAGTTGTGGGCTTATCATTGCTTATCAATGGTACATTTAGGCTTGAATGGAACTTAAAATGTACTTAGTTGGTTATGGGCATAAGAGATAAATTGAGTGATGTGTTTAGAGTGATGATTGAGGATATGAACATAAGAATGGATTATCGTTTATCAAATGCTCAATTATGGATGTTTGCGATGTTATAAGAACCCTACAGAGTACTACGCTCCTGTGTCATGACTCTCGAGTTAGACTCCGAAAACGAGGTCTAACAGGTTTAATATCAATGCCCTCTAGGTTTAGTATCCTAGGTATGAAATGGGTCATTTTAAAGCATGAAATGAACATGTATTGTTTTAAATGAACAATATGCAATGTTTTTGGTATTGTTTCACACGATTTGAAATTGTTTTACATGAAGCATGGTTTAAGAGGGTTTTACATACACACATGTGAGTTTAAACTCGACATGCAACATGAATTAAAGATTTTAAATGGTTTTAAATTGAAGGAGTGATTATGCTGCCTCGAAGGAGAACTCGAGAAGCTATGACTCGATCTTGATCTTGCCAATGAAGTATGGATGAATCTCATGTCCCACAAGATGCAGGGACATACTCTGCTCATGATTCTAAGGCACCTAGTGTGCAACATGAGGTGCCACGGCCTCCTACTCCTATGCTACAAGTAAACCCTATGGATTTGCATTTCTTTCAAGATTTTGCTTAGGCTTTCACGTATGTCATAGGCCAAGTGTCATAAGTTCAAGTGCAAGCTCTAGTGGGGAGGAGTAGACAGTATGATAAGCTCCGCAAGTATGAGGCTGTAGACTTTAATGGGACTACTAATCCCAAGGAGGCTGAAGCATGGTTGAGAAGGACAGAGAGAGTCTTGTTATAGATGAAGTGCTCTGATGAGGAGAAATTAGATTATGCAGTGAGCTTGCTGCAAGGGGACATACTTCATTAGTGGGAATCAGTACCTCATAATTAGGACATACCTCTGGTATTATCATGGAGAAATTTTGTGGAAGTCTTTTGGAAGAAATACTTCTCAAAAGTTTATATCCAAGAAAAGGCTACAGAATTCCTAAATCCAACCTAAAGGGACATGAGTGTGAGTGAATATAAGCTGAAGTTCACCTAGCTTTTAAGGTATACAGCCAACATTGTTGAGAATGAGGAGGATAAGTTCCGTAAGTTTGAGGGAGGACTTCATTTGGGGACCAAGGAAAGAGTATTGATCCATAACTTTTGTGACTACCAGATGTTGGTAGATGCTACACTTTAAGCTGAAAAACTGGAGAACATAAACTATGAAGTAAACAGGAAGAGGAAGAACCAAGAATAGTCTTCCAAGAAGGGAGTGAGTGCCACAATTCTTGAGAGGAGTATGAAGACTTTCTACACGCGGGGCGAAATGGGAAGTAGTGGCTTTGCTAAGAAAAAATAAGCAAGAGTAGTTTCAATGCAAACCTCAACTATGGGAGGCAACAGAAGGATGGAGAGGAGTAGGTATACAAATTGCCAATGCGAGCATTATGGGAAGTTTCACAGAGGAGAGTGGCTCAAGTTACTCGAAGTATGTTTCTGATGTGGAGAGAAGGGACATATGGTCTAGGAATGTCCCCAAGCACCATGGCAAGATTGGTCGCAGATGCAAGTCTCAAGGAGAGCTGAAACAATAGGAAACAGGCCAGCCACTGAGGTGGGAAGTTCTGGAGCAATAAAGAAGGTTTTTCCTTTAGAAAGGCTAAGAGGTCAGGCACAAGCAACGGTATTTGCCATGTCCAGAGATGAAGCTACGGCCACACCTGAAGTTGTTACAAGTTTGGCTTAGTTATTTGATTCAGAAGTATATTTATTTATTGATTCTGACTCCACACATTCTTTTGTTTCTGCAAGCATGACATTACATGGTGTTATTTTGGTGTCATTGGATAGTTCATTGATTGTTAGTACTCCTGTAAGAAGGAATGTGATAATAAGTTAAGCATATAGAGATTGTGAACTCTTTATTGATGGTGCTAGACTGGTAGTGGACTTAATGCCTTTAGATTTAAAGGGCCTAGATGTTATACTTGGAATGGATACCTTGGAGAAATATCATGCAAAGTTAGATTGTAGCATCAAAGAGGTAGAATTTGATATTGGCAAGGGCGAGAAGGTGACTTTTAAGGGAGACAGAATAACACCATCACTAAGGATTATTTCAGTTTTGCTAGCTGACCGGATGATGAGAAAAGGGTGTGAAGCCTTCTTAGCACATGTTGTGGACACCGGGGTGAACGAAGGAAAGTTAGAAGATTTTCTAATTGTGAGGGAATTTCCATACGTGTTTCCAAAAGATTTACTTGGTTTGCCACGAGTAAGGGAAATCGAATTCGCCATCGATCTGATTCCAGGTACCACACCTATTTCTATACCACCGTATAGAATGGCTTCAGTTGAGCTGAAGGATCTTAAGGAATAGTTAAGAGAACTGTTAGGGAAGGGGTATATAAGGCCAAGTTCATCGCCATAGGGAGCGCCGATTTTGTTTGTTAAAATGAAGGATGGAACATGGCATATGTGCATTGATTACTAGAGGCTCAACAAGGTGACCATTAAGAATAAGTATCCTCTCCCACGAATCAATGATCTGTTCAACCAGCTGCAAGAAGCATAGGTCTTCTCTAAAATTGATCTCAGGTCAGGCTATCATCATCTCAGAATTAGGGAATCTGATGTGCATAAGACAGCTTTTAGGATACGTTATAGGCATTATGAGTTCCTAGTCATGCCATTTGGATTGAATAATGCTCCAACTGTGTTCATGGATCTCATAAATAAGGTCTTCAAGGAATATCTGGAACAATTTGTCATAGTATTTATAAATGACATTCTGGTTTATTCCAAGAGTGAAGAGGAACATAAGGAACATCTCAGGATAGTGTTGTAAACACTAAGGGAGAAGGAGCTTTATGGTAAATTTGTCAAGTGTGAATTTTGGCTTCATGAGGTGGTATTCCTTGGGCACGTAATTTCAAAGGATGAAGTACATATTGATCTGAGGAAAATTTAAGCAGTGGTTAATTGGCATGCACCAAATATAATAGCAGAAGTGAGAAGCTTTCTGGGTCTGGTAGGATATTATAGGAGGTTTGTTGAAGGATTCTCCATGATAACTACTCCAATAGCCAAGTTATTAAGGAAAAATTAGAAGTTTATTTGGAGTGATGAATGTCAGAGGAGCTTTGAGGAACTTAAACATAGATTAATAAGTGCTCCAATTCTGACCTTGCAAGGGGAGATAAGGGCTATACAGTTTATAGTGATGCTTTAAGAAAGGGTTTAAGAAAGGGCTTATGCCTCAAGGCAGCTAAAGCCTTATGAATTGAATTACCCTACCCATGATCTAGAATTAGCAACAATAATTTTTGCCTTGAAAATTTAGAGACATTATTTATATAGATTTAAGATAAGGATTTTTACAGATTGCAAAAGTCTCAAGTATTTGTTAAGCCAGAAAGAGTTGAATTTGAGACAGAGAAGGTGTTTAGAGTTGCTCAAGGATTATGATTTGTTGATTGAATACCATCTAAGCAAGGCAAATGTAGTGGCCGATGCCTTGAGTAGGAAATCCTCTATAGCCCATGTTCAGACAATTTATCTACCATTGTTGTAAGAGATGACTAAGCTTAGAATAAGCTTAAAATAAGAGTAACCCGATTGCATTATAGAGTGAGAGCAATACTCAGAGAGGAAGTTAAGGAGTTACAAGAAGAAGATGCAGATTTGAACAAGCTCCGAGAAGAAATTAAAAAAGGTAAGCAATTTGAAATGGAAGTGAGGGATGATGGACTTATGGTTGTAGGTAATAAACGTTGTATTTCGAATGTTAAGGAGGTAAAGGATGAGATACTCGATGAGGCACACAATGTGCCTTATGCCATGCACCCAGGTAGCACCAGAATGTATAAAGATTTGAAAGAGCATTTCTGGTGGAAAGGCATGAAGAAGGATGTAACAGAATATCCAAGCAAGTGTCTAGTGTGTCAGCAAGTCAAAGCTTAACACTAGGCACCTTCAGGCAAGTTAGGGCATTGTCCATTCCTGAGTGGAAGTGGCAAAGGATAACCATGGATTTTCTGATAGGTTTGCCCAAGACCAATAGGAAGCATGATGCCATATGGGTTATTATTGACCGTTTGACAAAATTAACCCTTTTTCTAGCAATTAAATAGGTTGATTCTCTGCTTGTGCTAGCAAAGAAGTATATTGATGAGATAGTGAGGCTACATGGGATTTCATATTCCATAGTTTCTGACAGAGATCCTCAGTTTACTATGAGATTTTGGGAAAGTATGCGAGAAGCTTTAGGGACCAAGTTAAATTTTAACACTGCTTTCCATCCCAAACAGATGGTCAATTTGAGAGGACCATTCAAACCCTTAGAGGAATGCTCAGGGCATGTGTGGTAGATTTCAAAGGTGTTTGGGACGAGCACTTTCCATTAGTCCAATTTGCTTACAATAATTCGTACCACTCGAGCATTCAGATGGATCCTTATAAAGTACTGTATGGAAGAAGATGTAGAACTCCTATATGCTGGGGTGAAGAAGGAGAAAGGAAATTAATAGGACTAGAGTTACTCTAGATGACAGTTGATAAGGTCAATCTAATTAAACAAAGGCTCAAAGCAAGTTAAGATAGAATGAAGAGCTATACTGATGCACACCGAAAGGAAATGGAATATGAAGTTTGTGAGAAAGTCTTTCTTAATACATCTCCTTGGAAAGGAGTCACGAAGTTTGGCAAAAAGGGAAAATTGAGCCCAAGATACATTGGTCCCTACAAGATTGTTGAGAGGATTGGACCGCTGGCCTACAGATTAGCACTACCACCAAAATTTTCACAGTTGCATGATGTCTTTCATGTTTCCATGTTAAGGAGGTATAGATCAGATCCCTCTCACATCATTCAGACCACTGAGGTTTAGCTGAGAGATGATCTAACTTACAAGGAGACTCTAGTGGAGATTCTGGAAACTAAGGAAAAGGTCCTCAGGAATAAGACAGTTCAACTATTTAAAGTCCTATGGAGACATCATTCCAAGGAAGAGGCCACATGGGAGCCCTTGAAGGCCATGAAGGAGAAGTATTCACACCTCTTCCATGACTCAGGTAAGAATTTGGAGGAAAAAAT
>JAOQML010000008.1:30450196-30472802 GCA_027568935.1 Erythroxylum urbanii
TAATGAAATGAATGCTAAAAGGTTACATTACATGCCATCATTAAAAGACAACCATTAAACCATTTAATAATAAGATCATTATTCCATTTAAAGATGATAAAGCATGATAAATATCATCTTTAATTTAGCAATTCAATGTTAAATGTGCAGCTGCACATTTAGGTATTAAAAACCGAAATATGCCCTCCTTCTTTCTTTAATAACTTTGTTTTAATTTAATTATTCTAATTAATCAAATCAAACCAAATTCAAACCCAATATTAAATGTTCATTTGGGCTTCTAATTAAGTAAGCCTAACAATCAATTATGGGCTTTAAAGCCTCTATTTATATTTCTTACTTTGCTTGATAATCTTCCTAGGAGCCAAATGGAGAATCTAATTGGACTTACATAATTTAAGCTCCAATAAGCCCGGAATTAATTTAATCTCATTAGAATTACTTCTAGCTAATTAATTAAATGTCATTTAACTAAAGACAATTGGTTAAACTCTTGAATTACTAAATATTACGAGAATACATGTTTCAAATAAGATGTTTAATTGCAAACTTTATTATAAACCATATTATAGCCATCTACTCAATAAAGGGTAAAATTACTGTTTTTCCCTTATGTTGATTTTTCCTTCTAGATCTCCCGTTTTACTCTATATAATGATTAACACACAAGATCTCATCTTGGTGCTAAGATTTGATGGGTAACTAGTCCATCAAACTACTGGCACCAGTTTAATCACCAAACTCCGTAAAAACATCTGAAAGTGATGATATCACTATAAACCCTTTATTTGAGTGAATGTTCCCTAATATATGTTTCAATTAATAATTCCAACATGCAAACATTGGATGGATACTCTGTACAAATCCATTCTGATCATATCAAGAATTATAATGAAACATATATGAGTTCACCACTCGTCAAGATTGTGGTTCGTAATAACAGAATGCTAAGGTGTATGTTTTAAGATTAAAGTAACGGCCCACTTTATTCTATAAAAGATACTTGATTCCAGATTCATTTAATAGTGCCATTATCAATAGTCAACTACGATCATGATATAAAAGTCATCATTCCCTTTATTTAAACTCTTTTACTTACACGAAGATAAATCGCAATACCACAGTTTAAACCATAATTAAGTGACCAACTTGATTATTCAACTGTGAATCAACTAATTTAGATTCTAATAACATACATGTTTCTCATACATCTCTATGTATATGTATATTACTTACAAAAGAATCTTAGTACCTTATGACTAAATATATAATGATCATACAAATAAAACAAAACTCTTTTGTTTTATTAATAATAAATATTTTCATTACAAAAGTAACTGGAAGAAAATTAAGTTATATGTAAATACACTTGCTTTCTAGGGCACTATATTTATATAACTCCAACCAAAACATCTAGCAAATCATTGTTCCATCTGGTGAATGATTATTTTAGGCAATTGAAAAGCAAAAATATCACATAATGGAATTGCAGACAAGATATATTTAATGAGAATCATTCAACCAATTGGAGAAAGAAGATGTTGATACCAACCATGTAATCTTGAATCAATTTTATCTATTATGTACTGAAAATAAGATAGTTTTGGTCTATCCTTAAACAACATACAACCTAAGTACTAGAAAGTTAATTGGTCCCTTCAAATTTTGGTGATAGCCGTAATCAAATATTGGATTGAGATTGGCTCATTTTCTTTGAAGCGATATAAAAACGTTTAGCCATGTTAATTTTTTGTCCACTTACCTCCTCATATATATGTAGAAATTCATCAAAATATTAAGAGATCGACGATGCCCTTTAGTGAATATAATTATGATATCTACAAAGCTCAAGTGTGTGACGAGAATACTACCTCGTGGTAATGCATAATACTTTATCTGTCCTTCTGTGGCCAAGGCATTCCAACCCCTAGAAAGTAATTCAGAGACCAATATAAATAAATAAAGTGATATAGGATCACCTTGTTTAATTCCTCTTGTTGCTTTGAATTGATCACTAGCTTATCCATTGATCAAAAGTAAAAGCCAAGCTCCTTTCAAGTTATTTAGAATTAAGTTTCTCAAATGATCATCGAATCCTAGCTTCTTGAGTAGTTGTTCCAAGAAAAATCATAAAACTCTATCAAAAACTTTCATCATATCTAGTTTAAAAGCCACGTTATGACCTCTTATTCTTCTATCAATGAATTGAATGATTTCTTATGCCAACAATAGATTATCCGATATATCTCTGCTAGACAGAAATGTCATTTGTTCAGCAGAAATTAATTTAGGTAGGAAAGGCTTTATTCTCTCAACGAAAACCTTGGTTAGTATTTTATTGGCGAAAGTGCATAGACTAATAGGGCGGAAATATGGGAGCAACATTATTATTGTTGATCCCATTCCATGAGAGATAGGTGCACCCAACAAAAATTCTTGAATTGTTGTGTACAAGTCTAAAGTAACAATATCCCATAAATGAAAAAAACATATTTAGAGAAACAATCAAAACCAGTGACACTATCAAAATCAAGAACAAAGACCACTGCGCTTACTTCCTCCAAACTGATTGGCTTTAATAACTTCGCATTTTCATCATATGAAATCAGTGTTAGCGTCTATTTTAAAAAATTATGAACATGCTAAATATTTATGTGTGCTTTTAAAGTTAATAGTTTTATAAAAAATCTATTAGATTCACTAGACAAATGCTCATGCGTTTCCAGCCATACACCATCATTTTTTATTTTATTAATTCTCAATTCTGAATGCTTTGTAGCTATATATAGGCATGAAAAAATTTAGAATTGAAGTCTTGTTCTTTGAGCCATCTCATTTCTGATTTTTGTTTCCAAAAAACCTCTTCCTCAAATAATGCCTTCATTTATTCAGTATGTGCCTTCTTTATTTGATAATAAGCTTCATTCCATGGATTCTCATCAAAACAAATATTCAGCTTCTTTGTAAGTTCTTTTTCTATTTCCATATTATGCCACACATCCCTAAAGTGATTCTAATTTTATTACCTTAAACAACGTTTTAATCTTGTGAGCTTTTTCATTAGGCTAAACATCCTATAGCTTCCCACTTCTTGCTTCCAATTGGCTTCAACTAAGCTTAAAAATTAGGTCTATATATCCACATTTTCTGAAATTTAAAATTGCCTATTTTATGTTATAATGTTGGCTGATTAAATTCACATATCAGAGGACTATGGTTAGAGGTAGCTCAGCTAAGGATTTTCACTTTTCTATCTCAGAATCTTGTGATCCATGGAATGTTACAGAAGAGACGATCAAGCTGCTTCCATACATAAGGTTTGGTCCTCATCTATGTATGTAATGAGCCCTCAAATGGATGATCATAAGCTGCTAATGTATGGAGATAATGTATGGAGATAATGTTTGAAATCATCCATAGTTCCTTGATGTGGAGTATAATTCCCTCTATATTTATCAATACTAGAGATAACATTAAAATTGCCTTCGAACATCCACAACTTGTCATTCACATCTTCTGCAATACATTCTAAATCTGACTAGAGGGTAATTCGATCTCTTCTCCTAAATTTGGCATATATCGTTGTTATATATAAAGACTCTAATGATGTTTAATCTATCAACTCCATATGGATAAATTGCTCATGATTTTGAATGATTGTAGTAGTATAAAAAGACTTCCATATAACCTAAATTTTATTATTAACATTGAAGATAACTTCATGATAGTTTAAAAAACTTTCAAAGAATTCAACTTATTAGGGGGAACCATTGGTTCCATAAGGGAAATCAATGAGGGCTGATGAAACTTTTGCAATTTTTAGAGATGACGTAGCGATTATGGTGATCCTTCTCCTCTAATGTTCCAGAACAACATTATCGTCATTCTCATTTAAATGAGTTAACTGAGTGGGAGCTAATGTTCTTGTTAAAATGGTCCTGGGCATGTCAAAATAATTTTTTCTAGGCCTTTTCTTTCTGGATTCTTTTATTGTTTTTGCTTGTGTATCATATGTTAACATCTTGCCATTATATTCACTAATAAATTGTTTGAAATTGAATCATCTCATCCTTTGGGAGTTTTGGAAGTACATGTTGATCAATATCATAAACACTTCTTTGTAATGCATTAAGCTTTAGTCGCTAATCACGAGATAAAATAGGAAAATCATGCATTAAATGTAATAGATGATCACAGTCTATACCTTGAAGTTCTGGAAATATAACTAACTTTGTTTCATTTTCTCGATGGTTCTTTTTGGTAATCAAAGGATCATAAATCACTTCAACTGCTGATTTTTTAGTTCAAGTTTATAAGGATATTAAATTTAAAAGTAAATCCTAATTAAGATATATTTTATATAGAAAAATATTATTTTAATATTAGAAAATTTAGATGGAGCAATGGTTGTTAATTAAGCCATAATACATTTTTCATTTAGTAGAAGTGATTAGTTGGATCAAAAAGTTCTTTAATGAACTTGGTATAGTTCCTTACATTTTTCAAATAGTAATGTATTGTATAACATTAGTCTTTACGCATGTTAAAGGAGCCAAGGTCTCATCAAACATCAAAGTATATATTTAGGCTTCTCTTAAATATGATGATAACTAATATAAAAGTTATAAGATTTAAGCAAGTGCTAACTATAAAGAATCTTGTAAAATTCTTTCGCTAAATCATTGTCTCGTATAGTAGCATAATCTTTATATGTAGATATGATATAAAATACTTAAATGATTAGCTCAGTAGAAGTGGGATATTGTTCCTAATCATTTTTTTGTTAAAGTAATATTCCAAATAGATTTCTCATATAAGGTTAATTCAATAAACTTATTCTATAAGCACCCACACATTTATTAAAATTCTCATTATGATAATTGTATAAGTGATCATTTAACTTGAGATTTCCAAAGTTATCTCATATAGGGATTGCTATATTTTGATACTACTTATGTCGTATTCTAGTCAAGGTAATTTAGTTAGTAGTCATTTGTAACGCACCACTTTTATAGAGCACATGCCCAAATGTACCAGCGAAATTTGAGAACATACTTTATTTACGAACATCTCCAGTCACAAATGTTATTACACTATACAATTTACACATACATTTTACAACATTTGATAAATACAATTCAAATACAATTATCAATGAAACATTTGTAGGTGCAAACTAATCCCGACCACTAACTCTTGTTCGATTGCAGTGGCTATGCTCTAATTAGTCTACCAGGATATCACTTGAACTTGAAAGACAATGTTGTAATTTTGATGAGTTTTGCAAACTTAATGAGTGAACCATCCTCAATGTGCTCACTCTTATAAAACACAAGAACAACTCACAATTCATTTCACAAGTGAAGCTTATCATCAAACATTTCTTATCGCTTTACATTTCATCATGCTTCAAACATTACAATTGTATACATGATTTCACATTTTCAGTTCAGTTCAGTACAATTAATTCAATTCAATCATTCATATAACACAAATCAATTTGTATATGCAAATGCATATGTGACTCACTTTTATTGTTACTTTGTTGTGATCGAGCATCCTTTTTAATTGTCCTATATTTGTTATGGATACTAGGCTCATTGATAACTATCCTGTATCCGTTGTAGATACTGAGCTTATTTTAATACTAAGCCTTTAGCTTTTACACATGTTTTTGAGATTTAAGTTCTTTTTCATTGGCCACTCCGATCACAACTTCCTTTATCTGATCATACATTTCATTGTGATGCATTAATTCACAAAATATGCCATCAATCACATTTATTCATGATGCATAATCAGTTTCATATGTTCATCAAACCTAAGTCCGACATTCAACAATTTTTGATAAGTACACGTAGTTCTTTCAGATTTACATTCAATAAAGCACTTCCAATACGATCTCAATTATCAAACTGCTTAGACCATCAATGTCTGGAATTATCACATTCATATAATTATTAGTTTGATAATAAAAAATTTAGCAAATGCAATCAATCCTAGTGAGGAACATCTAGGTTACTCACAGTACGCTCTATATTAGCTATTTCCTTCATGATCTGACAATGTCTAGATGTTGACAATCAACTTGCGTATCTGTCTTCATGCAATACACTTGTATTTCAAACATCATTAAGTTGATCATTCACATAAGTAATCAATCATATATATATTTATCTGTGTTATGTACAATACATACTCAAATGACTATTTCCGGGTATGTATCCTTAATTCACAAGTCTTGATCATTTTATCATTGTCACTTATATATAACTAGTTTACACTTAGGCTAATACCTTAAGTATACTTAATTGCTCTAATTTCATTATTCATACATTCATCAATCACATAGCCTCCAATCCCTTATTTAGCATTATAATGACCACATAATATCCAAATTCTCATTCATTCCTACTTAATTCACATTATTCGTGTCCTTTGAACCACCTTAGCATTCCTAATAACGCCTTCATTCATATAATACTTATAAATTTCCAGATTTAGACACATGATATCATCAATTCACTTTTATGTTATTACATTAATTATTAACCTAAACATATCAAGCTCTTTATCAACTAATCAAGCATCAAACTAGTTCATTTTAGCCTCATTCTAACCTAAATGCATCATATGAAAGTACCTTATCATTAATTGGTTCAACAATTGCACAAAACTGAAATTAACAATTCAAAACCTTACCTGTGATCGTGGGCTACCTTCCCAAGATTGTGATAGAAACTAATGCATCTGTCCACGGTCGTGGGATGAGTGCCACGATCATCCCATTCACTTTTCTTGATTTTTAAGCCTTTACTTACTATATCTAAGAAATCTTATGTATAGTCCATCATTTCTACCTCATTTCCTCATCAAAATCACTTCAATTATATCTCAAAAACATCCATAAAACAATTCATAAACTAATATTGATCATTTATACAAAAATAGAACATGAACAACTCCATTGCTTCATCCACGTTACAGCACACATTCAACTCCATTAACATGATCAATCCATCTCAAGACTATCATCATAAATGCTTCTATTTAAAACAAACCATGAAGAATCATATCTTACTTACTTGTTTAACTCTAAGCCTCTTCAAAATGTGGGTTAACCTAGCTCTCCCATACCATATGATTATCATCTTTCAAGGAGAAATAGGCTGGGTTCTTCAACAACTAGATGAAGGCAACGAAGCATCTTAGAGTGGCTGGTTTTGAATGATAGCAAACTCAACGTGGTGAGGGTGAGAGTGAGATGGTCGTGAGTGAAGAAGAGAGAAGAAGATAACGAAGAAAGCATGTAGAAAAAGTAAAATGAAAGATGATCTTAAAGTGTGTAAATCTTGTGGTTAAAAGCATGGAGACTAAATGCTTGGTGAGTGTCATGACACATACCACTTAATAACCAAATTAATGTCTTATTGTAATGGCACCCCAAGTCATATAATAACCAGTCCATTTACCTCTCAATTTCTAAACTAATTGTCCCCTATTTTTTAATGTCACTTGTCCATAAATCCTAACGCCACTTGTCAATTATTTCTATTACCATATGTCACTTTGTTTTGCCACTTGGCATTTTTCTAAGTCCAAAAAAATAACTATTAATTCATAAATCTCTCAACCGTACCAATTAATTTCAATTTACTAATTATAATTCATCAACTTTTGTCATTGGTAAACCAAAGTACAAGACATTGCAAATGTACATTCATATCTCATTCAGTATGCTCAATTATTTATCACATTCATCTTGGTTCCATACTCTGAAATATGTCAATTGAGTTCAATTTGTCTATCTCAAATTAATGTGTGTATGCTAATATTATGCATTTGAACATAATTATGAAAATCATGTCGTAAATGTACCAATTTCGTTTTATATGCTGCCACTCATATGAATCATTAGTCTATCACGTTAAATCTCTCAAAAATTTGAGAGACAGGATGCTACATCATTAGATATAATATAAACTATATGGAGATGGATGAGTGATCAATACAGGAATCATCACCTTAAAGTGATTAAGGCGAATGTTCTATTATTTTTAATTAGTATTGATTTGAGAAATTTCTTACCGAGGTGGCTTTGTAAATAGTTTACAAATGTCATCAATTGGATCAATTACTAATAGTGGAGAACTAACATAATTGAGCTCAACTAGAGTAGATGTAATATCCTAGTACGATTATTATACTGTGTAACGTGCTATACATGCAATTTTATAGAGTACGCTCCATTTATGGTGTACTAGAGTAATATAAGTATTTAAATGTATTATTGAGGTTATAATGAAGATCACGGATAGAACAGAGACAGTTATGGACTAGATTGAAAATTTCTTAAATTTTTTTTGAAAACTCTAAAAAACTATGGAATGAGTTCGAACGAGCTTTAAAAGCCCCAAAATGTGCTTTGAAAATTTAGGTGACACTTTTAAATGAAAATTGTACGATTTTGGTGACATTCAATGATTTTCAAATTCAATTCGAAAATTCTTCCGAGCAATCAAATAATTTCAAAATACAAAAAAAATTCTCCAAAATTAGGATTGGAGTCCATAGGAACTGAAATGGGTCAAAATGGAGGTTGTTTGAATAGAATTCGGGTAATCCGAAATTATTGAATTAAAATGCCCCTTAGGAAAATAATAGGTATTGATGATTTTAAACCTGTTCAAAAATTTTAAAAGCATCAAATCTATAATTAGAGTATTTCATGGTCAATTTGAGAATAAGATGGTTGTGGAATATTTTTGGGATTTAATTTGGTTAGTTGGTCAATTGAATGCATTAAAGGACAATTTGGTCTTTTTGTACAAATTAAGGGCAATTTGGTCTTTTCACATGATATTAGTGGATTGATGAGTCATTAGAGATGAACAATGAGATGATGACATGTGTTTGATGAGTCATTAGTGATGACGAATAGGAAGGTGACGTGTGTAATCCATTAAATGAGTATAAAAAACAAGACTTAAGACATTTTGCTTCATTCTTTCAACATAAACGTGAGAGTGATGAGAGGGTAATGTGAGTGACAAAAAAAGAAAGGGAAAAGAAGAGAAGCCAAGGTTTAACATCGGCCAAGGAGAGAGGAAGAAGAGTGTAGTCATTTTTTATGGAATTTGAGGGTGATTTGGAGAAATCTTGAAGTATTCATCAAATACTCAAAAGATTGGAAGAAAAAGTGGCAAGTCTCCTAGCTTAAATTTCTAATTTTTACGGGTTTTCTTAATTGAGATGGAGGTGTTTAAGATCAATGGTGTCCTGGTATTACTTTGATGTTTCTTTGCATAGAATTAGTTGAATGTGACAAGAGAGGAATGTGTAGTGGAATTTTGTCTTAGGTTAATTTAAATTAGTCCCATTGTTTTCACCATAAATCAACCTACAGACCTCCAAATTGGGTGATTCTTGAAACCTATGACATAGTAATAAAAATATGTAGAAGAAATCTAGACCTAAGTAGGGATGAATGATATTGAAATTTGAGATTGGAAATGGTAACCTGATATTACCCCTGTGTTGAAACAACTTGTGATAATCGGTACATTTTTCATGATTTAGAAGTTGAAATGACATGAATTTTGATGATATGGAAACTAGAGACATAGGGGAACAAATGTATAGAAGGCCTCAAAACCTAATTTGAATGTTTTCTATGTGAAAATAAAGGAACAAGTGGAGGTATGAATTCTAGACATGGGTCATAACCATGACTCATCATGCATGATCATGATATGGTGGATTAAATTGGGTGAGATAGTGTTTTGAAGAAATTGGTAAGTTAAAATGGGTAAAATATGGTATTTAAGTGACTCTCGAAGTTAGATTTGGAAATGAAGAACAATAGGTTAGCTTACAGAAGTAAGCAAAAATACAATTAGCGTGCATGTTATGCGATTAAATACTAATCATGAATTCGATTAAGCCAAATTTATATTTTTAATGCCTGATTTCCCAATTTGGAAATAAATGCCCAAGCGAAATGCGCTTTGTGTAGGTAGAGGCACCAAATGCGTGAATGTGCTTGAAGATAAGTTCGCAAAACTGTGAGTGTATTTTAACTATTTTATATGACTTAATTATTTGCAAAAGAATTGATAACATGTGAGTGTTCTCTAAATTAAGTTTATGCAAATGGTTTCCTTTGGTCATTAAATGAATATTTATACTGATTTTTATGCAAATGATATTTTACAAGTGAATATTGCTAGCATAAGTGTATGCTTTGGAAATATATGATTGTTATTTGAAAGTTAAATTTTATATGATTGAGAGTTACATTGAAATAATTCAATTATGAATTCTCTCGTACTTGATTTAGAAAATAAGATGAGTTTTAAATGTAAGAGTTACTTTTGCCTATGGTATATCGCTATGCTTTATACATTTTAGTGGTTAACTAGTCACGAGTAAGAGATGTAAAACCAACTCTGTGACTTGTTATGGGTAAGTGATGTAGAACTAGCTCCATAATTATGAATCTATAACGGTTAACCTATTTCGAGTAAGCGATATAGAACCAGCTCCTTAAACAGTGGTTAACCGGTCGCAGTAGAGAGACTAGTAATGGGCGATGTTGAGTAAGGAAAGTCATGAAAATAGTAATTCCGCCACTATTTATGTTAAAAGTGATTTGAGAGGTATTGTATGGCACCAACTCTAGTGGTCGACTTATTTTTTTAGTATTAAAGTTTTTAGAAAATTTACTGCCACGATCATTTATTGATTAAGGAAAATGGAAAATGAAAACTTTTATATGATGAGTTTAATTTTGAAAAGCATTTTGAAATAGTTTTTCAAAAAAATTGATATTGTGTTTTACGAAATGTTATGTTATTATCAGGTTTAATGATGCACCAATAAATTACTATAGATTTACCATGAGTTTTATGATTATATGGAATATTGAAGTTATATTGTTATGAAAAGTTCAATTTTCTTGTAAACTGATTACACTAACTGAGCTCGTTTAACTCACCGTTATTTTTATATTTTTAAACAAACCACCCCAAGTATGTGTACATGTATTGCAGTAATTGGGACTCCGCCTCGAGATTAGTTCTGGGGCTGCTTTGTTTGTGTTATTTTTGCTATATATGTGATATGTTTTAAGTTATTTTGAAAATAGTTCAAAAGTGTGATCTTATGAATATTAGTGGAATTGTAAATATTTTTTTCTTAACGAGCTGCGACTACTTTAATCCTCAATTATGTTTTTAAAATGTTGAGATTTCTATGTTTGTGATTGCTTGTGATGTAGACCTGAGGTCCAATTCCAAAAGTTAAGATGGTATATGAAAAATTCGAAGTGTTTTAAGATGTGTTATGTAAATATTATTTTGAAAATTTTGGGAAGGTCAAAATACAACAGTTGTGCTGTCAAATTTTTTAATAAAATGATTAAAAAAAGAAAGATTTCCTACTATTTTTTGCATTTGTAACTTTTAAAGTATAAAAAGTTTTTCACAAATGAACAACTTAGCTTTGCGGGAATCTTTCAGTTGGGTTAGATATTGATTGGAGGGCTATTGTGGGGTCGCCGGGAGGACTTCACTATGGTTCCTGAAGGAGAACTCCGGGATGGGTCCTTTCGGTAGACATTAATTTTGTGATATATGTCTAATTAGAACATTGTATGATGAAAGGATTAAATTATATAGAAAGATCATGCACAAAAATGTTAGTTAAAACTAGTTTGATATTCCTAAATATTTGCGTAATTATGATATGTTGTTAGGTGCCAGTCTTGATCTATAGGTATAAATTGTTTAATTAAAGAATTAAAGATAAATAAAAGTAGTTTAATTTATCTAATCCTAAATATGATTTGAAATTATAATTTTTATCTATTGCCAATATATTTGAGAACATAATGGGTTACACATAAAGAACTAGTTGAAGAAATTTTTTTTTAATTAAGTTGGAATTGATTGTAAAGTTTGAGAAACTTTATTATTAAATATGAGATATTTAATAAATAAAAATCAATATGAGATGTTGGATCTTATTTGGATATAACTAGTATTTAATTAGAATAATTATAATTCTAATTGAAGATTGATTTGAAATTAAAATTAAAATTAAATTAAATTACTAAAATATATAAACTATTATAACTATGATTAGCTAAGATTTCTTGTTTAATCCTCTCTATAATTATTGTAGACTTTTTTAACATGTTTTATAGAAATTATTAAAAGTTAAACATTTGTGCAGGTGACTGAAATGAGTCGATTTGAAAAACGATACGAAGGAAATGACAAGAAAACAATCCAACTTTAGAGTAAGGTATAAATTATGATTCCTAATTTATTATGATTTATATCCTACTCATTACATACAGATAAAGTGATTTTTACATTTGAAAAATTACCCAAAAATTCTCATTACGCCCCATTTGCTATATCAAAGAGGCAGTAAGTTCTAAGCCACGCTCTGGGTCTAGTCTACTACCAGTAGTCTAGTGCTAGTAAAACTACGAGCAAAGTTACTGTCGTTATTGGCTGAAAATGGCCTTCGCTTCTTTCTTCAGGAATCTATCTAGAGCCACTCCAATTGCTTTTGAAAGCCTACCAAGTTCCGGTTCGGCTGGCTTTGGCCTTCACTTGGGAGCGATTTCTGCGGCTTCTGGTGGAATCGCCTATTTGTACTACTTGTCTTCACCCAATTTCGTAATACTCATGATTTTGATCTGTGTTTCCTTTCAAATCGATTGTTTATCTAGTCAGCCTTGCATCTTAGTTATTCCCATTTCGGTTGTTGAGATGATTCTTGTGTGTTTGGAATTTTAGTAATTTGCACTCGGTGATGAGACCTGTTACTTTTGCATTCCAGGCTTGTTCATGGTTAAGAGGAGTTTAAATAAACAAATAGCTATCTGGGTTTCGATATGGTCATAGAAAGTTTGATTATTGACTAGCTCTTCTGAATCGTATATTTCTCCGAAGAAATATTCGGAAATTGTTGTTGACAATGTTTTCTTTGAGAGTTGGTTTTATAAAGGTACTGGACAATCTTACAATGAACTGAAAGGGCCACATTTTTAGATGATGAATGAAATTTCCTATAACCACTAGTCTGCCTTGATTCTGATTTAAGAACAAGTGTACTTGCAGATAAATTTACAGTCTTCAGTTCGGTTAGCTTTGGCATTTTAGTAAGTTTTAGCTAATGTTTCCTTCAAACTAAATAACAGGCTCATTTAGATGAGTTCAAGGAAGAGACTGGCCCAAAAATTGGTGAGTCTTCCCACCACCTCCTCCCCCTTCTCCTTTAAACTATTTTGAGACTCTTTAGAAAATCGATTTAGGAGACTGAAGGGATTTCATAAGTTCTAACTGATTAAACATGAACTGCATTATCTTGGAAGCCAATCAAGTTAAAAGTATTTGCTCAGTTCTAAATGTACTTCAGTTTTCACTTGTTGTCCTTTTCGAATTTAGAAGTCATATTGACAACCTATTATCATTTCAGCTCTTAATCCAAACAAATGGATTGATTTTAAATTGCAAGACACTGCAAGAGTTAGCCATAATACTCATTTATTCAGGTATTCGTCTTACTGTAATCGATTTATTGGTTGTTATTAGTTGAATAAAATTTACGTATTCGTTGTATGTGGAAGGAGGTGATACCAAAACATTAATATGAAAGAAATTAATCACCATTTATATCTCTGATGTTAACTTGTTTGGTATTGATTACTTAACTATTAGTTAAAATGTCTATTGGGACGTAAATACATGAGTTGATACCATCTGGTTAGATTACACAAATGTTCCGCTAAAATTGATTTGTGGAAGAAGTGGATTCTATTGTCTTTATATCCTTATGCAATATGCGGCTTTCCTACTTTAAATGGACAGCTTTACTTCCTATCTCAGGTGCTAAGAATTCACAGAGGTGTAATATATATACATATATGTTTCCTGCTGAATGTTTTGTAAATGGCGTATTCGTACACATTTTATTTGCCTTTTCCCCTTCCATGATGTTAAACGCTTGTTAGCAATTAAGTGCAATCATAAAGGAGTATACCATGCACATCATCTTTTTTTTTTCCTGGCATGATCAACCATGTATTAAAAATTAAAGTTAATTGCTTAAAAAGTACATTTCAATAGTAGATGGATCAGAGTGACTGGTCATTTGAGTTTGATTTTGTGTTTAAATGGCAGGTTTTCGTTTGATCCAAGTGCCAAGTTGGGTTTAGATGTTGCTTCCTGCATTATAACAAGGTATACTTGGTTTCTTCGTCACCAAATGAACTTCTCTATCCATGCAAAATCTTTGGTGAAAAGTAATTATATCAAATTTGAATTGGACTGTAAATTATTTGTAATTTGGTTGTTTTGCACATTGTGAATGCAGGGCTCCATTAGGGCAGGATGCTGAAGGAAAAACAAAATATGTTATACGCCCGTGAGCCTTCTGTGATGATGTTTCTATTTTTAATCTGTTTGATCTTGTCTTTCTGATATATCATTCTTCTGAAGTTGACTATTTTAAAGCATATTAAGGATTCAAATCTGTAAAATTGTCATATAACATGTGTGAGATCATTGATAACACGTTCTCAAGGTCTAAATTTCTTATTTATTTTTTCTATGCCTCCCTTTTGTTCTTTGTCTTTTAGGGCCTTTTTGTGAGAAATGTTACGAAAAAGATGAAAAGGTTATTTTTATGTTCCAACTGCCACAATTGGTTATAGGTAAATGCTTGGAATTAATCTTGAACTGTATTCCCAGGTATACTCCAATATCAGACCCAGATGCTAAGGGATATTTTGATTTGTTAATTAAGGTATGCTCTTTTTGGATCTGATGACATTTTCCATGTTTCATTTGTGGGTCAAAGATGTTGCAACACGAGCTGGAAGAGCAGTTTCTGCTGCAAAAGAATAGATCAAAAAATTTGTCCAAGTGTCTATTAAGAATAGGAAACTAAATTTTAGCTCCTTAACCAGAGGATTGGAAATAAAGAGAAGAGGAGATGCAACAGAGGAATAGGAGACTAATAAGTGATTTTGGTCAATCATCTGAATTTGCTTTCTCCATTTCTCAAAAATTTTTGCAGGTTTATCCTGATGGAAAAATGAGTCAGCATTTTGCCAGCTTAAAGCCTGGTGACTCCGTTGAAGTGAAAGGGTAATTGTGCATAGCATGAGTTGGTGTAGGTTTTGCTGAGTTGATGTCCTTTTCACAGAATCCTTTGTCTGTTGCAGGCCCATCGAGAAGCTCAAATACTCTCCAAATATGAAAAAGCGTATTGGAATGGTAAGACTGGTTATTTAGAACAATATAATGGTGTTAATCATGCAAGGAGAATGGTCCGAAAAGATGTCCACCTTTTTTTTTTTTTTTTACTAGCATCTTTCTTCTTTCAAACAGCCTGTTATGACAATACAGGCTCCTGCTTAATTTCTGTACAGCATGTGTTCTGATATTTATCTGTTGTTTTTTGCATAATTGCTTTTCTATTGTTATTGGAACTTCCAGTATATATTTTTTAATTAATCTGTCTGATGCAATGTTATCAGTGGTGTTGCTCTAGTTGATTAATATCTGTCTACATCTTTATGTTGCTGAATTATTTTTATTCAGATTGCAGGTGGTACAGGCATTACTCCAATGCTTCAAGTTATTGAAGCTATTCTTAAAAATCCCAATGACAACACTCAGGTAACTTTTATATTAATGATAATAAATGTTGGCACTGATCCCACTGTGATAGGAGTTTTCCTTCAAATTGTGACTTATTTTCCTAACACTTGGATCAATATCTAATGAATGGTTCCAATTTTCACAGATTTATTTTGTATGATAAACCAAACTGTTATTAAATTTACTTGTTTAGGCCCTATAATATTTTTAACAAATTTACTGATGATGGCCTGTCATTTGAACAGGTATCGTTGATTTATGCAAATATCTCCCCTGATGATATACTTCTTAAACAAAAGCTTGACGTTCTTGCTGCTTGCCACCCAAATTTTAAGGTCTTAGTTCATTTATTCAAGAAAACTGTGTATAAAAAAAATTTGCAAATGGAAACTGATCAATTCTTTTAACATGTAAAATATGCAGATATTCTACACTGTAGACAATCCATCAAAGAACTGGAAAGGAGGTGTAGGTTATGTGTCAAAGGATATGGCCATGAAAGGCTTACCTGGTCCTAGTGACGATGCACTCATCCTTGTAAGTATCTTCTAGAAGCGCATGCATACTTATCCTCCCTACATTTTTGATAAATCAATATAGTCTACTAAATTTGTTATTGCATTGGAGGACCATTACAACAGTTACATAATACCAGAACTTTAGAATTGATCAATCTGACATGTTTTGTAAGATGAAAAATGTAGACCTTCAGTTTTTATAATTGATTTTGCATATTTGTATTTCTCTTGCTAATCTCTCTTTGATGAATTATTTCTATTAATTTCAGTTTTGGTCAACATTCACCGGACTGTAATCTTCTAGATCATTTTACTATGAAGCACTAATAGATAAATCTTCTGAGCATGCCACTTTAGATCACGTGTATTGTTTTGTTTGAATGGTCTTCTGGGTTTTCAAATCTGTCAGACAGGACTTTCTGATGTCTGCACTCTATCGCGGTTCACCTTTTTATCTGTATGCTATTTTACTAGCTAAATTATACACTTTTAAGCACCTTATTCCAACCCATCATCAACCTAGAACTAGGATTAGTAAAGCTAATAGATAATCGTTATTGTTACATGTGGTCAATTTTGTTCTTGCACTGTTGCAGAATGGTTTAGATTATTGAAGTTGCTTATTCTAATGTGTATAGTTGGTGCTTGATTTTAAAATTAATAATCGGAAATGCTTAAATGGCTGACATAAAATCTGATAATGAAGTAATGTAATGGCTCTAGATACCAGGTCTTATTGTTCTGGAGGCATACTGGTGCAGTCAATTTCATTGTTATTTATTTTCTATTTCTTATGATGTAGGTGTGTGGCCCTCCAGGGATGATGAAACACATTTCCGGTGAGAAGGCCAAGGATTACTCGCAGGGAGAGGTAACTAATATTACCGTGCCAATTTTGTTTTGGAATGTCAAAACTTTCTGCTCTCGGATTTACTGTTCTTTACTTCACTGCAGCTTACTGGCGTGCTCAAGGAACTTGGATATACGGAGCAAATGGTTTACAAATTCTAAAGAGACAATTAAGCTTCTGAAAGCAGCGTTTTCTGGTTGTCAGTGTAATAAACGTTTGCTGTGAAAAGGGGACAGAAACATACATTCGTTTAGTATCAAATAATTTGGATATGAGCAGATTTTAAGGATTTCGTTACAGATTCCTTCAAGAATCATTGTAGTCGAGGAAAGGTTGTGGTACATGTGAATTTGGTTCTGATGACTCAATGAGATTGTCTATGGGATTTTTCACGAGGCCGCCTAATTCACCTGTCAACAAGAATAGAAGAATGGAGTTCTATCAGACATTTGCTAAATCTTTTCGATGCCTGCTTAATAGATTTTGAATTTTGAAAAAATGTTTCTGCTGCTGATTATGTTTATACAGTATGAATTTATACGGCTTTATAAGAAAACTAATTCTTAAAATATTTTCCTGAAATTTTGTAACAGCTAACATTATTTCAAACTCTTTTGAATGCAGCGCTACATAGATGAGATATTAAAATATCTGTTCCATGCCTCCCCAAGATGAAAAAACTCGGTTTGAGAGTTCTTTCTCAGTGTGTCAGCTAATTGATCCGCTGTTGATACTTTTCTCCCATTCTGAACCTAAATTCCGATGAAATGAAAATAAATGGCAACATGTTCCATTCGATAATGGAAAACTGGGTTGGAGCATAATTGATTGGCACCAACTTCCACACAATATATAACAGAATAAGAAGGCCAGTTGAAAGTGGAGTGTAGACAGCAGTGAAGTATTCCAATTACGGCAGCTGTATCGTGTGCAGCCTTTGTAGATAATCTTGCAACAGTTCTTATACTTTTTAGAGCTCTACGAAATTGCATTGCGGCCAAGGCAGATGATATATGCACCAGTAGATGTGAAAGTATCTTTGTCTCCTCCCAGTTTACATATGAAAAAACCTGCTAGAAAATTGGAGATTGACGATGAGGTTGAAGACATTAAGTTATTGTAAGTTGCTTTACAAGAGACTAGCGTTCAGTGGACGGCTTGTACGTATCGTGAGAGAGCTTGTTGACAGCAACATTGATGTCTAGAGGTGGGAGTAATAAGTATCGTATATTGCCGAAAATTGCTCGATATTCATGTATATCAGGTCAAGGATATCCAAAATTGAGAGATGGATTGGCAGTTGAACACTGATGCTTGGACAAACTTAGCTTTAACCATTTTGGTTCTCGCAAGCAGATTAAGGATATATTTTCTTTGAGATAAGAGGATTCCTTTTTTATTAGGAATAACTGACTCTTTAAAAATATGGTAATGGACCAAGATCTTTGAGGGAGAATTTTTTTTTGGTGCAAGAATTTGTTATTGCTCCCGGTAATTACTACGTTATCTATATACACTAATAAGTACAGGTGTTGACCATGGTAAATGCAGATAAAAAGTGAGTATGGTAGGAAGTACAGGGAGCTTGTTTCAATTCGTAGATTGCTTTTCGTAGTTTTGCAAACATGATGTGGGCGATCTTAATCATTGAACCATAGAGGTTGACTCATGTAAACGGTGTCATAAAGATGATCTTGCAAGAATGCATTATTTATATCCAATTGTTGTAGCTCTGTCCATGGCTGATTGCAATACTAGCCACAGGATGAACTATTGTCTGTTTAACAACAAGACTGAATATATTATGGTAATCAACTCTAGGCTCTGATGGAATATTTTTGCAACTATAAGCATGCTTTGAACCTGCCAGTTGAGCTGTCAGAATCATGTTTAGTAAGGAAAATCTATTTGCAACCAACTATATTTTGACTAGGATTATGTGGAATAACTCTCATGTCCTATTTCTTAACAAAGCATCATATTTTTCTGACATTGCCTAGCGCCATTTTGGATCTTTTTATGACTTGGGTGGCCGTTGTTGGTTCAAGGTCCTCATAGTTAGCAAGCAGGTGATAAGGTTTGAACATTGGACAAGTTTATGGATGTTATTTCTGGCTCGTGTTTGCATAGGATGGTATGGCCAAGTGGAAGTTATTTGTAGGTGAATAGCTTCAAGTGAGGTTAGGAGCTAGCTTGCTTGAGTTGAAGCTTCACTCCAAGGTTGAGGCTAGTTAGAGTTCCAATAGATTGAGAAATGAGTAGCTGCACGGCTGGATGATTGTTTTTACATGTAAAGGTGGGGGGATCCAAGTTGACAGGTAATGGAATCATGTGCTAGTGAATGTGAACCTAAGGTTTGACAAGAAAGGCAAACTCAACAAATTTGACATGTCTTGATGTGTATTTTTTAATAGAAGATGGATCATAGCAAAGATGAACACTTTGTATTAATGAGAATCTTAAAAACACATACGACTTTAATCCTTCTTCAAGTTTACGATTGTTATAGGGACAAAGCCAAGGATAGCATAAACACCCAAATATTTTGGTTTTAAGTAATATGGCGTTGCGCCAAAAATTTTCTCATACGGTAAAAAAAGATCTAAAGCTGGTTTGGGCATTATATTAATTAAATATAAAGCAGTGGCAAATGCATATGGACAATGTATAGGAGTAGCTGTTTGAACATATTTGAATAATGTGAAGATGTCTTTTTTTGGTAAAGCTATTCTGCTCTGGTATATATGGTGGGGTTTTAAGATGAGAAATACCATTTATGGCTAAGAAGTGTGAGATTACAAATTATTAACCTTCATTGTGAGATTATAAAGTTTGATGACATGTTTGAATTGCTTTTCGACTATGGCTTTAAATCTTATGAATATATCTTTTCCTTTTAATTTAGTTTTAAAGGATAGAATCAAATATACATGGTATAATGATCAACAAATATTATATAATATTTAAAGCCATGTTAGGAAGTGATTGAAGATATCCATACATCTATGAAAATGATTTCAAAAGTATGATGAAAAATAAAGGATGATCTAGAAAAAGATAATTTATGTCTTTTATTGCAACAAAATGCATTACAAGAAGACTCAAACACTAAAGATGATGATAAATCTAAGTTATGGGATGACAAAATATGTTTCAAAATTTAAAAAGTAGGATGTCTTAATCTTGATGTCACTCAAATGATATGGATTTGGTTATGGAAAAGGCAAGTATTGGTGAGGTACTTAGCCCCTCATAAACTCCATCCTTTGTTTTGACACTTCAAACATGTCACTCTAGGGTCCTTTAAAAGAAAACAAGGGGCTAAGAATTCAATGGAAACATTGTTTGAATTGTAAACTTAATAAGCTGAAACTATACTGTATTTCATGATGGGGGCATAAAGAACACTATCTAATGCAAACTTGAAATTGGGATTGTTTAAAGAAGTGGAACCATTGTGTGTTATAGGAAGACTTGTGCCATCTTCAAAAAAAATTTCATTAAAGGCTTCATATGGTAAGAGATAGATTGCTTAGGTAAGATACAATGTAGTGAGTTGGAGCACTATCTATTAGCCATTTTTGGTTTGATGTAGATCAATTTTCCTAGGATGAGATGAAGTTGAAGTTGAAGATGAAGACGAAGACGAAGACGATGATGTTGAACTTATATATGAATTTCCATTTGTAATTGGAACCACTAGATATGAGGGATAAGTTTTAGCCATATGACCTTGACTTATGCACATTTGACAATACCTTTGATAAGGATGTGGATTTCTACTAGAAGTGTTGTTCTAATTGGTGCTATTATGTAACATCCCTTTTTCATACCAAGGATTAGGACATAGGATCCTAAACCAAGATACATGAGAAATAGTATAAAGAATACACGAAGTGCATTGCATTTACATGCATATCACTAGTATAAGCATACACACACGTGATTATTGATAATTGCACACATTATAATGAATGTTTATGTACTCATTTGACATTTTCTGGGTATAAATGATTTTAATGTGATTATGATGTGAATAGTGAATGAAATTTCTTAAAAATTGATTTGGTAAGTATAAATATTGATTTAGAATTTTTGATGAAAATTTGAGAAATTTTTAATATTTATGTGCATTTGTGGACTAAGAAAAATGTCAAGTGGCAAGACAGTTGATAAATGTTAGGAGTATTAAGTGTCAAATGGCAGTAGCAATTATTGGTAAATGACATTAAGATTTAATGACAAGTGTTATAGAAAATTGGGAGACAATTGGATTAGAAATTGGAGGACAAATGGACTAGTTATTAAAAGAGACCAAGTGAGAACCACAAGAGGAAGATATGTGGCAAGTGACAAGTGTCAAGCCACTTGCAACACACCTCACTCTCGTTACTTTCAAATTTGAAAAACCATTGCTCATTGTTTCTCACTTTTGTCAAATACTCTTTCCTTCATCTTATTCCTTCTTCTTCTCCACCATCTATGACACTCTCTTCTCACCGACTCCACGTTGGTCCTTGTTATCATTTTTCATCACTAGTTACTTCAAAATCTATTAAAAGACCCAACTTATTACCCTATAAAAATTGATGATCGTGTGATATTTTGGAAGCTAGGGTTTCATGGTGATTGAAGAAGTTTTGAGCTAATCAAGTAAGTAGTATTTTATTCCTTAAGACTTGCTTGATAGACATGTTTTGATGATAGTGAAGAGGAGGAATGATAACAAAAAATATGTTGAAAATATATGTGTAACATGGATGAATAAATGAACATATTCATGTCTTGCTTTTGTGTTTGTGATGAGTAATATATTATGGAATATTATAATGTTGGATTGATAGAGTGAATGGTGTAAGAGAGTATGCAAAAATGCAGATGAATGAGTGATGAGCATTAAAGAATAAACATATATGTATATATGCTATTTTCACATAAATGATAAATAATAGATCATGTATTGTTTTATAAATGATTAATCACTACAAGAAAATCATAAATTAGCGGTAGAAATTTACCGACGGAAACAAAATCGAAACTAATTATCAACGGAAAAACATTATTTGTTGGTAAAAGTGTCATGAAAATTTTCATTTTGCAACGGACACAATTGTCATTAGTAAACGTAGAGAGAAAACATTCGCCCAAATTTTCCGATGAAATATAGCGACGCCCAAACAATTCCCATCGGTAAAAATTGAGGGAATGATTTCCGCAATTAAATAGCATCGAAAATTTGCTGATGGAAATAGTTTTGTCAGTGAAATATGCTTTGTTTAATAGTTAGCATCAGTTGTTTACCGACAGTATATAATACGTCGTTAATTTTCCGATGGTGAACACTCTCCATCGTTAAAACACTACAAGAAATTACAAAGTACTGGCAGAATACTGAATCCGTCACAAAATAAGGCAGCAAGATGTGGCGCAATATTTGGTGAATTTGACTATCGATGACAAATATGTTCCATCGGTAAATGACGAGTTGTTCATAAATAAAACGACGTCGTTTGGTTTTAATCCAAACGACGTCGTTTTAGTTATCTTCTTAACCCTCC
>JAOQML010000008.1:30479349-30493362 GCA_027568935.1 Erythroxylum urbanii
CTCCGTTATCTTAGGTTATGTGTCGGAATGACCTACGGGCGTCCCGATGCGTATCCTAGGGTAATGGGGTGTTACAATTTATATGACCCAACCAGAAGGATTTGTTAAGCCAGGTAATGAGCATAAGGTATGTAAGTTGCAAAGGTCCATTTATGGACTTAAGCAAGCATTTAGGTCTTGGAACATTAGGTATGATAAGGCTATCAAAACCTATGGGTTCATACAAAACCTAGATGAGCCTTATGTCTATAAAAGGATACAAGAAGTAAGGTTACTTTCCTAATTCTATATGTCGATGACATTCTGCTCATTGGGAATGATGTAGGAATGTTATTTACAGCCAACGAATAGTTGAACGAACAGTTCTCAATAAAGGATTTGGAAGAGGCTAGCTATGTTCTAGGGATCAAGTTTATAAGGGATCATAAGAACAAGCAGATAACCTTGTCTCAACTGACATATATTGAGAACATGCTCAATAAGTTTACCATGCATGACTCTAAGAGGGGTTTCACACCTACTAGACATGGAATCCAACTTTCAAAGGAGCAGGCACATAAGACTCAAAAGGGGGTTGAACGCATGCGTAATAATCCATATGCTTTGGTAGTTGGAAGTTTAATGTATGTTATGCATTGCATTAGACCAAATATCTGTTACGCAATGGGACTAGTAAGTAGATTCCAATCCAATTCAGGAATGGAGCATTGGACTGCAGTCAAGTGCGTTCTGTGTAGGATGAAGAACCTAATGCTTATTTACTCTAAAAATGACCTTATTCCGACAGGATATACAGATTCTGATTTCCAGTCAAATGTTGATTCAAGGAAATCAACTTCTGGTTCTACATTTACTTTAGGAGGTGGAACCATAGTCTGGAGAAGTGCAAAGCAATCTTATGTTGCTAATTCAACTATAGAGACTGAGTATGTTTTCTCTTGTGAAGCAGCCAAGGAAGCAGTCTAGATCTATAAGTTCCTAAAGGATTTGGAGGTAGTTCCTGAGGTGGAAAAGGCCATTACACTTTATTGTGATAATAGTGGGGAAGTGGTTAATTCCAAAGAATCTCGGAACCACAAAGTTGCCAAACACATTGAGGGAAAGTATCTTCTCATAACGAAGGCAATACAACATGGTGAGGTGGATATGGTAAAGATTCCTACAGAACAAAACCTTGTTGATCTGTTCGCAAAGACATTTTCATAGAAGAGCTTCGAGGGTCACCTAAAAGGCGTGGGAATGAGGGATATGTCAAACTTACTTAGGGAAAGTGGGAGATTGATAGGGTTATATAAATATAGTGCCTTGGAAAGCAAGTGTATTTACATATAACTTAATTTTCTTCCAATTACAATATTGTAATGAAAATGTTTATTATTAATAAAACAAAATAATTTGGTTTTATTTGTATGAGCATAATATAACTAGCCATAAGATATCAAGGTTCTTTTGTAAGTAATATACATATACATGGAGATGTATGGAAAACTTATATATTATTAGAATCTAAATTAATTGATTCACAGTTGAATAATCAAGTTAGTGGCTTGATTATGGTTTAAACCATAGTGTTGCGATTTACCTCCATGTAAGTAAAGGAGTTTACTTCAAGGGAATGATGAGTTTCAAATCATGATAGTAGTTGATTATCAGTAATGGCACTATTAAATGAATATGGATTCTAATATATTTTAAAGAATAAAGTAAGTCATTACTTTAATCTTAGAGCATACACCTTAGCATTCGTTTATTACGAACCACAATCTTGATGAGTGGTGAACTCATGTGTGTTTCGTTATACTTCTTGATATGATTGGAATGGATTATTAAAGGGTATCAATCTAGTGTCTGTATGTTGGAATTATTAATTGAAACATGCATCAGGGAACATTCACTTAAATAAAAAATTTATAGTGATATCATCACTTTTAGATGTTTCACGGAGATTGGTGATTAAACTGATTCCAGTAGTTTGATAGACTAACTACCCGTCAAGTCTTAACACTAAGATTAGATCTTGTGTGTTAATCACCATGTAAAGTGAAACGGGAGATCTAGAAGGAAAAACCAATATAAGGCCAAAACGGTAATTTTATCCTTTATTGTGTGGATGGCTATAATATGGTTCATAATAGAGTTTGCGATTGAACATTGAATTAATAATTTTCAAACATAGTTTCTCATTATTTAAGTAATTTAAGAGTTCAACCAATTGTCTTTAGTGGAATGACATTTGGTTAATAAGTCGGAATTAATTTTAATGAGATTAAGTCAATTTCGGGCTTATTAGAGCTTGAAATATTTAAGTCTAATTAGATTCCCCATTTGGCTTCTGGGAAGGTTATCAAGGAAAGTAAGAAAATAAACGGAGGTTTTTGAAAAGAAAATGAGACAGTTTGGAGAGAATTGGATGAATTAGATTTGGGCCAATAAAACTGAAACAATTTAATTAAGAGTTAATTAAATTGGATCTTAAGCCTATAATTTAATATTGGGCTAGATTTTCGTTTGATTAATTAGATTAATTAAATTGAAACAAAATAAATAAAAGAAGTGAGCAAAACCAAATTTTACAAAGTTGTAGAATTCAGTCATGCTTCTTATCAATCAATGGTTTTAATGGGTGTTTTTGTAAACACCTTACTTGAACACATTTTGATGATTGATAAAGTCCAAGTGTTGGACTTGGAAGGACAGCTCATTTGATTTTCTATGGAAACGAAAATGGATACAAAAAAAATCGGTTATGCTTATTGACATAAGCATGAATGTGGACGAACAACTCCTTTTAACATTCATGAAATGAATGAATGTAAGTAAATGGAGGAGTGTGTGTTTTGGAGCATTCCATTAACGTTGTTTTTCAGCCCTATTTGCATTCTTTTGATTACAGAATGAATGGATGGAATAAGTGAATGATAACATATACAGCTCATTTTGGATGCATATCTTTTGGCACGCGATGCTAAAATAAATGTGCATGGTTTTTTAACTCTCTTCTCTCTCTCCCATTAACGTCCAAGGGTGGTATAGGAAAGGCTGGAGGTCTTTTAGCATTTTTTGTCTAAAAAGAAATGTGAGTGGTATTACTAGTTTTGGCTCTCCCAACCAGCCGAAAATGGATAAGAAAAAGCTCTCTCATTCCATTTTTCGGTGATAGCTAACGTCCAAAAGTTGGACTTGTAATGGGACAATTTTTTTGTCTTGTATGTTAAATAATTGGTGCGTATGTTTTGGTCTCTCTAAGCTGTCAATACCGTCAGCCATAAAAAAGGAAAACCCTCCTTTTTTTGTTTTATTCTCCTTTCCCACAAAAGGATATTGATAACCAAGCTATCGAAGGAGAACAATTGGTAGATCAAATTGGTATAGGACATAGCAATGAGGAGTTAAAGTTATAATGAGGAGTCGGTAATATTCTGATCTAGTTCTTATGTTATTTATTTTCTAAATACCGTATGATGTATGGATTAAAGCATATTGATTTGGTGTTTATGCTTCCGCTATATTTTGATTTCAAAAAAGTCTTTTGAGATCTATTATCCAGCCAAACCAAATATGTTTTTATTTTCGATCCCACACTTAGATGATATGATCCATGCACCACAACATGAAAAGTTACTTAACCGAACAATTGTCACTTTCACTTTTGTCAAACATTATTTGACACATAAACTTGTGTAATAACAAGTGTTTGGGACTATAAATTATATTATTGTTGGTACTTTTGGTGTCAAAGTTCTCCAGCCCAGTCAGTTTGGTCCAATAACGTATGGCATGGAAGTCATAATGCTAGTCCACTATGGTTGATTCCAGGAATCCACCGATTTCACATAAAGTTTCAATGTTGAACTCATACGGTCGACGCTGCAACACAACCATAATTCTCTCAAGTTATGTTGCTCATATTGGAGGGATGTGAAGAATTAAAGGGTGAGTTCTTCATAAATGACAAAGTTAAAACGCATTAACATTTCCCATTGAATTCTGCTTCCTAAGATTTCAACTTTTTCTCTCAATCCAGTTTTTTCTAATATTTGAAAGTCTAAGTATCTAGGCCCAACAATCTTTTTATGATTACGTGTTTGGAGTTGGTAACCTTCTTCTTCCAAGTAAATCGGAAAAGATGTTCTGTAATACGTCATCCAGTTTCTTTATCTGCAACCTGACACTTGAACCTTGCCCTTTGATTGAGCACGCTTGACCATTTGCTTAATTCTTAGTCCCATTTAGAATGAGAGGAATGAACAATTTAAAGAGATAAAGAATTTTGTAGAGAGAAGGGAGAGGATTTGAGAGGTTTTTTTTTTAGAGAGAGTAAGAGAGTGTTGTGGGTGAGAAAAATAATGGTAAGAGTGAATAAATAGGTTAGGGAGGTGAATAAATAGGCTAGGAAGGAGAAAGGAGGGGTAAAACTGGAAAAGATGCATGAAAATTGTGTGTCCCATCTTGCCCTCATCGCAAATCACAATCGTGACAGAAGGTTTAGAAATGGGCACACTTGGAATTTTCACACTTTTTCCCGTTTTTGATTATTTCCTTCGTGTCACTTGCGAATTCCTTCCTTGCCTTATATTTTCATCATCACCTCATTGTCATGTTTTTCATATCTTTACAATCTGTTATTGAAAAGAAATGACTAATTCTAAAATTTCAAAAACAGATCTAACTACCAAATATTCTAATTTATAGTCATTAGCTTGACCTTGCATCTTTTGAAACTCAACTGGGATCAATTATGAGTGACTTGCTTCCATCTTTGTCGCCAAATTTCAATTTTATAGCTTGTAAATAATCTAAAAATTGCAAGATAATAAAAAGGAAAATATTGATAAAATTAAGCAAACCAATTAAGTTCAATAATGTCCATTTGCAAACAATTTGTCAATAAAATAGGGAATAACAAAAGTCCTTGAATCTAAAAATTGGTCCTGTAAGAGGTTAAGTTGTTATTGTTCTTCCTCAGTCGCCGTCTCTTCTTCTTCTTTTTCATGAACAAAAACTTTCATACCTTCTTCAACATCTATATCATGTATCCTTTGCTCTTTGTTCTCTTCTTCTTCAGCTTCTTAATCATAAGCTTCCTTATATTCCTTAAACTATCTCTGCTGTCATCTGTTCTTCTTCGTTTCGTTCTTTTAAAGGTTCAACTTCATCAATTCTTATGATTGAGTTACCCTCCTTTAGATTCTTTAATACCTTATTCATGTTGAATTTCACTTGTTCATCTCTAATTTGAGGGATGAGTTGTCTTTATGGACATCTAATAAGTCTTTTCTAGTGGTCAAAAATGGTATACTAAGAATTAGCAAACAGTTTTGATCCTCTTCAAAGTCTAGCATGACAAAATCCATAGGAATGATAAACTTGTCCACTTTTATAGTTACATCCTCCACCATGCCAAATAGTTTCTTTATCAATTGATCTGCCAACTGAATAAGCATAGATGTTGGCTTCACATCTCTTAGCCCCAATTTCCTAAAAATTGACAAAGGTATAAGGTTTATATTTGCACCTAAGTCATATAAACATTTTGAAATCTCTAAATTACCAACTATACAGGGCATTAGAAAGCTCCTTGGATCTATCAACTATGAGGGCATATGGTTGGTAATTAAGGAGCTGGAGGTTTCCGTCATAGCTATCGTCCCATGTTCAATTGGCATATAATATCTTTTTAAAGAACTTCGCATACTTGGGCCTGCTTTTCAGCACTTCCACAAAAGACAAGTAACTTTGCCATTTTTTTAACTTTTCTACGAGCTTTGATAACGATGCATCCAATTCATTCTTCTGAATTATTTGTGGGAATGGTATTTTTGATATATAAAGCAAAGGAGGAATGAGTCTTCCTTCTTTTCATTACCGTTTTATTCCTTCTATTGGTCTTCTACAAGGTGGGGTTCTTGTTTTTTGTTGGTGCTTTTAGTTCTTTCTCACTACTAATTATGATAGGCTTAAATTACTCTATTAGATTTGCATCTATGTTGCTCATAAAGCTTTCCACACTTCTTTTACAAAATTCACTAGTAAGTTGGCCCATTTGAACCTCTAGGTTGTGAATAGAAGAGGTATGATCTTCCATTACTTCTTCGAATTTCCCTTCTAGCCTATTCTGGGCCTCATCCAAACTTATGATCTTGTCTTATTTTGAATCCTATGAATTAGACTTATCTTGTTGAAATCTTAGCGAGCCTTGAATTCCTATTTGAGTTCTTGCGTTATTAGATTAAAAGAAATATGGGTGGTTCTGCCACCCTAAATTGTAAGTGTTCAAATAAGGATGATTACTTCCTTGACCAAATTTTGCATTTGCCATCTCTTTAAAAAAATTATGTGTCGCTTGCACTGATGGTCACGAAATTCCTTGATAATAGGCATTGAGCCCTGGGCTCGTAAAGTCCATAAAGTTCCTCTACTCTGTACGATGTTTTTCCTCCATCATCATTCTTTCTATTTCTTTTTAGTGTTTAACTTATCTGGTTCCTCATTGTTGCCTTATGATGTCTAAATTGATGTGTCTTATACTTTACACCCAAACTCTCTTTTTTTTTTGTAATTTCAACTGATTGGGTACCATAATCATAAGAAAGGGGAATAATTCCTTGAAACAAAGGGATTCAAAAAGTCCTAAACTAGTTTCCTGGTAATGGTGTCAAAAAGTTGTTAAGAAAGTTTGAATCTTATAAAACCCTCAATATTTTTTATAAGTGCATAGGTCGTAAGCATAAATGAGGTGTCGATCCCACAAGGAATTAGTGAACTAATTGAATCCTACTTTGTGAAGGCCTAAAACTGTAATTAAAATGAAAATAAAAAAGTAGGAGGAAATTAAGTAATTGAATATGGGTTGAATTGAAATGAAATTATAAAATTAATATAAAGAAATCAAAATGGAACACAACCAATTAAAAATTGGAAATTCACATAAGGTTAACCAATAATGAGAAAAGGAAATTTACCCTATCATCTAATGTTAACTTAATCACTTTTGAGTTAATCAAGTATCAGTCCTAGAAGTTCAAAGGGTGATTACCCTCTCTCAAGTTATAATTGCTTAGGCCTAAATCATAAACCATAATTGAACTGAAGTATAGAATTTGTAATGTCTTAATTAACAATCAGTCGACACATCCAATTAGATCTGAAGCACTCTAATAGACAATCGGGTCCTTACATAAGATCTCTCTTTGTTTAAATTACCGATTTGATTATATGCATAATATATTAGATTGTTTAACTCTCAATACTCAATCTAATCATTTTGCTATTAGTTTATTCTCTTGATTTATTACTAAAGCATGCAAGTACAACAAACAATCACAGTAACCATCTCATTATCATCAAAAGCAATCAAATTAACATTGATTTAAAAACAAATTCCTAAAAGAGTTTAGAACATCTTTAAACCCAAATTCATTATCATCACATCCATCTTATACATCAAAATGAAAGAAATAACAAGATGGAATAGTAATATAATTTAAGAGTGGATTGGAATGGTAGCAATAGCAGCAGCTCCCTCTTCCTCTCTCCTCTTCCCTCTTCTCTTCCCTTATTTGTAACATCTCGTTATCCCATATTAGGGGTTAGAACCTTGGGATACGGGGCATGTGAGATTATTGAGGATGACTTAGAAAGTGCATTTCATGCTTATGCATAATAAGACATACACATATACACGAATATCCATTTTTGTACAAAGTAAATTGATTATACATACATTCATTGACATTTTTTTGGGTATAATTAATTTATAAATGTGAATTCTGTTTTGAATTGTGCCTTATTTGACGTGAAAACTGAATTGGTGTGCATTAAAATAAATCTAGGATTTTGGTGAAATTTAGAAAATTATTGAAAATTTCGGGTATTGTGAACTAGGAAAAATGCTAAGTGGTAGGACAAGAGATAAATGAAAGTAAAATTAAGAATCAATTGGTATTAGAAATTTTTCTTAAATGAAATTTGGATTTAATGATATATGTCATTGAAATTTGGAGACAATTGGGGTAAAAATTGGAGTTGATTGGACTAGTTAATGAAAGAACCTAATCTAAACCAATAGAAATTAGACATGTGGCAAGTGACATATGTCACTTGCCATACCATGTCTTTAACCCACGACTCCTTGCTATTAAAAGACTAATAACTTGTTTTGCCTTTCATTCTTGCTTTTCTTCTTCTCTTCGAAACTCTCCTTCTCATCTTCTTTATTCTTCTTCACTTGCACGATACTCTCCCCACCATAATCAAAGTTAAAGCTCACTTTCACCTTTATTTGTTACCATCATCTAGCACTCTCTCTCATTCCTCACAAAATACCCAACCTCCTACCTTGGAATGGTGATGTACGTGGGTTGTCAACAAAGATAGGGTTGGTGTGATCTTGAAGGATATGGAGCTAAATCAAGTAAGTTGCATGTTGATCTTCACAGGTTAGTGTAAATAGGACATTATGATTAGTAATTTGAGGTTTTGTTTTGAATATGAAATTTTTTATGTGTTATTGTAGGTGTTTGATTTATGAAGAGATTTTTGTCAAAAAGAAACTTAATGTGCTAATATTATTCATGAATTAAGGATGTTTTAAGAGATAAATGATTATAAATAAGGGATTTTGAAAGATGATGATGTGTGTGGATGAAGAGGTAGTGCAGTTATGTTTTACTTTGGTGTTATAATGAATGGTAATTGATGAGTTCATGCTATGTGTTCTTAATTTAGGGTTATGAAAGGTATGAATTATAGTTTAATTGTAAGGGATAGATAGAGAATTTGAAAGTATAAGAAAAGCGTTGGAGTCATACCCTTGAAATGAGAATTGGTATAATAATGAAAGATGATGAAAGAGTACATGTAAATGCTTGCCTTTGGGTGTTATAATCAATCATGAGTTTTTAATTGTAGTTAGATGTCATTAAGCTAAAATGGATGCATAAATGAAAAGGTTATCAGTTAGGCATGATGCTTATTGATAAATAATTGTTGATTCTTATAAATGAGGTGTTATGGGAAAATGATGGAATTATTTGAATGATGAAAAAATTAGTTATGATTGATAAAACCTAAGGAATTGGAGTTTAAGTTTAATACATCCAAATTGGTTTGTGAATTAGTAGGTAACAATGTTGTCTTAAAGATCGAGAATTCTGGAACTTATGGTGAGAATTGGTGTTTAAATGTAGGTAGAGTTTAGAAGAAGGAAAAGGAAAATTTTGCGGGGTATGATCATGGCCCTCACCCCATGATCGTGACTCAACAGAAAAAGTTTTTGTCACGATTATAGTTGGAGCACCATGATCATGGCCTGGCCAGAAAAATTTTCTGTCACGATCATGGCCAGTCCCAAAAGTTTCTGTCACGACCGTGGCTAGACCTAAGGGAAAAGAAAGTTGTCTTTTGAACGAGTTATGAACGAATCAATGTTGGCGGGTTCCTATATGAGGTATTTAGGATTGATAGGATCCTAAATGGACCAATTTGAAGATGAATGAGGTGATTAAAGTGAGTAAAGAGTATTAGAGATTATAAATTGATTAAAAAGGTGTTTTCAATTGTTTTTAGATGTGCATTAGGTAATATACCCGGGAATTGTCATTGAACATGCATCATTCATAACACATACATATATGCATAAATGAGTACTTATGTGATGGTGTAAAGTAGTAATGTGTAAATATGTGATTGCATGATATAGAGGAGCAACTAGATCGAGCACATCCAGACAATGCTGGGACGTCTAGGCAATAAGCTATTTGAAGTAAACTGTGAGTAACCTAAGATGGTCTCACTATAATTGTTTGTTTATTTAATTATGTATTCAATGTTCCAGGCGTTTGATGCATGAAAAAAAGATTGGAAGTGCTACTTGAATGTGAATATGTCTGACTACTTATTCTCAACTTCAACGTTGAATGCCAGACTAAAAGTCTGATGCCAAATATGAATAAGAAAGAATGTGAATGTGACTGAATGAGCATAATCATTGAATATGCATGATGTATTTCATTACATGAATGCATGAAACGTAAAGGTAGTTGTGACCGTAGTTGCTAGAGAAAAAGATATTAAAGCTTAGACTGTGGTAAGAGCCAAAGGCTCACTATGTAAAATGAGTCATATATCCCCAACAGATAAGGGATTGTATAAATGAGCTCGGTATCCATAACGGATACAAAATAGTGAAAAAGGGCACTCGGTTTTAATAAAGAAATAAATGAATGTGAGTCTCATTAACATTGCAATACACATAAATTATATGATTTAAACGATTACAACTGAAACGTGAAATCAAATTGATTGAGAAATGCAAAAGTTTATGACCAAGTATGTTGTGATACTATAAGTTGATACATGAAATTATGTGAATCATGGAATGCATGAATGGTTGTGATGTATGCGATATGAGTGAATCATCGAGGATGGTTACTTAACTGAGTTTACAAAACTCACCAAAATTTTACGTTGACTTTTTAGGCCCAAGAGAGATGATATAGCTTCCAATACCACATAAAAGGGATCTAGTACCACCTTGAGGTAGACGACATGGCTTAGAGGTCAGTCAGCTGGGACTTATGGTTTTGGATAAATTTTTGTATATTTCCTCATACATATAGTATATTCTATGTACAGAGATGTGAACTCTGATTAGTTCTGAGGATGTACACATATGGATGTTAATGTAAAGCTACAATGTACATATTTTTTATAAAATGAAATGAGGAATTTTGGGTTTTAGCCATTGTGATATCATGATTTTTATTATGATTCCATGCGATGTATTGAAAGTGAAATAGTTAACACATCATTTCTGTCAGACACATGCACAAACGTTCGAGGGGTGTACCTGTATGCGTCGAGTGGGAGTGGGGTGTTACATTATTTCTTAGCTTTTTTCCTAATGTAGCGAAATGGAGGGTCCCTTAGATTAAGTCATTCTCTTATCTTTTATAGTCCTAGTGATTTTTAGGGTAAAGACTAAGTTTTACCCAGGCTCAAATGGCTTAAATAACCTCAAAAAGTTGAGAATAAAAGTAGTCCCTGTATCTGTCATTGCATCTGTCATGATCGTGGCCAATAAGCCACGATTGCGAGACTTAAAATTGGTTTTTACCATGATCGTGGCCAATGAGTCATGATTGTGGCCTATAATGGGTTGTTTTTGTCAAGATCGTAGCCATGGCTCCTCCTCTAAACTTTCTTCAAATCTTCTCTAGTCTTCTTTACCTGACCTTAAACACTAACAAACTCATCAAAACACCTCAAACACATAAAATTAAAGCCTGATATCATGCTCTAAACCACATAACACTCAGAAACACAAACACATAATCACATGAACACAATGCTAAACCTAAACATGCATAAATCATCTAATTGGCAGCTAAAAACATACTAAATTACTCACTAAAACATAATGCAACCTATAACTATCAAGTACCTTTTGTAAAAGTTTCGAATTCCTTTTAATTATATAAGTAAGCTTTATTTGTGATTGATTTCCTAAGATTATTCTCTAATCTAATTGATGAGTTTATGGATTATTTAGTGTTTAGGTGTTTCTTCTTACTTGAAAATACGATGGTTCCTTTCTCTCCAGATAATGTATATGTAGCAAACGAAGGTAGTCCTGAATGATATGAAATTAGAACAGGAACCATCATACAATCAGCTCAGCTATAAAACAAATCGAGGCTAGTCATTCTTATTATAATGTGTGACTAGTAGCTTATAGATTCTAGACCAGATGGACATTGAATAAGTGAATTTAAAGAACATTTCTAAGAAATATTCAACTTTAGAATTACATAATACACATAGGTGGTCAGTATTAGAGATGCATATGTCCTTTTGTATAACCTTCCTAAGACAGATAACTAGTAAGTATCAGAGGCCTTAGAAACCACAGAATTGCACCTAACCAATTTATCCAATTAATTTTTAAAAATTAGTATCTGAACTAGCTTAGATAGGAGGTTTTCGTGAAAATTCTAGTATTATGTAATTTCCAAACTAGGAAGTCAATGTTTATGGGAGAAGGACTATAGCTAGGCAAGTTGGCAACTAGGAGGGACATTCCTGTATCAGAGCACATCTAGGTGTTTTTACTAATGATTCCTAAGACTTTTGAATTAAGAGGTAATCTAGATCTAGGGGAATTTAGCTCTACTATAATGTATAAAGGACTAATATTGCAACAATTATCGAAACATAATCAATTTTCTTACCCATTTCTAATCTGCATTATAATGAATGAATAACTTTCTTATCTCATACGTAACATTTTAATAAATGACCAAAAGTGTGCTTCATTTTCTTTCAAGTTCTAAAGACTATTATTGTTTAGTTAAATCCATCTAATCTAAGTTAAATCCTTGCCAGTGAGTAGCCTCCAAATCCATTTAGCTAGAAGCATTCTATTCTTAGTCTTTAAAGGCACTACTTCCAACCCTCCTTCATGAATAGGATAAAAAACCTTAACCTAGTTAACCTTAACTCCATGAGAGTTGTTCATGTTACCAATTCAAAGGAATCTATTCATCATTTTTTCCAACTCCTTGATCACCTTTTTTAGGAAGGACCATATGTGAACCCTAACGAATGTGTAGATTGGATAACACAATTTTTTTGAGTTGAATTATAACTTCTAGAGAAAGAAATCTCTTTTACTATATAGATATCCTTCTTCTATTAAGAAATCTCTTTTACTATATAGATATCCTTCTTCTAGTAAGCTAAATGATCATGTTATAATTAGATAATTTAGGTTTTTAAAGGAATGTAGGCAATCTAAGATAGGTAAATGGTAGTTCTTAGAACTGCATACCTGAAATACTCTAAAGAGTGTCAGGATTTGTAACTACAACAGAAATAATTAGCTTGCTTTTTGGGAAGTTAACTTACAGGGTAGACACGAGGGAATTCATGACTATTTCTAAAGATTGTGGATTTTAGCCACAAAAGAAGAGTAGATCATTAACATAATTCAAATAGAAAAGCTTCAGCCTTTTATATTTATAATGATATTTGAAGGAACTAGAATTTGAAATGTTCTTATCTGTGATTCTATAAAAAATTTCCATAGCAATGGCGAAGAGGTAAGGAGACAATATGTCACCTTGTCTATTGCCTCTAGTTCTTGTCAAGAGGGTGGCTAGTTCACCATTGATCATGGCATTACAAGATGTAATGGTGACATAAGCTTAAATCCATAAGATAAATAGTTCTCAAAGATTAAAATCCTTTACATAGTTTATGATAAACTCCCATTTAATAACAACTTTTAATGACAGTGTTTGATGGCAATCCTCGAAAAGCTTATGTGGAGGTAGAAAATTATCTCCCATTTTTCTCTATTCAATAAAGGCACCCAGTATTGAATAGTGATGGAAGTCAACACCTACCTGAGTCTGGTAGCTAAAATTTTAACAATAACTTTGTATATCAAGTTGAAATAAGCTATAAGTATAAAGCCCTAGATGGAGCTGGGTTTTCTGTTTTAGGGATTAAGCATAAGTAAGTCTTATTAAGCTCCTTTAAAATCTTTTGGTTGTTAAAGAATTCTTTGACATAATCAATCCCTAAATCACAATTAAATTTTAACTTGGTTTGAAAATAATTTTTAAATTCAATTGGAAACTATTTTCGGTTTTCTTAACTCTTTAAACAAAACTCAAATGAAAATTTTTAATAAATTATACTTCCTACTTATTACAACTTAGAAAAACTCATTTTTAAAATTTTTATAAGCAATTAGAAAAGTATTTATAATCAAAAAATTATTTTCTAAGTTTTCAATAAATTATATTTCTTACGCATTATAATGTAGGAATACTCATTTTTTAAAATTTTATAAGTAATAATTATTAATCTAATTAGAAAACTACTTCTAATATAATTAGAAAATTATTTGCTTTTCTTTAATTGGAAAACTATTTTCTAATAGTTAAAGTGAATTACTTCCAAAATTAAATATAACATTTTTAAATTTAATTAAAAATTATTTTACGA
>JAOQML010000008.1:30493595-30504447 GCA_027568935.1 Erythroxylum urbanii
CACGAAAGACATCTTTTCTTTAAAAAAATTTATTATTCAAATTAATAAAGAAATATTTTTTAAATAAAATATAATTACAACTCTCTAAATTACTTAAGTAAGAGACCTTTTTCTTAATTACTTAAGAAAATATTGAATAATTCATTATAATTCTAGAAAATAATTTTTTAAATTTTAAACTAAAAATTATTATTCTTAATCAAATTAAAAAATAATTAATAATTTTAAAAAATAAACATTATATTTAAAACAGTATGTTATATTTTATTTTTAAATAACTTTATTTAATTTTTAAAATTACTTTAATCAAAAACCAAATAACATATTCCTATTTAATTCACCCTTAAGGTAACCAAATAAACCTTATTTCAAACCTGTGTCCAAGTCAACAAATATTTTTCTAGCATTGGGATATCATATCATAACCTTAGAATAATTTTATTTGTATTTCCAAACAACTCATCTTCATCCTTTCAGAAACCCCAACAATCCACAACGTAAAGCACCCTAGTCGTCGTCTATGCTTATGTTATCGTTGCACTGTCATAAGCTTATAGTCCATAAATTTTTTCTAAAATTACAAAATAGTTACTCTCTAATCATTTTTTAATTTTATTTGTAAAAGCTAGTGCCATGACTTAATATGAATTAATAGTTTTCTCATATAATTTATATAAATTTAGAGTAAGAGATAAAACATTTTCTATACTTCTAGAAATTTTGTTTGAAACTATCAAAAAAATACAGAATTGAGAAGGCCTTGCTCCAATTTGTACTGACCACTCAACGACCAAGCCAGGGTCATGTACTCATGTTTGACGTCAGGAATAGAATCAAGAACAAGAACTAGAATAATTGTTAGCTTGGACCCGAACCAATCTAATACTATTGTTTTTTATTTTTTGAAAGAACTTGTTGGAATTTATTAATCATCCAAGCTTAAAAGAGAAGATATAAAGGGAGGAAAGCTATGGAACCACTCTCCCACATTCAACAATGACTGAGATGCCTGAGCTAACTCATGAGTAACCTCATTTGACGAACGATAAACATGACTAAACTTGAGTTCACAACCAAGTTGTGAGAAAATTTGACGAATAGAACAAACTATGTCACCAAACACTGAAACACACATAGGATCCTTGTCTTTTAACGCATTAATCAATATTAAACTATCACTCTCAACAATAATCCAACTCCAACCTTTTCCCTCCACCCAACTTAAGGCCTCTTTCATGGCCATAGCTTCGGCTTCCACTGGCATTAAATGAGCCTCCAGTTTGCCCACCTTAACACCCAAAACCCTTACATCATTATCCTCACTACTGCCCCATACCCTGCACCCAAACCACCAACAAAACCTGCAGCATCAACGTTTAATTTAACCCAGCCAATATCCGGTTGCTCCCATTTCACCGCTGCAATAGAACCTCTATCATGAACAGTATTAACCTTCAGCCACTCCGTCAGAAATCTGGACATCTTCAGCCACTCCGTCAAAAATCTGGACCCCTTCAGCCAAATTCTAAGTAGCGACGAGAATTTCTGCTTCCATATCACGTCATTCCTAGAGCTCCATATCTGCCAACAAATTGTTAGTGCCGCAACAACATCTTTATCATTAAATATGGCAAAAATTTTCCCTAACCATTCTTGGAAAGAAGATACCACAGGTGAGTACTAACTAAGAAAAGACGCCTGCCAAGTTTGCTTAGCAATGGGGCACTTAACCAGCAAGTGTAAGATATTCTCTTCAAATTGACTACATAACAGGCATAACAAAGGCACTTTGACTCATTTCCTTTTCAACTGGTCACGGGTTGGTAGGATACCATTGCTTGCTCTCCAAGTGAAATTTAAAACCTGTGGAGGCACTTTAATCTTCCATAACCGAGACCACAACCTAGCCACATTCGAATGCACTGCAGCTGCAGATCTCTCTCTAAGTACCTTATAGGTAGATTTCACTGTATAATGTCCTTTATCCTCAAATCTCCATATAACCTCATCAATAGCCCCAGTAGTTAATGGAATTCTCAAGATTAAATCAAAATCATGAGCATTAAAAATACCTCTAATGAGCTGCAAGTTCCATGTTCCATTAATAATCAAATCCTGAACATAATGAACACTAAAGTCTGGATCAAAAGGTGTTGTAATGAAAGGATTGTGCACATCTCTCAACCAAGGTTCTGTCCATAAAGCAATCCGGTCACCTCTTCCAACCTTCCAATAGAACCCTCTTCTAATAACCTCCTGACTTTCCCTAATGCTCCTCCAAAGATAACTTGGATTACTACCCAAAGAAGGCACCAAAAAATCAAAATTAGCGTAATATCTAACTTTCAACAATCGTGCCACCAAAGAGTCAGGTTCCTTCACCAATTTCCATCCAATTTTCCTAAGAAGAGCAATATTAAATTCCCGTAATTGCTTAAAAGCTAAACCCCTGGCATTCTTATCCCGACAAAGATGCTCCCAACTCATCCAATGAATACCATGATTGTTCTCCGAAATACCCCACCCAAAACGACACATAATTTTCTCCAACTCCTCACATAGAGACTTTGGAAATAAGAAAAGCATCATAATATAATTCGATATTGCTTGGAGCACGATTTTCAAGAGAATTTCCTTTCCAGCCTTAGACAACTTCTTTACCTTCTAGGAATTAAGTTTCTTCCAGACACGATCTTTAATGTACCCAAAAGCTTCTTTTTTATTCCCGCCAATAGCCATCGGAAGACCCAAATACGTACCAAGATCATGTTCCTCAACATTCAACAAAGAACATATATCCATCTGAATAGATGCCCCAGTATTCGGACTAAAATAAATTAAAGATTTGGTAAAATTAATTGCTTGCCCTGATGCAAATTCATACTCCTGTAGCAAAGATCGGATAATCTGAGCTTCACCTAAAGTAGATTTAAAGAACAACACACTATCATCAGCAAAAAATAAATGGGACACAGTTGGCACTTCCCCAGTCACTTTAATCCCATGAATAGCACCAGAATTCTCTCTTGCCTGAATAAGCAGAGATAATGCTTCAACACAAATTATGAATAAGTACGGGCTCAAAGGGTCTCCTTGTGTAAACCTCTCCCTAGAACAATTGGCCCAATAAGTCTTCCTTACTGCAATACATTATAGGATACCGATGAAACATAGGAATAAATCAAATTAATCCATTTTGCACCAAACCCCATTTTCCCCATGATAGCTTTCAGAAAACCCCATTCGAGCTTGTCATAAGCCTTACTAATGTCAATCTTTAATCCAGCAAAACCAACTCGACCATACCTCCTGGCCCTCAAATAATGAAGAGTTTCGAAGGCAACAATCGAATTATCCTGAATATGCCTTCCAGACACAAAAGCACTTTGGGTGAACGATATAATCTTAGAAAGGACAATTTTCAATCTATTCACATACATCTTAGAGATTATCTTATAAAGCACTTGACATAAAGCAATTGGGCGAAGATCTGCCATACATTCTGGAACTTGTTTTTTTGGAATTAAAACTAGCAATGTTTTATTTAACTCAGAAGGAAAAGTACTTGAGTTAGCACATTCAAGACAAAATGTCCTGACATCAGGTCCAATCAAGTTCCAAAATTGTTGATAGAATCCTCGATTTAAACCATCACTCCGAGGAGACTTGTCACTCCCCATTGTAAACACAGCTTGCCTCACATCCTCTATTGAAAAAGGTTCCTTAAGAGTTCAGTTATCCTCATCAAAAATACAACGAGGAACTAAAGTAAGGATGCTATCTGGAGAGCATGCCTCTGCCGAATAAAGATAGCGAAAATAATTCAAAATGACTTCACTCAAACCTGTATCCCAATTCTTCTAATCACCATTCTCATCTTTCAATTATTCAATACGATTCCTCCTTTGTCTCGCTGAAGCTTTAGAATGAAAGTAACGCGTGTTGCGATTACCACCCTGTAACCAAGCCTCTTTTGTCCTTTGTTTCCAAAATAGTTCCCGTTGCACATAGATTTCTACTAGTCTTTCTTTTGCCTGCAGGTAATTACATCAATCAGAATGAGATATTTGGCCTCTCAAAAGTCTCAGCTTCTGCCTGCAATCATCCATCTCCACTTTAAATTTATTTCGGTATCCCTCCCCTCACTCATTGAGAGCTCTATTATAAACTGCAATCTTATCCAAGAAACTGGCTCTACTATGAAGCCTTCAACAATCCTCAATTACCTGATGGCACTCTGGCTCCCTAGACTAGTGATTTTCATACCGAAATAAATGCACTATTGGCCTTGGAACATAAACTTGTAGCTGAATAAAAATGGGAAGATGATTAGATGTAGTTAAATCAAGAACTACCCTTTTAGACAGTCGAAACATATTCCTCCACCCCTCAGATACAAGCACACGGTCTAATTTAGCTTCCACATGATTCTCGTCAATTCGCCCATTATCCCATGTGAATTAATAACCATCCAGTTTGAAATCTGTAAGATCGGCCTTATTAACAGCACTTTAGAAACCATGAATTAAATTGATAGGTTGTGGATGACCACCACGTTTCTCAGAATTAAAAGGAATATCATTAAAGTGTCTAATGAAAGCCCATGGAAGAGACGATACTTAAGCAAGAATTCCCAACAATTCCCACGTTTTATGTCTTCTATTTCTGTTAGCTTGCCCATAAAAACCTGTTAACCGCCAAGGTTCAAGTCCCTGTATGTCAACTTCCACATCAATAAAATGGAACGAAGAACTCAAAATATTTACATTATTAAACCCTTTCTAAAGCAAAGCCAACCCCCCACTGTAACCGTTGCTATCAACAGAATAAAAGTCATCATAGCCTAATAAAGCCTTTATTTCATTAAGTTTATTAGAATTAGAAATACTTTCAACAAGGAAAACAAAATTTGGACGCCTCTCACGAACTAACTGCAACAAATTCTGAACTGCCTTGGTGTTGCAGAGCCCACGATAGTTCCAACTTAACAGACTCATTTCTGTCGGCGGGTCTATCTACTAGAACCCGCCGCTGCCCCGTTTTTTGAATTTTTCAAAGGTCCATTTTTTGTAACATTATTACTACTCAAGTCCGTTGCCACGTCCTGGGCCTTAGAAACCTGTTCCTCTTAGCCCTTTCTTCTTCTCTTCCGGTCATTCAACAAAATTCCCTTGCAGCTATTCAAATTTGAATTGATATTACCTGCTGCAGTATTTCCTTCCCTATCAACTCCCACATTATCGCCTAAATTCCCTCCATTATCAACCCCTTGTTTTGAATGGTTCCCTGAAAAAGTAAGAGACCGCATCCTATACATTGTGGACTTTCCAAAAACATTATGCCCTGCCACCGAACTCTGACCACCGGTAACTCCACCTTCACCAGCAGTACCACTACCACCATTCAAGCCATCTCTGTCAAAAACTACCTCATCACACCGCCATAGTCGTGCTTGAATTCCCAAGAATCATCATGCTAGTCAAAGAAGAGTTAACTCTACCAATTGCAAAGTAACTTCCTATAGAATTCAACGCAGAGTTGCTATTTATTGCGTCTGGTTGAAAAGTTATAGCATGTCAAAGAAGAGGAGAATTCAAGGTTCCATCTTAATGAAGTCCATACTTGATTCCACAGCCATTTTCTTTTCAAAAGGTCTGTTTCTTTTCTACAACGCCGTGCTCACCCGATAAAACCCATGACAAAATCAACCAGGAGACTCAAATTCATATGTCACCCACTTTGGATTAGCTCACAAAAAATCTGTAAATGAAATTAAAATTCATAGAAAATAAGAATTGCCTAGAACTAAACCTGTAAAATAATTAAAATAATTTTAACAAAGTTAACTAACTCAAGCAACTGATCCCACCATCGTACAAATTATTGGTTTTATCAAAAAATATTTTCGATCACCTGAGGCAAGAGATTTCAAAGAATCAGAAGTTGTGGTGTTGGATGATTGTGGAGTCTGGATTCAGGAATAATTACTAGGTAGCATTGCAGTCGGTGTGTTTTCTTTTTTTGAGAAATTAAAACTTTTATTAAAAATATGAGAAGAGAACATCTAGAGAGGGGGCTCTCCCATGTGGGATGAATCCACTTAAAATACTAGAATGCTTGAGCTAACCAAACGACATCGTGTAAAGCCAATAAAATAACAGACGTTTGACAATTAGGGTCAAACTAATAATCACTTTTTCAAATCTTCTTCAACTACGTGTTTTGGAAAAAGGAGGCGGTCACTGGCTAAAGGCAGACGATGTTCTTCCCTGATGTGTTTTCCTACTTTTTTTGCATCAAGAGACTCACAACATAGGTAAACTTCTCTTCAACTAGTACGATTCGCGCATTTAAGGATAGATAGATTGTTTCCTTATCACCTCAATCCACTATAAGAAAAATGTCATTTTGTGACGAAAATTATCGACAAAAAATACAAACATCCCATCAGTAATACATATTATCGATGGAATTTACCAATAGATAAAAGCGTCGTAGATTCGGCCAAAGCTAATACTTATCGACGGTCAAAGTAGATTCTGTTGGTAACTTTACCGACGGTAAATTTGCTACCATCGGTAAATTTAGCGTCGGAATATTATCTTTCCCTTGGTTAGCTCTGTGCCTGACCATTGGTACAATTTAGCGATGGTTGTGTTGTTCCGTTGGCATATTTACCGATGGTAACAAACTTACTGTCGGTATATTTGCTAAAAGCTTAACCGACAGAAATGAATTTTCATCAGTAATTCCTTCTATCTTAGCGATGAAAGTACTCATAAAACGTCGGTAATTGGTCATGTATTTACCGACGAACATTTCTTTCCATCGGCAAATGCGTTACTTAATTTTTTAAAATATGTAATATATATTGTCATTATATTTAAATTATAGTTAATGCGTAATTTTAATAATTAGAAATTTATAGTATATATTTAATTTGCGGAAATAGAAATTTTAATTAATGATTAAAAGTTAAAATATCTTAACTGATAATAAAAATATTAGATTGTAAATAATAAGTATTTGTAATACAAACTAAATGACCAAAAATACATTATTAATTTGGAGATGGCGGATGCTCTAGTTGACCCTTGCGCTTCAACTCATCTACCTCTTGACGGAGCTGAGAGATGAACTGAATTGACTATTGTTGCAGTGTAATTGACTGTTGCAACTGATGCAACTGAGTCGACAATGTCTCCATTATGCTCTTAAGTGCTTCCACTTGATTGGTAGTGGACCGCTTAGAAGATGCTGCTGTATTGGACATGGAGGATTGCGAATAACAAGTGTTCGCAAATGAACCTAAATTGAATATCCTCCCACAATGGTCTCTACCACCCACTGCTTCAAGATAAGTTTCAGTGTCATCAACAACTTCAGAAATTAAAATTCATAGAAAATCAGAATTGCCTAAAACTGAACCAGCAAAATCATTAAAATAACTTTAAGAAAGTTGACTAACTCAAGCAACCGATCCCACCATCGTACAAATTATTAGTTTATCAAAAACTATTTTCGATCACCTGAGGCAAGAGATTTCAAAGAATCAGAAGTTATGGTGTTGGATGATTGTGGAGTCCGGATTCAGGAATAATCACCAGTAAATTGCGTAAGGAGTGGGTAGCATAGCAATCGGTGTGTTTTCTTTTTGAGAAATTAAAAATTTATCAAAAATATGAGAAGAGAACATCTAGATAGGGGGCTCTCCCACTTGGGATGAACCCACTTAAAAGACTAGAATGTTTCAGCTAACCAAACGACATCGTGTAAAGCCAATGAAATAACAAATGTTTTAACAGACGTTTGACAATTAGGGTAAAACTAACAATTACTTTCTCGAATCTTCTTGATCTACACATTTTGGAAAAGAGAGGCATCCTCTGGCTGAAGGCCGATGATGTTCTTCCCTGATGTGCTTTCCTAATTTTTTTTCATCAAGAGGCTCACAACACAAGTAAACTTCTCTTCAACTATTACGATTCGTGCATTTAAGGCTAAATATATTGTTTCCTTATCACCTCAATATATCATTCTTACGAAAACAGGCAATGCATCTCTTTAGCGATGATTGAGAAAGTAAGGAGAAAGCACTGTCTGTAGACTGGCGTTGGGTCTCCACTGGTTTATTCTTTTCCTTTTTTTCATCAAAAAGCACTCTACACTGGTAACAAACTTATCTTCAGCTTATGTGATTTACATGATTAGGGTTTTTAACTTGTTGACTACCTAACTCTTCAAACTTTCCCTTCTTTTGGAGGTCTGGAAATTTGGTTCTTCGTTGATGAGTTGGAGGAGCAGGCCTTCATTCAAGTAAGCTTCTTGTGTTAGATTTATACCAGCCTTCTTTTTCTTTTTTTATTTTCTTTTAGACTAACTATATTCCTTGAAAATCAGAACTGAGGCGACAACAGTAATCCGTCATTAAGTGACAAAGGAAGAAGCAGACTAAGAACCCCCTTTTTTTCCAACAGGTGAGTATCAAGCTCTTTATATATCAATAGACAATTGTGGATAGATGATGTTTATGAAGTAGTCTCTAGGGATTTCTATGCATAAGAAATTTGTGTTGTACTGATCTAAACCCAGGTCAAATGATAGGGATTTCTGAACTGTTCTAGGATGATGCTAGATTGAATGAATGAATCTTGATCAATATGCTTTAGTAAGTACAGCTAGGACTAAATTCTCCATGTGAGAGCTAGTACTCTACTACAGTGCTAGTTCAACTGATTTATAATTAATTGTTGCCTTATGCTAGTTATTTTAAGCTATATAAAAGAGTAAAGAGAGACAGATTTCCTTTTAAATCTTCTATCATTCTTCTCCCTCTAAATAGCTTGAGTGTAAGTAGCCACCAAGACTAAAATAATTTCCCTATCATGTTTAGGAATATACAGGAGAGGTATCTGTTTTAGGATATCAGGAAGTCTGCAATAGTGAAATCCAGGGACGCTTAGACTAGAGATTTTAATTCAAATCTCTTTAGAGAAAACACATTCAAAGAACATGTGATCTCTAGTTTCCTCCTCTAGATTGTAGAGGATACATATCTTAGAGGATGATAGGAACTTCAGTCTATTCATAGTGCTGAGTCTATTTAATATTACTAGCCAGAGAAGAAAACTAGCATTAGGTCTGATAACCTCGTTCCAAAAGAGGGAAACCAATCTACTCTATTTATTATCACATTCCTCAACCTTTTAGCTTCCTTCATTATTATTTTTGTAACTGAAATCCCTTTCCACAGGTATACGTCTCTTTCCCCGAAGCTTCTAAATTGTTGGATATATAAGAGCTTAGTCTCATCTATTAATAAGAGCCAAGATCTATTTATGACTATCTCTAATAGCTTTGTTTTCTTAGGGAATCTCTCCAGTAGGGTTCTAGCCAGTTGATTTTGGATTAAAGCTCCCTGCCTCGTCCAATTATCATACCATAAAGATATTTTTTCTCCTGTCCCTATTTGACAAGTAATATGCTACTAGACTTCTTCCTTCATTCTTAGCAGTTGGTTAAAGAACCAAAAATAATTATCTTTGACTTTTAGAGCCCAATGACTCTCTCATTTTAATATATAGATGTGAATCCATTTAATCCATAAAGATTTTTTTCACCTAGGAGTCTCCAAATCCTCTTAGTCATAAGTAAACTCTTCTTCATGCTGATTGACTCTAGCTCTAAACCTCCTACTTCTTTTGGTTGATAGATAACCTTCCAACTAAATTTAGCCATTCCTTTTCCTACATTTCTTTTCCCCCATAGGAATGGCTTCATCAGTTTTTCAATTGTTTTAATATGGCCTTTGGGGAGAAATAGATAGGAACACTAGTAGGTATTCATTGACATAATAACCGAATTCAGTAGCTGAAGCTTCCATCCATAGGAAAGAGCTTTATTAGTCCATGATCACAATCTTTTTTGGATTTTTTCTATCAGTGGGAGGAATTCACAAAACCTTAACCTGTTGGATGAAATAGGAATACGTAAATATGGAAGAGGGGGATCCATTATTACCATTCTCGTAGCTTATGTTAATACATTAGAAAAATGAGAAGCGCTTTTGGAGAGAAAGATGTAGCTCTTTTGTAGGTTGATACTCAGGCACGATATTTCCTTGAAACTATTGAGTGTATTCATCAGCAGAGAGATTGAGTGGACCTTGGCCTTGCTTAGGAGGATTAGATCATCTGCAAAATATAAACTAGTTAGGGAAAGAATTGGGATATTTTCGGGTTAAATCAGGAAACTTTTGGGTTATTTAATCCGTATCACTTAAATTGAATCAGTCACTGTAACATTTTGACATGTCGATTATTATATTAGTTTATTTAAATATTTTAAAAATGGGACTAGACATCGAACTAGTCAAAAGAAAAGTTTAAGGTTTAAAGGTTCAACTAATATTAAACCGTTATAAAATTAGTATATAATAAATAAGTAAAAAATATTTTATTAAAATAAAAAAATACATCAATGTCTATTATTATATAATGACTCATAATAAATCAAATATAATAATTCAAACTAAATTTGAGCCTATAAAACTTAAAAAAATAATAACAATTAAAATTTTATTTCTAAAGGAAGTTATGTCTCTTCATTGTCAAAAGTCCAAGTTTTCCAACGCTATCTAAAGACTCATAAACTATACTTTCATTTAAAGTATTTGCATAAACTTCTTTTGTTGCACTCAAATAATTTTAATTTTTTAGAAAAATCCATGTTTTTTATTTTAGTTTAAAATAATGTTAAAATACAAGTGACATAAATATTATATACAAATTAATCAAATGCTACTCATACAATAATCTAGCTCAATTTTTAAATTTATATCAAGCTAGTAAAT
>JAOQML010000008.1:30520074-30538066 GCA_027568935.1 Erythroxylum urbanii
GATTATTATTTATTATTATGATATTTGGAGATAGAGTACAACTGTATAATATAATAATAGACTATTTTGTAATTTTTAAAAAAATTTAGGGACTATTTGATAAATTTAAAAAATTACCCGAAATGGTATCCGGTATTAACCGGTACCAGTACAGTACCGTTCCAGAACCCAATTCGATACCAAGTCCGATACGATATTCGTAACATTGCTTTAGATGTTATTTATTTGTACATTAGCATTTTTAAAAGTAATTCTCCTCACCCAATTGAATACCTGTCTATTTGTAATTGAATACCTGTCTATTTGTAATTACATTATGATTAGAAATATTTTTAAAATTAACCAAATACAAAATAAATTCCACATCTAATTTCAATAAAAGTTCTAGCTAGACATTTTAATCATAAAATTTAACAATTTATTTATTGAATTTTTAATCTAAATTGTGTAATCCAACTTTGAAGTAAAGCAGAATTCAAAAGTTTGTATTATTTCCTTTTGTACGCTTTCTATTAACTTTTTTAATCCCAATATCACCAAACAATACATCTTTTTGTACCTTTCTATATATTAGGTGCAAATTAGACATGGAAACATTCCTCGTGAAAAACAAAATTTGCCACAAAAAAAAAGAATTGGTTAAAAGAACCATACAAATGAATTGATAATCTTACAAGGTTGTGTCCCTTGACATAATTCATTGTATATATAAAACAATCGTAATATATTCCAAAATTTAAAGTTGGTAGCGTCATGTCTCAAGGTTAGGATGACAACATTAGCCCAAAATTAATAGGTTAGATTCAAGTTAATTAGGTTTTATATTAAAGTTTAATATTTTTAAAATTTCAGACTTCAGGATCGATATTTAGGTTTCATAGTTTGATCCCAACCGAAATTCAATAGTAATTATCTCTTTATTATTCTCTTTTTAAATTTCTATTACTTTTAATTAATTTTGTTATTATTAGTCATTTATCGTCTTGCCTGTTTGATTTCTCGTCATTGAATTTCTTATTCTCCTTTGTCTTATCATCGTCTTCTTCTTGGACTATAGAGATATGAGATCTTTTTTTCTTCTAATATTAAGTTGGAAGTCCTTTCGAATTTGAAAATGATCTACCTTATAACTCTTTATCTTCTTTTATGGTTTTATTTTTGTTCAAACATACAAGCATTATTCATTTATTCTGTAGAAACGTAAAGGAGCATCATTGAGCATTATTCTCGATACTCACTCCAAGAATAGTTTCTCAAGGAAGAAATTATAAATAAAATGTATAAACTCTTTATTTCTTATATCATATGTATTTTTGCCTTGTCTGAGATCTCTTTTTGTTTTGGTGCTCCTTTCCTAGTTAGGAATAGGTATTTATATAATTTAAATCTATATCCATTGGGTTTAATGTTGTTGTGATGGATTATTGTTATCACTATCATTCTTGTTGGATTTCTTCTCAAAATAAGAAAAGAAGTGAAAAAATCTAGAGACAAGACGAAAGCAACATTGGTGGAGGATAGTGACACTACATTGGTATAGGCGGTGGTGGCCTAAATAGGTCGACAGGTAGTAGTCTTATTAGGATTTGGCCAGATTTAATAAGTTTGTAATGGGCTTCAAACTGGGCCAAAACAACTTTAAGCTCGATCGAATGGTTAGCATTAAGATTCAAGAGTTAGCCAAGCACTAGTGAAGGTTCATTCTTATAGTGAGGAACTTCGAGTTAGCGAAGCACTATCCGACATAATCTATTATCAACTTTACCCAAGGCACTATTTTATAAATAAGAGAAGTAATCTTAGCTTGAAACTTACACTTTGAAAGTAGTAATGTGATGATAATAAGATGGAACATAAGTTAACATTAACGTTTAAGATGGAACTGAAGCAGACTAGTTGAAATGGTTTACTACTAGCTACTTAACCACTTGAAGAACTTGGTTAAGAACCACTCTACTCTCATATAAGCTCTAATTTAACTCAGTCATGCCTCCAAGATTGATTATTGATATATAGTTTGTTAGAAACGTTTATTTCTTTTAATCTATGTTTCTATTAATATATTCTTCAAAAAATTTTAAAAAGAATTTTATGAGTCATTAAGTTGTAGCTTGGTTAATACTTGTCCTATAATATAATATTATAAGGTTTTGGAATAAAAACCACGAAGAAGTATCATACTTGTATAGAGAATGATTGTAGAACAATGGGAAATATTTAATACTATTTTAACTAATATTATATCTTCTACATCTTTCATCTTTCTACTTATCTCAAGTTTTTTTAAAGGAAAGACATATTCAAGATTAAGGAGAAATTTGAAGAGGAATTTGTGTACCAGGTATCTGATGGAAACATTTTATTCTGGTATGATAAATGGTCTAGCTTAGGACCCTTATATCAGGTTTAGGATCTTGACCTAATGAAAAGCCTAATATAATTGATTTATGGCAAGGAGGATCAGATTATGTGGAGGAGGAAAAAATAGGGTGATTTCACAAATAAATTTTATGGAGAGTTACTAAAAGGAGGAAGCAATAATGCACTTTAGCATTAGATGATTTGGTATAGCCAGGTATATCTAAGAGCTTCATTAGTATTATGGTTAGCCATTAACGAAAAGCTAAAGTCACTAGTAAGGTTAAAGAAATTCCTTAGGGTGTCAAAATTATGTTTGCTTTGTAGGTAGGAGGAGAAAATAATGAAACATTTGGTTTTTGAGTGCCAATATGCCTCTAAGATATATGCACACATTAGAAGCCTAACTAACATATCCTTTCCATCCACTACTTGGTAGTAACTGATACTATGATGTTATAGGAATCATAAGAAGAAAGATATAAATTGGATAGTTGAAAAATTAACAGTGAGTAAGACGATTTACAATATATGGATGGAAAGGAATAGAAGAATCTTCTTCATGGAGTTAAGAGAGGTTCAATTCCTAAGTCTAATTGTTATCAATTCCATAAGGGAGCAATTAATTACACATCAAAAGAACCTACAATACAATTAGGACATCTTCCATAAATTGAGAATACTATAGCCCTAAATGTTAGGTTCTGATTATGCGCTCATACATAACATATATCAAATATACACAGTGAAAATAAAATGGAATCTCAAAAACCAGATCTACTTATGCATATAGATATAGAAAAAAACATGAAATGTAAGATGTTTACATATCTTTCTGACGATCTCCTTCATTCTTTAATCTTCTCTGCGTTGGGTTGTCGTAAAGAACAATGGTCAACGCAAATTATCTTTAGTGAAAGTCCATATAAAGATAGAAAGATGTAACCTCACTAGGAGATGGCTATAATTCTTTCTTTGTGCTAGCAAAGACAAGAACTCTTGAGAGAGTTAGAGAGAAAAAGTGTGTGTAAGAAAGAAAACCTTTCCTGTTCATTTTTGGGTCTTACACAAGATGCATGAAATTCATCTCAATTTTATGCACCATTTGGCCTTCCATAACCCCCATCACTAATGGAAAGTTATAAGAAGTTAATGGTCATGAATAGCATGCATTAATGGAAGTTCTATGAAGTTAATGACCATGAATAACATGCATTAATGAAAGTTATGGGAAGTTAATGACCATGAATATCATGTATTAATGGAAGCCAACAACACTTGTTTCTAATTCATTCCATGCAACGTTTTATACCATGATCACATCGTGATATAATCCCAAAACACTCTCTCATTTCTTGAATCACCATGGAATACCATTTTACACATCCTTCAGATCTCCTATGTGTGTGGCCCATTATGTTCCCAGTTATGTTTGCCATTTGAATTAACACTTAATTCGAGTAAATCAAGAGCGTTATCTAGTAACACGTCATAACGCCCAATTGACTAGAAAGTCAATGGTTTGACTACGAACCCTTCCATATGCAATGTTGCTATGCAATTTGTCCTTTCACCATCTATACCCCACTTGGTTCAGGGTATGGACAAAGTGTCATCTCTCACTAGACTAACTAGGTCACATATAGTCCAAGTGATATTAGATCTTGTCCTGAGGATCTCATTACTCTATATATCGTTAAAGACTCTTTTCATGAAATATATCTGCTCTGGCCAAAGACTCCCGAGTAATGACCCCGAGAAGAGGCCGTAGGTATCATCTCCTTTTATCAGGAGTGGTGAATCTTTTATTGGCTACTCAGTTACCTTCGAATACCTTAAGTTGTACCCAGTCACCACCCTATGAGTAACCCCTAAAAGCACCGATGAATGGAGTCAAAATATAGGATCAGTATCCAAGATATCCTTAAGCACCTTAACTCAAAGGATACTTGCACCATTGCTATGATGAGACTATCATTGACACTGGAATAGAATATCCATATGATCGTCTCATAGTAGGTCAATCCAACGTACCTTATCGTGAAATTTTAACCTATCGAGCTTTTCAAAATCAAAATATTTAGGAACTACTATTTTTTTAGCATTTAAGGATTGGAAACGAATACCTTCCTCCTTTGTGTAGATCAGGAAGGGCGCTCCGAAGTCTGTTGCTCTATTTCTTCTCCCTTATCTCGAAACTTGATTTCTTCTCAATGATTGCTCCTATTTGGCTGATTGCTTAATGCGTGATATGTTTGCTTGTGAATAGGTAGAGTTTAGAAGAAATTTGGAAGCTTGAAATTTTTGTAGAGAGATGTGAGAGCGTTTGTAAATTTCAATTATAGAGAGATAAAGTAAAAGTGAAAGTGAATGCAAAAGTGAAGTTAGAAATGAATATATAGGTGGTTGGAGGGTAAAATGGTAAAATTTTCTTTAAAATCACGTGTTCCCCTTTTCTGCCCAGTCGCAGCCCACAATTGTGGCTCATCTCTCTTTTGGTTACTTGATCAATCATCCAATTTATCTCAAAGTCCTATTCCTTCTTGGTTCTATTTGGAAACAAAATAATACTAACTATGGAATTCAAACTTTCTAATAAAAATAATCAAAGGAAATAATTTTCATGGATTGCCTCCCATGCAACATTTCTTTTAACATCGATAGCTTGACACTGTATCCTTAAAAACTTAGTCGGGACCAATTATGAGTGGTTTGCTTCTATCTTTTTCGTTCAATATCAGTTTTGTAACGTGTAACTAAGCTACAAATTACAACATAATTAGAAGGATAATATTGATAACATTGTGAAAACCAATTAGGATCAATAATGTCCTGCTTTCAAGTGAACTGCCTATAAAACAGAGAATAACAAAACTCTCTGAATCTTCAATTGAATCCAACAGTTTGTCCTGTACGAAGGTGAGTTGCTTTCTTTCTTCCTTAATCACCTTCGTCTCCTCTGCATCTTCTACTTCACGAATAGAGACTATCATAGGTTCTTCAAACTTTATGTCTTCGTCCTCTAATTCTTCGTAAGATTCGAACATATCAATTATCCTAAATGAGTCACTATCCTTTGGATTCTTAAATACATCATTCATATTGAAAGTCACATTAATCCGGAAGATAGGGTTCTCTTCATGGACATCTACCCAAGATTTTTCGATGTTTAAATATGGTATATCAAAAAATGGTGAATAAAAGGGAAGGTTGGCATTCTTTTCTTCATCCTCTTTCTTCATTTCTTGTTTTTTTATAAGGTCAGGTTTTGTAGTACCCCACCTCCATCGCACACATATCCATACATCTCGAGGACATTCAGACACAGACCCTATGAAAGCAGTGCACTGGAGCAGTCAAACTGAACTTATTGCAAAATTTTTTTCCTCAAACATCATACACATTTTTTGGAAAACCAATAATCATTAATTGCCCATTTTATTTATAACAATTTCAATCACAATTATCACAAACAATATACACATTACAAAATTTCAGTAATCATTTGGGACCTTTACAAATTTGAAACACTTTCAGTCATAAAGTCATTACATATCAGAATTATTCACATACACATGGTACAGTATTTGCAGAATACATACTTTAATACTAAAATAACAGAAAATGTACACAGACGCCAACGAATCCCGACCTCTATCTCTTACTTAAATCTAGTGGTTAAACTTTAGTTGGTCTAATTGGGTATCTCCTCTGAGCCTGAAAAATATGTTGCAAAGTTTGAGGTGAGTTTTGCTAACTCAGTGAGTGGACCATCCTCGATAGCTTACTTAATCACATAATACATCAATTCATGTAATCACGTAATTCACATGATTTCACTAATCAACATGTTGAATCACATACACTTCATATTATCTTAATTCATATTTCACATCATAAATCATTCAAACTATTTATTTCAATCATTTAAATCATATATATCAAATGCATATGCAATGCTCATGAGACTCACTTTCAATTGTTATTGTTATGACCGAGTGCCTATAACTGTTCCGTATCCATTGTGGATATCAGGCTTATTAATAACTGTCCCTTATCTGTTGGGGATTCAGGGCTCATTTTACATAGTGAGCTAGAGGCTTTTAGCACATTCTGAGCTTTAAGCTCTTTTTCACTTTCTAAGTTTTAAGCTCTTTTTCGATGGCTACTTTGGTCACAATAGCCTTTATGTTGTCGTACATTCACGTAATGAAATGCATCACATGTATTCAGTCAATCAATTGTGCTCAATTTTACACTTTCACATTCACGTTCACATTCTCATTCACACTTATAATTGGACCTTAGTCTGGCATTCAACATTTAAGTTAAGAATCACTTATTCAGTCAAATTCACATTCAAGGAGCACTTCCAATGATTTTTACATGCATCAAACACCTCGGACATTTATTGTCCTGAAATCAACACATTCACATCACATATTTCAATACAAAATTTTAAAACAGAACAAACAATGAAAGTGAGATCATCTAGGTCGACTCATAGTACGCTTCAGATTAGTATTAGCTTCTATGTTCCAAAAATGTCTGGTCACTGACATTCAATCTTGTGTATTAACTTTATGCGATACACATTGTACACATATTACTAATTGCATAATCACGTAAATTCAATTATACACATATGTATATGTGTAATGTATAATGCATGCTCATGTTGACTATTCCAGGTATTTTTCCTTAATCACATCACTTAATTTTTAACAACATCATTTGTGTGTGTCAAGCTTACTCTAGGTTTATACCTCAAAGGACTTGGTCATTCAAATAACATAATTCAATCATTCATCATTTCTTTTCTAGCATTATAAGTTCACATAATATCCAAGTTCTCATTCATTCTTACCCAATACACATCATTCAATCATTCACTAAGGTTATTTTAGCTTCCTAAGATCAAAAAATATCCTATTTATCATTCATCTTTACTCAATACTCATTATTCATCTTAATGGAATCTCATTAGACATTATAGGTTCCCTTTCATTCTCATAACATCCCAAAATTCTATATTTGAACACTTGATATATGACAATTCATTCTTATGTTTATATCCTCAATCATCACCCTAAACATATCGCTCATTTTTATATCTTATTTCTACATCAAACTAAGTACATTTCAAGCTCCATTCAAGCCTAAATGTATCATAGGAAAGCATTGATAAGTCCATAATTTATATATGTACATGATTTGGGACAATAGGTATAACTTTCATTATGGAAGTCAGATTAAGATCATTTCAGTACATTTTCGAAGAGGACTTCGAGTTCTACAACTTTTGTGAAGACCCTAAAGAGAGATTTTGCCATCTAAGGGACAAAAATTGCACATTTATGTAAGTGTCCTGAGAATGTCCACCCAACGGACTTATGTCCCTCCAAATGAACATGAATGGAGCTGGAATGCTGGAATTCTAGAGAATGTTTGCCCAACAGATATTACTGGCCAATTTCCAGATTTCCAGCTCCTACAAGTTATATATAACCCATCTTATGCATATCTATCATTTCTAACTTATTTTACTCATTATATCCCCTTCACTCTCACTTCCATTTCAGCCAAATGTCATTTACAACCAAATCATAACCTATATTTAGTCATCAACCTAAATACATAACATTCAAACTTATACACATTCGTTATAAATTTCTGCACATGTTCAACTCCCTTTATCACCTTCATTTCATCTCTAACTCATCATACTAATTCTTACCATTTCAAGACACCATAGTACTCTTTTTTCTTTAGCTCTAAACTCATTTTTGCTCATCTCTAAAACAACCAAAGAGATACACATTATTATACCAGAAAAACAGAACAAGTAAACATCCATTTACATGTCAAATTTTTCTGCACACACTTAACTCCATTTCCAACTTTACTTTGTCTCTAAATTATCACCTTACTTCTTCTCATTTTAAGACAATACAATAGCCTTTCCTTGGATTTAAACTCATTCTAGTTCATCTCTATAACATTCAAAGAAATCCATGTTAATATACACTGAAAATAGAAATGAAACTTCCATTTACCACTTAACTTTCTCTGCATTTTCTCCTACACCATTTTATTAATTTTTCGGTTAAAAACTCATCTCGAATTCATCTCTACATCAATTTATGAATCATTAATCATCATATAAGTTAAAACAAGACATGAATATACTAAAATTTCTCATTCACGTTTCAACATGTAAACATCCTCATTTTATGCTCATTTAACTTCTAACTATAATCATACATGTTTTACTCAACATATCATGAAGAATAATATGCCACTTACTTGTTTAAGCCTTAAGATCTTCAAAAAATCATGTAAAAACCCTACTCCTTCCAATATTTACATGATTTCAACTTAGAGAGGGGTGGTGGGGGCATTTTGTGAATGGAGAGAAGAAGGAAGAAGATGAGAGAATGAAGCAAAAATAACAATTGAAGGATGTTTATGTTTTAAGTGTATATAATCGTGAGAGTTAAAAATATAGAGAGCAAATTAAATTCTTGGTGAGTGGTGAGTGTCATAACACTTGGCACTTAAATAATCAAATTTACATTTTCTTATTTTGACAATCCATAACATTTAATAACTAGTCCATTTGACTCCCAATTTCTAACTCAATTGTCTTCCAATTTTCTATAACACTTATTATTAAATCTTAATATCACTTATCAAAAATTTCTGCTACCATTCGACACCTAATTCTACTACTATTTATCAATTGTATTTCCATTTGGCATTTTTCCTAGTCCATAAATACTCAAATTCTCTAAAAATTCTCAAATTTCACCAAAATATTCTAAATCATTATTTAAACTTTCCAAAACAATTTTCAAGAAATATAATCCACAATTCACATCATAATCACTTGAAAATAATCATTTATACTAGGAAATTGTCAAATGAGTGCATGTACAATCATTGAAATATGTGCCATAAAATTCAACAGTCACATATGTGTATGTTTATGTTATGCATGAACATGAAATGCATTTTCTAATCTCTCTTTTCTATTTCTCCTAAATCTTGGTTTAGGATCCTTTATCCTAACCCTTGGTATGGAAATCAGATGTTACAGGTTTAGCTAATTTCTCGCTGGTTCTTCTAGCTCTACCCCATTCCTAAGTGTGATAGCCTAATATGGCTCTATTGAATTTATTTTTATACTACGCAGACAGTTTTCCACTCTTTTTTTACAAAATTCCCTAGAAAGCTAGCCTATTCAAACTTCTAAATTGTGAATAGAAGAGGCATGAACTTATGATATTTACTCAAACTTTTATTCTAATCTCTTATGGTTCTCTTCCATATTAGTAAGCTTATTCATGATTTCGTCCAGCTTGGAATCCCATAAGCTGGATTCATCATGTTGAAATTCAAATAGGTCTTGATGTCATATGTGCATACTTGCATTATTGGAACAATAGAAATCTGACTGATTCTGCCACCCCGAAGTGTACGGGTTCATATAAGGATGATGATTTCCTTAACCAAATTAAGGCTCATTGAATTCTACAAGCGTCCCTTACTCCTATAATATACATCCTCCATGATCGTTCTTTTTATCTCTTCTTGGCATTCAACTCTTCAGATATCTCATTCTCACTCTAAAATATCTTAATGCATCTCCACTTTATGCCCCAATTTTTTTAAAATTTAAAAACAAATGATAGTGGAAAAGCCTTAGACTAAAGAACTAAACTAATTGCCTCCTTAGCAGTGGTGCCAAAAGCTTAATCGCAGGTTTTTGATATAAAAAACCTTTAATAAATTAACCTCAATATTTCGCAAGCGTATGAGTCGTTCTTGTAGTACCTAAGGTGTTAACCCCATAAGGAGGGTTAATCTAATCCTAAAATCTAAGCCTGAAATAATTTGCAATAACTCAAAAAGAACAAAACTAAAATAAGAAAGTATTTCAATGACGTAATTAATTTCAAAAATCATATTCAAAAATATAAAGAAGAAAGCAGATGCAACACCCAATCAGAAAGTAGCCTAAAAACTACCAATTAAGAGAAAGAGGAATTTTATCCGACTTTAATAAAAACCTAATTGATTATGAAATTATTGGATTACCGGTTCTAGACGATCCTAGGGTCGATTACTCTCTCTTAAGTTATAATCATTAACCCTAACTTATAAACCCTTATTAGAATATGGGAATTAAAATCTCTTGATTTAAAATTTATCCAAAACCTAAATTAGATCTTAAGTTGTCCAAAAAACTATCGAAAACCTATGTAAGATCTCCCCTTACACAAATTTACCCGGTTTGATCTAATTCTAGTTCTATTAAATTACATAACTCTCGTTATCCTAATTTAATGATTTTTCAGTCAGTTCACCCTCTCAGTTTATTATGCAAGTGAAGAATTGAAATCACAAGAAATCCAATAAAAATGTAATAATCAAATTTCATTAATATCAAAGATAAAATATCCTAAAGGTGAGTTTAGACAAATCCTCAACATTTAACAAATATAACATCAATAACTATCCCAAATTCTATACAATCATAAAATTGAAACTAAACCAGAATATAGACTCAGAATGGATGACGAAGGCAGCAACGGCAAGAAACCTCCTGTTCTAGGAAGTACTTTGCGTAGGCTTCTTCTCCACGTCTCTCTTCCTTCGTTTCTTTCTTAATCTCTCGATAAAGCTCTCTAGGGTTTTGAAATTATGGCTGATACAAAAGCACCCTCCCTTGTGTTCTTCTTGTTTTTTAAATACATTTTTTTCTTAAGCAACCCTGAGGTTTTTTTGAGGTTGAAACGGTCAAAAACATCCCTCAAAATTGATGTTTTCTCCTGTTTGGATGTCTGCCTGACGCAGGCCACGATCGTGACCCTGCATGCCATGATTGTGGCCTACATGTAACCCTTTTTATCACGATTGTAGGAATTACACCACGATCATGGGCTATGGAAAGTCTTTTGTCACGATCATGGGTTGGCTCCCATGTTTCTGTTACAATTTTGGCCTATTATGCCATGATTGTGGGCTATTATTTCGACCTAAAAGTCTTCGAAACTTTTCTGTTCTTTGATATTGACCCTAAAACACTAACAAACACGTTAAGGTACCTCAAACACCTAATATTTAAGCTCAAAGACTTATACTAACCCATTAAAAAACTTAAACACATAAACTAATATAATTCTAACCTAAACACATACTAAACACTCAAATTAACACTTAATACATAACAAATTAAGCCCTATTACATGATGCAATTCACACCTATCAAGGACATTCAAGTATATATCCTATGATAATGGCATGTTAGAGAACTCATGTTCTCTTAGATGGCATCATAAAGAATAACAGAATACTTAAAAACTCAACTCCTCGTTTCATTTGCAAATATGATCCACACTATCATCATTAAAACAATATTTACATTGCCCAAAACATTTAAGAGTTTACAACTCTTTATACACAACTTTTACAAGACAACAGAAAAGTACATAAAAACAGTCTACTACTTCTCAGATGTCAGCTAACAAACCTTTGAGTCATTCTTTAGTCCAAAAACAATAGTACTAGTCAGTCTTAGAAACTAAGTTTCCTTTCTCGTATCTGAAAAGCAACGTTGCATTTTTGATGAGTTTTGCAAACTCAGTGAGTGAACCATGGTTGATGTGCTCACTCATGACAATACACAAATATCTCACATCCAAACAAAATTACAAAATTTCTCATCTCAATAAGACGTAATGAATGTCACACATAACATATACTCTTTCAAATTATATATATATCCCAATCAATCACATTGTTAACAATACTCAAATATAGTATATCACTTTATCATCACAATTCCAAAAATGGATTCATAATCATATAATTCATAATCAAACATGTACAAATGCAGATGTATATGAGACTCCACTTTCATTATTATTTGTTGTGATCGAGCGCCTTTCATTGTCCCATATCCCTTGTCAATATCGGGCTCATTTAGATACAGATACTATCCCATACCCATTGTGAATATTGGGCTCATTAATCACAAAGCTAGGCTCTACGTGTAGATTTTTGAGCTTTAAGCTCTTTCATAACTAGCTACTCTAGTCGCAACACCTTTATTTGATCATGCATATCAATGTAATGCATCAAATCACAAAATATTCCATAAATAACATTTATTCTTAATGCACAATTAGAATCACATGTCATAAAACCTAAGTCTGACTTTCAACACTTATATTGGGTATTCAGAAATCTTTCAGAATCATATGCAATTAAAACACTTCCAATAGATTCCTAAATAGCAAACTTCTCGGAATATTAATGTCTGGAATTATCACAAATAGATCACTAATAGTTCAATAACTGGGAGTTATATAGAAATGAAACAATCCTAGCGAGAACATTTAGGTTACTCACAGTACACTCTAGTTTATGCTATTTCCTGGATGGACTGACAATGTCAGGATGATGGAATTCATCTTAAGAATCTAGAATCATACAATTCACACATGATTCATATTATAAAGTTAATCATTCAAATACATATTCAATTATGCATATATATGTGTGTGTGTGTGTGTGTGCGCGCGCGCCATATTTAATGCATGCTGAATGACTTTCCCAGGTATGTTTCCATAATCACAATTCATGATTATTCAAACATCATAGCTTGTTTATAATTAGGTTAATACCTTAAGTACACTTGATCATGATCAATTCATTAACCATGCATTTACTAACTCTTTTCTAACATTACAAGAATTGACATAGCCTACCCTTTTCGTGCATTTTTTCCCAGATTTTCTCATTTTGATACCAAATTCAAAGCACCTTTATAATAGTCCATTAGTTATACCACAATTGCACACTAATTATACTTCAGTTCCTCACCGATATCATCTTCAATTGCATCTCAAACTTATTTAGTTAACAACCTACAAATCAATCTCTTTCATGCATTAAAAAATAAAAACCAAAAACTAACTTACCTTATCATACATATAGTCCTAATTCTTTCTCAATTTAAAAACATTATGCTATCATCTTCCTTTAGCATAAATTCACTCTCATTATACATCAAATCCATACCTAATTCATCCACAATTCAACCTATAATGCCATAGTTTTAATACTCCAAAAACAAGCATAAAAACTTCCAAATTCATTCAACACCTTTCCAACACATATCATCACTAATATCACATGCATTTCATTCCAATTCAAGCATCATTCTCATAATATTAAACATGTTATAAAGATCAAATTTTTACTTACTTATTAGGCTTTCAATTTAGATCAACACTTTAAGATAATCTATCCTTCCAAGCAAGCAAGATCAATCACAAATTTTAAGTGAAACAAGTTGATTTTTTGGCAACAAAGTGAAGGTATCATTCAGCTAGTTTCTTGAATATTTTATGAAGGGTGTATGTTTGATTTTGGTGTAGAAAGTTAGCTAGGGTTCAAGAAAATTACAGAGAAAAGGTAGGAGTAATTTTGATGGTGAAGGAGAATGAAGGAACTAGTAGAAACTTTGCTTCATCACATGCTAGGTGTATCTTCATTAAACTAAGACATATGTTACATGGCATGCCTCCTATTTATCTACTTAATAAGCTGCCACTAATCTCTTTAAGATGCTGGCATTAGTCACCAATTAATCAATCCATATGTCTCCTAATTATTGTTCGACTTGTCACATAATATTTGGTCCATTTGTCAACTAATTACTAGCCCATTTGTCACTCAATTATAGGCTTAATCACCCTCATTTTTCATATATCAATTTATCCTACCACTAGGCATTTGTCCTAGTCTAAATGTACATATTATTTCATCAATCTCCCAATTAATGATAATTAATTCCAAATTACCAATTGTAATATAGTCATACCAAAATTCAAGACAAAACAATTCACAATTCACATAATAGTGATTTAACATCTTTCATACCCCGGTACACGTCAATTGAGTGCATATGCTAACTTGTAATATGTACAAATTATAATTTGTGTATGAATGCTAATGTTACGCATGTATGTGCAATACTTGATCTAGGGTTCTAACCCTAAACATGTTTTGAAAACCGGATATTACACTAAACTAGTGAGAGAGACCCAAGGAAGACTCAATCCTAATATGTGGGAGGTAGTTAAGAAAGAAGTTTTGAAATTGCTTGATGAGGGAGTAATATACCTAACAGCAGATAGTGAGTGAGTGAGCCTAGTGCATATGGTTCCAAAAAATTTTGGCATTACTATTATTCGAAATGATAAAAATGAGTTAGTGCCTACTAAGACTACCACTGGATGGAGAATGTGTATTGATTTCAAGAAACTAATTGTAGTGACCAAAAAGGAACATTTTCCTCTCCTTTTTATTGATCAAATGTTGGATAAACTTTCTGGACATGATTTTTATTTTTATTTTGATGGTCATTTAGGTAATTACTAGATACCAATTGCTCTTGAGGACCAAGTAAAGATGACATTCACTTGTCCACTTAGGACATTCACTTTTAGGAGGATGCCATTTAGGTTGTGTAATGTGCCTGCAACGTTTTAAAGTGCATGTTTTCCATTTTCTTAAATATGATTGAGGACTTTATTGAGGTATTTGTGGATGATTTCTTAGTCTTTGGTATCTCTCTTAATGATTTCCCAAATAAGCTGACTCGTGTGCTTAAAAGATGTGTTGAACATAACTTGAATTTAAGTTGGGAAAAGAGTCATTTTATGATGAAACAAGGAATAATCCTACTTCATCTTGTATCAAAAAAGGGAATCAAGATTTATAAGGATAAAATTGAATTTATATAAAAAGTTCTGCCACCCACTTCTGTCAAGGGTATTAGAAGTTTTCTAAGACATGTTGGATTTTATAGGAGGTTTATCAAAGATTTTTCTAAGATAATTCGTCCTTTATGCCAATTGTTAGCAAAAGATGTCCATTTTTATTTTAACAAGGAGTGCTTTAATGCCTTTATATTCTTCAAGAAAAATTGATCTCTGCTTTGATTATTATGGCTCCTGATTGGTCTTTACCATTTGAAAATATACGTGATGCTTCTGATTTTACTATGGTAGCTATTTTAGGCTAAAAATTGAGAAATCTTTTTTTTAATTTATTACGCTAGCTTAATTTTGAGTGATGTATAACTAAATTACACAACCATTAGGAAAGAATTACTAGCTGTGATTTTTGCGTTGGAAAAATTTGGACCTTATTTGTTATGGTCAAAGATCATAATCCATTTTGATCATACAACTCTTAGATATCTTTTGACCAAAATGTTTACAAAACCATAGTTAATTAGATGGAATTTGTTTTTACAAGAGTTTGATGTGGAGATAAAAGATAAAAAAGGGAATGATAGTGTTATTGTGAATCATTTTTCTAGAATAGGTCCTAACTTGGAAACTCTTGAACAACAAAAAACATTATGCAATTGCTAAGAACTTTCTTGATGGGTAGTTATTTACTATGAGTAAAGTACCTTAGTATGTTGAGTATGTGAATTATCTTGCATGTGGCATTTCGAGACCTAACATGACTTCTCAAGAAAGGAAAAGATTCATTCACTTAAGTAGGTATTACTTTTGGGATGATTTATACCTTTACTGGATTTGCAAGCATGAAATCATTCGGAGGTACATTCCAGAGGATGAACAAGTAAGTGTCTTGACTGTTTGCCATGTACTCCACTGTGGAGGCCATTTTGGAGGGCGAAAACTACTTTTAAAATTCTTCAAAGCAGTTTGTATTGGCTTACCTTGTTTAAGGATGCTCATTTCTTCTTCTTGAAATGTAATAAATGCTAATGAATTGGACATATAAGTAAAAGAAATGAAATGCCCCTAACTAACTAATTGACTGTTGAATTATTCAATGTGGATTTGAATATATACTTGTTGCAGTTACTCTAAATAAGTAGAAGAAACACCCATCCGAACTAATGATGCTCATGTTATTTTTAATTTTGTGAAGTAAAATATTTTTAGTAGGTTTGGGATTTCGTGCAGAATCATAAGTGATGGAGGAAGTCATTTCTGCAATAAGCTTTTTGAGAAGCTTATGAAGAAATATGCCATAACTCATAAGGTGGAGACTCCCTACCATCTACAAACTTTTGGACAAGTGGAATAAAGTAACAAACAGATTAAGGGGATTTTAAAGAAGATTGTGTGCCCATCACGAAATGATTGGTCAACAACATTAAATGATGCACTATAGGCATATCGCACGACTTACAAAACTATCTTAAGAATGAGCCCTTATCGACTTGTTTCTGGGATGGCTTACCATTTACTAGTCAAGGTTGAGCATAAGGCTTTGTGGGCAATCAAGATGGTTAACCTGAATTTGTATGATGGGAGACGGGAGCATTTGCTTCAAATTTTAGAATTAAATGAATTCTAGAGTGAGGCTTACGAGAATTCTAAAATTTATAAGGAAAGAACAAAACATCTTTATGATAAGGTTCTTGTAGGTAAGTTCCTCATACTTGGAATGAAAGTTTTATTGTATAACTCACGCTTATGCCACCACTAGCCCAGCGGAAGCATACCCACACCACCTCTATTAACGCAGCTAGATATGCCTCTAAAAATGAGACAACCCAGAGTTTCCTTGTCTCCACCATATGATCAACCGTTCCTAAATTTAGGTATCTCGTGCCTCAATTTTCAAACTAGGGAGCACCAATAAAGGCATGTTTTTAGAATCGTCAAATTGTTCTGAATAGATTTTTTATTTTCAACAACTTGTTGAATTAGGAATATTTGATCGAGTCTATGAGTTGATACGAAATATAGGCTGGGAATTTTTTTTAATTTAGAAAATTTTTTTATGTGGAATTGACATTAAAGTTTTTGAGAACTTTAGAAGTAATCCATGAAACTATTTATAAGGACACTATAGGTAATCTTAAATTTCATTTGACAAATGCACATGATTTGATCACTTTAGAAGTGTTGAATGCTACTTTTGGCTTTCTAAATAGTGATTTATATGAATATCTTGCGGATTTTGTGGCTAGCAAATTTTTTTCCCAAATGACAACTTTTAGAGAAGTGTTTTCCCCAAGGTGCTCTAAATCATCTGCCATCGTGGACCCTGCCCTTTATTGTCTTCATCGATTTTTAAGTTTTACATTATTTAGTACAGGAGATAGTAATGGGGCAATTTACAACACTGAATTATTTATTTTGTGGTATGTGGTACATGCTAAGCCTTTTAATGTCAAGATTTGGTTAGGTGTTCATTTAAATAAAGTGGCTGAAGGTAGTGCAGGTAAAATAGTAGTTAGGGCATTCGTGACACAAATTACTAAATGCCTTGGCTTACTAACCAAGAGGATGCCAATGTAGCTAGTTTCAAACAACTCAACCCTCGACTTGAAATCTTTGGTGTCAATGAAGGTTATCAGGTGGCAAGGTGATCGCTATGTTCTTATCCACAATGACACAAGGGAGGTGATTAAGCCCAAGTTTATTATCTAAGTTAGCAACACTTTCATGGCCTTTACTATACCTTTTGACTCCTTATTCTTGACTTTATGCTTAAATTAATCCTTAAGTGTGCACTTTTATTTTATGCAATTTGATAGTAAAAATTGTCACAATTGGTATTAATT
>JAOQML010000008.1:30561651-30575495 GCA_027568935.1 Erythroxylum urbanii
GGAGTGGTATTGTGTTTTATACACTTATGTGATGGTGTATAATTATGAATTTTATGTTTAAGTAGTAAATTTTCATCATATGTCTTTTTATGTATAAAGGCTCGGGAGCCGTGAATCAAGAAACTCGTACCGAGGATTGTTGAAGTTAAGAGAGTGTATACCTCCTTTTGAGGTGAGTTAGGGAAGCCATATTTCTCATATGGGATTAGACCACCCTAAGACATGTATGATGACTTGCATGTGAATTTTGAACCTAGGTAATGAGTAGTAGAATTGAATCTCAAATGGATAGTAATACGTTTATGTATTTATGAAATGACATTGTTTTGAACAACTATGCATTTGAAGCAAAAAAATTGGCTTTTATTTCATAAGACAATGTTTTGGAAATTTTCATATGCATAATCAAGTTATATATACTGCATGTATGTATTCTTTTTTGGCTTAGAGCCTTGGCACAGTTCCATTTTATTGGTTGGATCGATAAATAAAGGCATGGTGCCGTACTTGATTTTAGTATTCAACGTTTGTATATGATTTTTTGATGATTGGTGAGAAACGATTGGCCAATCATGTGTTAGGCATAATTGATTAAGCGACCCCCATACCCTTGACGCTGGTACATAAAAGTCGAGTCCCTGTATCGACACCTTTCTATAGGACTCGCGGTGATTCCACACCTAGGGTTTGGACACCGACGAGGTCATCACCTAGGGTCATGACGCTCTTGTCGACTGTAGTCCAGACTCACCACAGACGAAGTCGAGCCAACACCAAAGATCGGTGGGTGTGCGCGCTAGTTTGGCAGACTAATGTTGACACACATGATTGTTTTGACTTATCCTGATTGTTTGCTTTATGATGAGATTTAAATTATGCATGTTATATTTTTATGCTTTTGTGTACTGGAACTGGAACTTATGTTTACCGGATGAGTGATTAATTGGCTAGGCCTATGTGGTTCCTAACCAGTATATGATAAGTCATAGGCTAGGCCTATGTGATTTTATGTGATGTATGTTCATTTTGTAGGTTATTTATACTGTCTTGGTGTGTATCAAGTTCTATGCATGATATATGTTTTTTTCTGCTCACTGAGTACATAATGTACTCACCCCCTCTGCTTTCCAACCATGCAGGTTAATATAGTGAGCTTGAAACTCTGTGAAGATTGTGCGATTTTTTGACGTTTTTGGGACATTACTACACCTGGGTAGTCATTAGTCTCTCTTTTGTACTTTTGTCGCATAGTGGCTCATGAACTGTTTTCTTTGGGTTAGTTATGTAAATATGCTTTGCAATTTCATAAATTTGACTCTTGACTGTTTTATCATTGTAAAAGACCTAATGTATGAACTTTGATACTATTGTTGAGGTTGCTTTGAGTGGACTTTAAAGTCCTGCAATTGTGGTAAAATTTTTGGTGTGAATATAGAAGTGTGTTTAAAGTTGTTTGCAGGTTTTGGGATTTTTAAAATATAACCGTTGTGCTGCCCAAAATTTTTTAAATAAAATAAAATGGGAAAGACATTCAGTTAGCCTTGCATAGTCGGTTTAAGGGCATCGTTAGTGTCCTTAGCCCAGGTATGTGGCAGTAGTCATTAGCCTGATGCGATACCTAGTTGTGACAAATCAAGCAACAATCTAGGTTCATTTTAAGCCTTAATCAAGTCCAAATACACCAATGTAGAGTGACTTATCCTTATTTAGTTTAACAAATTCACCAAATAGAAATTATCATTTCAAAAGTTTGGCCACGATCGTGGGGGACCTTCCCGTGATCGTGGGATGAGTGCCCCAAAGTGCATTATCCAATTTCCCTCAATTTTCTAGATTCAAACACCTTTATACCAAATTCGAAACACCTTCATAATAGTCCATTAATTATACCTTAATTATACTCCAATTCCTCATCAAATTCATCTCCAATTCTTAATCAAATTCATCTCCAATTCCAACTCAAAATCATTTACTTGGCAGCTCATAAACTATTGTCTTTCATGCATGCAAAAACAGAACAGAAACTATCATTCATGCATCATTTTCCAACACTCATTTCACTCCAATATCACAATCAATCCAATATCACAATCAATCCATCTCCAATTCAGTCCTCATTAAGTTCTATTAACATATATCACTAGAGATTAGTCTTTCACTTACTTGATTTGCTCAATTGCCTCCTCAATTATCAAGCTAACCTAGCCTTCCATGCATGCAAGTACAATTCCAAGAACAAGGTGGAAGTAGAATGGTTTTCAGAAAAGATCAAAAGATAACAGCAAGTATGACAATGATATGGTTCTATAACTATCTTTATGAAGGGTAAAAGTACATATTTTGGTGTGGTAATTGAAAACAAATGTAGGCAAAACACAAAGATGTGAGGGTGTGGGTGTTTCAGTGGTAAGAGGAAAGGAGAAGAAAGCATGCAGCAGAAACTTCAAAAAAGATGAGTGACTCTGCATTTGCTTAAGCCTTTTGGTGCAAGGTGTCTTTGTTTTAAAAGGACACATGTCATCCAAAGAGATAAGCTGCATGTCTTCTTATGTGGCTGTCAAATTTCATCAAAATCCTAGGCCATTTATCACTCAATGACTACTGCCATTAGTCAATTAATTTTCTATGCCATATGTCACTCATTTTATAGGCTTAGTCATCCTAATTTTTCTTGTGTCAACTTGTCTTACCACTTGAAATTTTTCCTAGACTAAATGTATATTTTAATTCATCAATCTTCCAATTGTAACAATTAAATCCAAATTACTAACTATAATCCATCAAACTAAAATTCAAAACATAAACAATACACAATCATATCATAATCATTTTAAACCTTTTATACCCCGGAATATGTCAATTAAGTGCACATACTATCTTTGCAATGTTTTCTAAATCAACATTCATGTGTTTATGTGCTCATGTTATGTATGTGAATGAGATTCACCTCATAAATTCTAGTATGATATGACTCAAAAGTCTAGCATTCTAACCTTTAGTAAGTTTTAGAAATTGGCTATTACACACACCTCCAGGTTTATAATCATATATGTCAAATTTCTTTAAAACTTCTTCTATATATGATCTTGTGTGAATCCTTGACAAGCTCTATCATGATGGATCTCAAGTTTTAAAATAAAAGAAGCTTCTTTAATACTTTTTGTGTCAAAATTCTTATATAACATGATTTTATCCTTATACAATAACCTGAATCACTAATAGCTAGCAAAATTTCATCAACATACAATATAAAAAACATGAATTTGCTCTCATTGACCTTCACATAAATGCATCGATCAATCTTATTATCCTTGAAACCCATATAAGAGATCACTTGATTAGTTTCAAATATCATTATTGAAATGCCTACTTTAGACTATAAATTGATTTTTTTTCAATCTACACACTAAATGCTCCTTGTCACTCTTTACAAATCTTTTAGGTTGAATCATGTAAAACTCTTTGTCTACATCACCATTTAAAAAAGGTAGCCTTCATATCCATTTAATGTAACTTTTGGTTATAGTGAGCAATGAAAACCATATTGACTCTAAATGAATATATGGTTAAAATATATGAAAAAGTCTTATTATAATCTATTCATTCTCATTCTATCAATTTTTTAAACCATTAATCTTGCCTTGAACTTATCAATCTTATCTTAATAATCTTTCTTAACCTTAAATACTATTTAGAACCTACAGGCTTGCTACCTTTAGGAAGTACAATAAGTTCCTAAACTCCATTAACACTCATAAACTTCATCTTATGACCTATAGCATGCAACCACATAATAGCCTGATGACTTCCTACAATTACCATCTTTGTTATAATATTCACTATCATGGTTATATATTTATGTCTATACGCTTATATTGATATGTTTTAGTAACTTAATTGTTTTACATAATATAGTAGATAAATAAATGTATCAATTATACTTTGCTTATACTTATCAATCTATATAGTTATTATAACTGACTTTTTTTAGACGCTTTAACTAGAGATATGGAAAAATATTAACATTATATTTAATGATGTTGCCACCTGACTTTATTAAGAGAAAATAGAGAAAAATATAAAGGAAAAATAACTATAAAAGGTCCTAACAATAAAAGGGAGTTTGTAGGTTGAATTGTAAAATAAAAAGGTGTTAGGCACCCTATATTATGGGCCTAAGCACTCACTTAGGTTTGGAAAAAGTTTTATAAATTATATTAAACTTGAGGGTAAAGTGAATAATTATATATTGAATAAAGAAAATAAAACTTATGGTTAAATGCATAGCAAATTGTAATTTTACCTAGGGCTTAGAATAAAATGCCTATATTAATGTCAAGGGATTGAAATTAAATATTTGATATTAGATTTTTTAATATAGGCTGAGTGTAGAGTCCACTAACAATAATTGGGCTTGGGTCAACCATTGTCAAAATAACTAGAATTAGTCATTTGGATAGTTGACCCTTACCACTTATAAACCCTTTAACATTTTCATGTTTAGTCAATATGGGATACTCTAACACTCCCCCTCAAGTGCAACTGGGACTAGACATCCAGTTGTCACTTGAAATAAACGCAGTGGTAACCAAACCGAGTCGTTGGGACTAGACATTCAGATGGACAACTGGGAAATTAATAATTCAGATCAAACCTGCTCTGATACCATATTAGATTTTTTAATATGGGCGTCGTGTAGAGTCAATATAAACCCTTTAACATTTTGATGTTTAGTCAATATGAGATACTCTAACATTTAAATGAATGCTTAGGAATGTGTGGTTTGCTTTTAGAGCTTTGGACGTAAAAATCTTGAAATTTAGTTTAAAAATCTTGAAATTTAGTTTATATGAAAATACAATTATCAAAATGGTAATAAAGAGAATAATGAAATGCTTGATAAGATAGAGGAAAACCAGATGGAGGCTCTTATTTGAAAGAATAAAAGGATCCTAAAAAAAGTTGAGATTTTAGAAAGAAATAGGTGAATTAGGGTATGTACAATAAAATTAAAAACATGGAATGATTCTTGTTAGGACAAAAGCTTTTTAGACTGAATTATTTATAGAAAAGGGAAGTGAGCCTAAATGTTTATTGTTTAAAGGAGCCTAAGTGCCTTAAAGGTCTAAAGGACTTGCTTAAAAATAAACTAAACTAATTAGCCTAAGAACTTAAATTCAAACTAAATGAAATTCAAATATATTCCTAATAAGATTATTGGGCCAACTAATTTTCTAACCTTTAAATCAAAATTTACTGAATTTGAACTAAAATAAGTATTGGACTTTTGAAAGGGCCTGAGGGTGTTTCTAAAAGGCCTAGGAGTAGTAAGATGGAGTTTTGGTGGTGGAATGAAGATGTAAAAAAAAAGATAAAGAAGGATACATATAAAGATCTATTAAATAGCACCACAAAGGTAGAGGGAGTAGTTGATAGAGAAAGTTACAAACTAGCAAAGAAAGAGGTGAAGAAGATAATCTCATAAACTAAAAGCAAAGCTTACGAGAAATTATACCAACAATTAGAAACTAAAGATGGAGAAAAAGACATTTTAAATTGACGAGAGATTGGAAACAAAAAAGCGAGAGACTCAAATCAAATTCATTATATAAAAGATGAAGTATCATGGGTACACATGGCTAAAAATGACATCAAAAGAAGATGACAGAAGTAATTATATCTCTTTTAATGAATGTGTAGAGGATACCATCTCTTTAGGTGATCTTAGCATGTTTGAGAGATATCATAACTTGTTACCGGCTATTTACAAGGGAAGAAATTAAAAGAGTTTTGAGGCAGATTAACATTGGAAGGGTAGTAAGGCCTAATGAGATACTCATAGAGTTATGGAAGAGCTTAGGTAAAGATGGTCTTACTTGGCCAGGAATACTTTTTAATGTGATCTTTAATTTTGTCAAAATGTCGGATGAGTTGAGACTTAGTATGCTAATTCCTTTATATAAGAACAAATGCAACATCCAAATTTGTAACAACTATAGAGGCATCAAATTACTTAATCACACCATAAAGTTATGAGAGAAAGTGATTGAGAAGAGAGTAATAAAGGATGCTCCTATCTCAAAGAACCAATTTGGCTTTATGTTAAGAAGTTCCATGACAAAAGTTTTACATCTCTTTAGAATATTAATGGAATATTATAGGGAAAGACAACATAACATACACATGTTTTTATTGATTTAGAGATTGCATATGATAGGGTAAATAGGAAAAATCATGTAGAGATGTTTAGAAATTAAGAGAGTTTCTACAAATTATATACGGGTTATTAGGGATGTGTATGAAGGTGTAAAGACTAGAGTAAGGATGATAGGAGGAGATATAGAGCATTCTTCTATCGATATTAGGCTACATTAATGCTTCTTATGAAGCCACTTTTTGTTTGTAGTAGTGATGGATGAGCTCACCAAGAATATCTAAGGGGACATGCCTTGGTGTATGTTGTTTGGTAATGACATTGTTTTGATGGATGAAACAAAAGAGAGTTTCAATGTCAAGCTAGAACTTTGGAGAGATACATTAAAGTTGAAGGGCTTTAAATTGAGTAGGAGTAAAACTGATTACTTAAAGTGTAATTTTTCAGGCCATAAGGTGGCTTTTGATGTGGAGGTAAAGATTGGTTTAGAAGTTATGTTACAGAAAGAGTGATTTGGGTATCTAGGATCTATCATCCAAAATAATGGAGAGATCGACAAAGACATAGTTCACTGTATTAGATTAGGGTGTATTAAATAGAGAAGTACATCGGGAGTTTTATGTGAGAAGAAGATATCACTCAAGCTCAAAGGTAAATTGTATCTTTTAACAATTAGGTTGGCTATGCCCTATGGGCCATAGTGTTGGCCCATTAAACAAGTGCATAGTCATAAGATAATGGTGACAAAGATGATGATGCTCCGTTGGATGTGTAGCTTTACTAGAAGAGATAAGGTTAAGAATATAATGGTAAGAGACAAATTAAAGGTGGCTAATATTAGTGAAAAATTAAAAGAAACAAGGCTTTGGTGGTTTAGATATGTTAAGAGGAGATGATGATGCTTTTGTGAGAAGATACGAGAATATTATACTTAGAAACTGCAAAAGAAAAAAAAGGAAGGCCTAAAAAGAACTAAGGGGAAGTAATTAAGAATAATATGGCCCTACTCGAACTTACAGAAGACATGACCTCAATAGAAAATTTTGGCGTACTAGGATATGGATAAAATATCTCACAAAGAGAGGTCCTTCTCATTCTCTTAGGTATTTTAAGTATTTTCCTTCGAGTCTTATGTCTTGTATTTAGCTTAAACTTTTAATACATGGTACCACTCTCCTAGTTATTTAACTTAAATATTTTCTTACTCAGCCTAAATATTTGCTTATACTGGCTTGCTTGATTTATTTTGTACTTATCTTCTTTCTTGTTTGTGTATTTATTTACTTATTTTTACCTTTTATTTTTACTCTTTACATTGTTTTATATTTATTTAATTATTTATTTTTCTTTGAATTTTTATTTTTATTTTATTATTTTATGCATATAGTTATATATTTATTTTTCATGTGGGCCTATCAGAAACAACCTCTCTACCAATTAAGAGTAAGGCTATGTACTATTAGACCTCTCCAAACCTCACATATTAGTGAGACTTTCACTGGGACGTTATTGTTATGTTCCCAAACATATTTTGATTGGGTCAAGCACTTATAGTTCATAGAAAAATGTGATATTTTAATTGATTTTAAACTGAGTTTTGGATATGATTCTCTTAAACTAAGTCTGTTACCTAATTTAATTTTAAAAATTACCACTTAAGTTGTAGCTCTCTTGATTTGAGGCTCAAGAGGTTGCTTTAATTCACTAAAAAAAGTTTGGATCCTAATGATCCGTTATTTATTTTTTAAACCTCATTTCATAATAAATAAATAAATATTACACATTACAAAATTTGGACCTAAACCCAAAGAAAACCTTCAAACTGCATTTTTAGATTGGATATTTAAAATTCTCCTTATATTTTGCAAGTTACGAATTAGTTTATGACATCATGATGAATAGAGAAGTCCCTACCCACCCTCCTATTATTAATCAAAAGAACAAAGTTGGTGGTTAAACTCGATGAACAGGTAAAGAAAACAATTACCTTAAGTAAAACGTTCTTAACCTAATTTAAACAACAAAATGGCTTATACAATATCCTATTTATACCTAAAAAATCCATAAAACTTATGACAAAAAAATAAAAAAGAATAAAAACTTTAAAGATTTTAAAAAAATGTACACGAAAACATAGAAAAGAAAACATAGGAATGGATAAGAAATATGAGCACAAACTAATGAGTAGTTTAGTGCTTATTCCAGTAAAACAAATAGGATTTTACAATACCCACAAGGGCTGTGGTGGAGTGGCAGCTCCTCCATCCTTAACCAAGGTCTCGGGTTCAAGTCTTGGGAATGGAGTCACTTTAAAACTCGTGAGGGAGAACTTTGCTACCCGAAAAGGGTCCTGCTTGGCTTGAATCCGGATTAGTTGGTTGCCTATGTGGTGCCTGATACCGGATGGTTTTCACCCAAAAAAATAGGATTTTACAATTTGACTAAATAAGACATGACCAAACAAAAATGAAATTCACAAAAGCAACGATAAAAAGAAGTAATAATAATATTGGAAAAAAAGTGGTTGAAGAATGTGGCATTCAGATATATCTTAAAGAAGAATTCTTCTTGCATAAATTATTAGCAAAAAAACTACTAACCTAAATCACTATATGTTGAAAGACAACTTGATTTTCAAATATTCACATTTTTTATATTAATAATTTTATCATCTTGCCACAAAAAATGCAAACATAACAAAAGGATCACTAAAATTGAAATATCAAAAGATAACCATAATCAAAAGATCTTGAATGACTTAAAGCCACAAACCCCTTTCAGCATATTTAAGTTGGCATAAAGCAATATGGATAGAGAAAGAGAAATAGAAATGAACTAGAAACATGAGCAATATAGGTTTAAAGGTTAAACCATATATAAATTATGGATTGGAAAGAAAAAGAGAAGTATGAAAATAAAAAAGAACAATCAATAGGAGAATTAGAAACATCGACCTTAATAATCTTAGAATATAGAAATAGTAGGGAAAGCTAAATTGAAAGCATATAAAAAATCTAGAAGGTCCAAAAATGAAAACCTAAAAATAAAGATTTTGGTAGCTTTATAAGGCATAACAATGATGTACCATAATGTCAAAAAAAACTTTAGGGTCAAATACATAACAAAAATAAAGAAAAGGAAAGTGAAAATAAGATTCAAACAAAAACAAAGCTTGTCTCATCTTAGCTACAACCTCGACCTCTTATTCTAGTGATGGAAAATGTCTATAAATCTTAGTGACACATATGTCAATTGTTAGAATATAGCTAATATTAGGTTAACTAATTAAATTTAAGCCTAATTAATAATTAAGTAGCTAAATAATCCTGACTATTCACTCAGTTATATGATAGAAGTACCAAATTAAGTTATAAAGGATATAAATTGATTATTTTCATACCTATTAGGGTTTACGATTAATAGACACAAACATCATCAATCAAGAAGTATCTATAAATAAGAAAAGATCAAAGGAGAGAAATCAATTTATTTTAAGAGTTAGTGGCATGTAAGTTTCACTAAATTCTTGAAATATGTATTACATGTTTTGCATTTTGAGAGTTATATATTCAAGTTCCAATTATTAATGTTTTCTTAGGTTAATTAAACTTTATTTCCCAATAAAATTAAGTTTTACATTTGGCATCAGATCAATTTGTTTATAAACATATAAGGTCTACATCATGTTTATGAAATAGTTTTTAATAATGGGTAAACTATTTTAAGGCATGTATACTATATGTTCTCAAGAAAATCTTTCAAACAAAATGGCTAAAAAATATTTGGTTTTATAAAGCTCCACCGTGGTCAAATGTTTTGATTTTTTGATCTTTTTTCTAGGCAAAATTTTGTTCAAATTAATGACTTAAAAATCTTAGTTTTTAGAAGAGGAGTGAAATCCCTCTAAAATTATTAAAATCTGCTAATCAAATAATGAGATATCATTGGGTTAGGTTATGGGTTAAAGATGAGTTATATGACCCAACTTAAAGTATAATATGATTAATAAAAATATGGTTCTACCTTTTCTTGAATAATTACAATATTGTGCTACCCTATATATTTACAATTTTGCCACTACTGAGTTTTACAATTCTACACTGATGAAAAATTATAATTCTACCATCATCTAATATTTACAGTTCTACCACTATTTAGTATTTATAGCTATATCCTTGCTTGTAAATTTACATCTTTAACTATGCTTGTAAATTTATAATTTTGCTATAAAATTTTGCGAACTAAAATATCTTTTTCTCCCTTTTAAATATGACTCAAGTGGTAAGAGGAAAATTTTAAAATTTTTTTAGTTATTCATGTAATAAGAAGTTTTATCTTTAGGGAGCGTATTTTGATTACTTTTATCAAGTTTTTACATTATTGTTTTATATGAGTATTTGATTGCTTTTATCAAGTTTTTACATTATTGTTTTATAAGTGTGTAATATTAAAGCAAGATTATTGAGACATCGAAATTTATAGTCATTGTTGGTCCTTTAACATCGACAAAAACTTGATACTTTTAATGTTTCCCATAGATTTCTCTTCAATTTTTCTCTCATGCATACACCCATTGAGATCTTGAAAGGACCCATCTTGGAGTTCCCCTTCTGGAACCTAAGTGGAGGCCCCCTTGCGATGGTAGCCCTCCAATCAATATTTGACTCGATCGAAGGGTTCTCGAAAAGCCAAGCTATTCAACTATTTAAAACCTTTTATACTTAATAATTAAAAGCATGGAAAATAGTGAGAACTTCTTTTCATATCATTTTATTGAAAATTTCGACAGCATAACAACTGCATTTTGACATTCCCAAAAATTTTAAAAGCCCTGTAAAATATTGAAAACACTTCTATATTCACACCAATTTCTCACTTACAAATTTTGGACTTTAAGTTCACTCACATGCAACCCAAACAAATAATTCTCAACAATCACTACAATAAACTTTTAAAAGCTAAAACATATTCATGCATTTAATTTAAAAGCTTTATTAAACATCTATTCTTTATACAAATGTACATAGCAAAATGACACAAGCAAGTAGCATCCGACAATACAACTAATCTTGAGGCGAATTTCCAATTACTGCAACACTATAACCATACCTGGGGTGGTTTGCTTAAAAACATAAAAATAAGGGTGAGCTAAACGAGCTTAGTGAGTGTAATTAGTTTACAAGAAAATCAAAATTTTCATAAGAATATAACTGCAATATTCCATACAATCATAAAGCTCATGGTAAAAGATTTTCCATAACAATTTATTCATGCATCATCAAATTTGGTAATAACAAAACATTTTGTAAAGTACGATATTATTTTTTTGAAAAACTATTTCAAAATAAAAGTCATCATATAAAAGTTTCCATTTCTCATTTTCCTTAATTAATAAACAGCGGTGGCAATAAGTTTTTTGAAAACTTTAATACTGAAAAATAAGCCAACCACTAGCATTGTACCATACAGTACCTCCCAAATCACTTTGAAAATAATTAGTGGTGGCATTATTATTTTCATGAATTTCCTTACTCAACATAGCCCACCACTAGTTTCTTTACCATATGGTACACTAGGCATAAAGTCACGAAGCTAGTTCTGCATCACTTAACCATAATAGGTTAACCGCTATAAACTGGTAGTTACGGACCTGATTCTCATCACTTACTCGTAAAAAGTCATGGACTAGTTCTACGTCGCTTGTAATAACGCTTTTTCCATATTAAACACAGGATCCTAGACCATTGTACATGAGAAATAACATTGATAAATTATAGGTGCATTATATTCACATGCATATCATTAACATACACACATGAATTACAATATTGTACCCGTTGCAAAGAATATATAGGCACTCAATTGACATATTCTGGGGTAGAAAGGTTTAAAATGGTTATGATGTGAATTTTGAATTATTATATCTTGAATTTTTGGTATGATGGTTTTCAATTATTAATTTAGAATTAATTGTTACAATTGGGAGATTTGTAATGTTATGTGTATTTTTGGACTAGGAAAAATACCAAGTGGCAAGACAAATTGACACATGGTAGTAGAAATAAATGACATGTGGAATTAGGATTTAGTAACTAATGGCTTAGATAATTGAGTGACAAATGGCTTAGATAATTGGGTGACAAATGGCATAGAGATTGAGAGACAAATGGATTAATTATTAAGAGACCATTGGAACCATAGGAAGAAGACATGTGGCAAGTGACAAGTGTCACAACACTTGCCATATATCTATCTCACAATACGCACATGCATTAAAGACCATCTTTGTCTTTCATTTTTTCTACAAGCTGTTTTTTCTTCTTTCTTCTCTCAACTCATGACACTCTCACCCATCCCCCACAATCTTGAGTTTTGCCACAATCTTTCACCTTATCACTACCATATCTAGTTGTCTTCACCTTATTGATTTAGGCAATTTTTTCCTCCTTAAAATGGTGATGATCGTGTAAGCTTGGAGGAGCTAGGTTACTTGATGATTTAAGGAGATTTGGAGTTAAACAAGTAAGTATAATAATGTTCTTCATGTCTTGTTTTAATAGAAACATTTATGATGATTGTTTAGGTATAGATTGATGGTGTTAATGGTGTATGATGTATGCTAGAATGTTGATGAACAAATGGATACATCATGTTTTGTTTTGTATAAATGATACACAATAGTTTATGTATTGTTATATGGACAATTTTGAGTTGGGATGAGGTGAATTTGATGAGGAATTGAAGTCTAAATGATGAACTATGCATACGATGTTTTGAGTTTGGTAAGAAAGAGTTAAAATCTAGAAAAACATTGAAGGAATTGGCTGGGAAATTCACAGATTACTTATCCTACAATTGTGGGAAGGCCTCCACAATCATGGGAAATGCATGGAAAATGGAATCTTCTCTTTTATGTGAATGATGAACTAGCTAAGGATAAGGTACTTTACTTTAGTGCATTTAGACTTGATTGAGGCTTGAAATGAACCTAGTTTGATGATGGATTAATTGGTTAAAGTGTTTGATATGTTTAGGATAATCATTGAGGTTATGTTTTGAGTTTGGTAAGAAAGAGTTAAAATCTGGAAAAACATTGAAGGAATTAGCTGGGAAATTCATAGATTACCTATCCCACGATTGTGGAAAGGTCTCCACGATTGTGGGAAGGCCTCCATAATCGTGGGAAATGCATGAAAAATGGAATCTTTTCTTTTATGTGATTGATGAACCAACTAAGGATAAGGTATTTTACTTTGGTGCATATAGACTTGATTGAGGCTTGAAATGAACCTAGTTTGATGATGGATTACTTGGTTAAAGTATTTGATATGTTAGGTTGTTAATTGAGGTTATAACATAAGGAATGGATTATTGATATCAATGTTTCTAAAATCTGGAAATTTATGAATGATATAGGAATGAAGGTGTTCTTAGGAATGCAAATGTGATCCAAAGGAAATGGGTAAGGTGTATTAGGTATGAATGAAAATTTGGATACTGTATGATTATATAATGTTAGAAAAGGAATTGATGAATCTATGATTGATGAAATTAGAATAATCAAGTTTACTTGAGGTAAAAGCCTAAGTGCAACTAGACATACACAAGTTATAACGTTTGAATGATCATGACTTGTGATTTAAGGATACATACCTAGGAAAGTCAAATTGAGCATGAATTGATCAAGACA
>JAOQML010000008.1:30575595-30587481 GCA_027568935.1 Erythroxylum urbanii
GTAGTGTTCTCTCTGTGGGTCGGTCTAATATATGTTCTCTAACATATATCTATGTTTTTGATTTGATAACTCATATCCATGATCAGTAAAATATGATCATCAATCAGAACACATACTAGCCTTAATTCATTATCATTCCACCAATAATGATACACTAGGGATAGTTTAGAATAGTATTATAATGCTTATGGTTTTACTATCAAGTCACATACTTGATGACATAAGTCCAATACTATTCATGGAATGTAAATCACATTACATAAACAGTATACATGTATATATAAAAAATACCTCATAACATATTATTAATAAGTCAGAATATCAATACAAAGGTCACATATTACCATTGGCCTAGGGCATACTACTAACATCTTTAACATCGTTAGCTTGATTTAACCTACACATTACCCTTATCCTGAGTTTATGATCAATGGCTTGCTTCTAACCATTTCTCTACGTAAGGGTTTTGTAGTTTGTAAATAAGCTACCTGTTATAAAATAATAGAAAGGGCATAATTTATCATATTAATGAATCCAATTGCATGCATTAATGTCCTTTTTAACGCCAAAATGTTAATAAAAGAGGGAAAAACAAAACTCCTTAAATTGATGGTTGACTCCAACAATTTGTCTTTGAGGAATTGGGAACCCTCGTACACTACCAACACTTCACCAATAGTTTCCTTATTTGGATCCTCTGTTAGTTCTTCCTTAACCATCTCTGTTCACTCTTCTTCTTCTTTCTGTACAGAGGTTTTCAACTTATCTTCTCCAATTATCTCCTCCCACTTCTCTAATTCTTCTAATTACATTGAGGCTTCTTCTTCTTCTTCTTTAGGAAGCTCTTCTTAGAATGTCCCTCGATTCATAAAGCCAACCTTTATCTTTTCTTCACTCAAAATTCACGTTGTTCAACTTCCATTTCAGCCAAGAGTTCCATTATTTTTTAATAATACTCTCTTCCTTTTCCTCTTTTTCTTTTACTAGGAGCTCTTTTTTCTACTAAGGGTAATTTCCAATCCACATTTAGTAAGTTCTACTTCAATATTACTAGGCAAACTCCCTTGCATCTCATCAGATATTTTCTCTATCAACTGGTCCATCAGATTCACCAAATTTTATATATGAGCATATGTTTGTTGATGCCTCACGATCGATTCTTGAATGAAATCAGTTATCATTTCTTCTAGAGTTAGCTTGTTAACTGAAGGTGCTTGGTGTTGTAAATATTCAGTTGGGGCATAATCATTCCATCCATAGGCGTAAGAGTTACTCCACTTTGAATTGTAGTTGTTCTTATATAGTATACCTTAAGGTTGATTGTACATGTTCAATGGCTCCCACATTTAGGTCGGTACTCGACATTCATGATTTTAGTAAGTTCTTTGATAAATTTCTTAACACAACATAGACATCAGTTGAGCCTCCAAAAAATGTGAGAACAACTCTCTATCCTATATGGTGATGTTTCGTATTGCGAAGACATATCCTGGCTTCTATAAAAGTATTGTCTACTTCATCCTTCCATTGTGAGTTGTGGTTATGAAAATGAATCATAAATCCTACTGATAGGCGTAAATTATACTATGTTTTCTTAGTGTTTAGTGTGCTTTTCAGTGTTTCTCAGATGATTATCATGTGTATAGGATTAGAATTGTGATAATGATAGTGTTTGTATGTATTCTAAGTGTTTGTTTGGCTTAGAGCAAAAATTGGATCATAAGTTTATGTTTCACGAGGTGTTTGATGTGTTTGTTAGGGATGGAAACTAGTAAATTAAAGAATGATTAAGATGAAAGCTAAATGAAGCAGGTCACGATCGTGATAGAAAGGAATTTCTAAAAGCATGATCGTGACACCCTTGTCACAATTATGATAACATTTTCCAAATGTGATCTTTTTTATATCTTTTAGGGTCTAGGAGTATTTTTAGAACCAAATGAAGTGAGGAAACCCTAAAAACAACCCTAGGACCCTAAACTATGAAAGAGACAAAAAACGTAGCATCCATCATACAAAATTGGATCAAACATGGAAGATTAAAAAGAACGTTCAGAATTCAAGTTTTATAGATCAAGCTCCAAACTAAGTTTTTCTTTCTTTCCTTCTATTATTTTCATAAAACTTGATGTGTAAATTGAATTCCCAGATGATTACATTTATTTCTAATTTCTAGATTAGGGTTTATTTTGAATTAATTTTGTGACTTTGATCTTTGTTGATTCAATACAAAATTCTGGTGTTGTGATAATTGTGTATATTCATACTTTGACAATAAACTCAGGAAGTGAGTTAAAAGTAATCAGATTAGGATGTGCAATAAGAATTGATGATTTAAAAAGTCATGCAATTATCAAATCAACAATCATTTGAAGAGAAATCTTGTGTGAGAACTGGAATATCCAATAGATAACTTCAAATCTAATTGAAAACCTTATGAAGTTTTCTAAATCGAGAGGTTGCAAAATCTAAAATTTTGGATATACTTAGGGTTAATTGATTAGGTCTTGAGAGAAAGTAATCAATCCCTTAGGAAATCTAGGATTGACACATAATTGGATCAGTAATCATTAGGGGAACTAAAATAATGAAAGAATAAATCCTAAGCATTCATCCTTGATCAAACCCAAAATTAATTTGGTAGCTCACTTCTTATTTGATTTAATTGCTTTGTTTTATTATTCTATTTCAATTATTGTTATTTATTCTTATTAAAATGAATTTCTTTTTATCTCAGACAAAGTTAGGCTCAGATTGTTAGCTATTGCATAATCCTTATAGGAACGACACCTTTCGGTACTATAATATATTATCTATATACTTGTATGTATTGAGAGTTTTGTTAGATATAAAACTTGCTCAATAAGTTTTAAGTGTTGTTGTTGAGGATTTTAACATTAAGACGATTTTAATTCCTTTGATTTAAGGAATTGTTTTCCTTTTCTTATGTGATTGAGGTACCCAATCCTTAGAAATCAAAACAAAGGAAAAAAGAATGAAGTTTGGACGTAAAGTAGAAGACACATCAATCTAGACATCACAAGGCAAGAATGAGGAACTAGACACATGGTTTGTTTGAAGAGAAGGCAAGCAATAGTTATCCTTAAAAATTGAAATGAAGTAGACAACAATCTAACTTCCTGGATCTAGACGGAATGATTGTTGCGGATTCAGTGACAACATTGTAAGATATGATTGACAATCTCACTAAGCAATTGAACAACCTAATAGTCACCTCTTTCTCTCTATTAAAAGCAATTTAGGAAGGATGCAACCTATGCAAATGAGAGACCTATATCACAATCGATTGCTTTATAGTGGAAAACAACAACGTGTAGCAATTTAACTTCATGCGAGCACAAGTTGTTTGGGGAAGTACTGATCGTTACTGGAATATGTACAATCCTGGGTGGCAGAACCACCCAAATTTCTTTTGGTCTAACAATGCAAGGACATAAATATGAACTCAAGGCCTACCAAAATTTCAACAAAATGAGTCCAGTTCATGGGATTCAAACTTGGAAAAGCTCATGAGTATAGAAGGGAAATTTGAGTAAGTAACAGAAGATTAGGTGGCTTTTATTCAGAATCTAGAGGTTTAAGTGGGCTAGCTTGATAATGATATCTTTAAGAGAAGAGTGGAGAGCCTCTCGAGTAATACTGAGGCTGATAAGTGTAGATTTACATATATTTTATGTGTGAGTATTGCATGAAAAGTACATGTGAACTAGGTTTTTCATTTTAATATTGCATGATTGTGTATATTTTATGCTTGTCTTAGGTAGTTTTACATTGCATGTGGCCATGTTCATGTTTAATTATGTTCTAGTATATTTGTACATACATTTTGTGTAAGTTGGTGTGTTAACCTTACCATTGCATTCAATGTGTGCATGCATAAGTCTCATTGTGGGTGTTGTTATTTTGTGTATTAATTGGCATATGTCAAGGAATGATTAACTACTTATTTTCATGGTTTATTGGCAGGTTAAATGGTACAATTGAGTGAAGGAAACATGGAATAAAAATTGAGACATTATAATAGGAATTTGACATTGGTCGTCACGGTTGTGACCTTACTAGTGAAAACAGTAACTTAAAAACTTGGCTGGCATAAAAGTCGTGTGCTAGCCATGTTTTAAGCACAATTAACTACACAAAATTAGGAGGCAAGCCAAGACAAGAGAAGAAGCATGTGAGTACATCGGCATAAGGAGAAAAAGTGACAAAAACATAAGAAAGGGCAGCAAAAATGACAGTTGTCTAGGTTTGGTGTACCAACCACGCGATGAGTGATTTATGGCTGCATAAAAACAAGAAAAGGTGGCCAAAAGTAGGGATTTTCGTGGCAGAACATAGCTGAACAAAGGAGGGCCAAAAAGGAGGCATTTGGAGCTACACATTGTAGGAGAACACTAAGGATTCCAAGGCTACACCAAAGCTATCCAGATTTCCAGCTTGCTTCCTCATACAATAAGCTTCTTTTTACTATCTTTTTCTCATCTTTTTCATTGATTTATTTTTGTTTATTTTATAGGAAAAAGTTTGGAACCTGTATTGATGATGACTGAGTTGTGTTTGATGGATTGCTAGGCTGTTTTAGGATTATTCTTACTCAACCCATGTAAGACTTCACTTTGTGCAATGTTATGGTCATTTATGTGTGTTTATGGTATTTGGATGCTCATACTTAGTCTACATAGAGATATGGGGCTGAGAAATATGTTATGAGTGTACCATGAGAGTGGGCATTCATGTAGAACTTTCCATTTATCAAGTTACCTCATTATTTACATAGAGATATGGGATGTGACGTAGCTGTCTAAAGTAGTAATCAAATCTAATTAATGATTAGTTTAGGAATGGAGGTTGAGAGATCATATACTAGATTTTAATCATTATTTTGGGATTATTCATTCTAGGTATTGAGAGAGAAAGGGTTGAGACATTAGAAAATAATTAGGACTAAACACGATCGTATTGTCAAAAATTGAAAGATTGCATGGGGTAGTGAGGGTAATCCTAACTTTAGTAATTCGATTTTTCCAATTTCAGCATCGATTCCTTTTGTTTTTGGCAACCTTAATTCTGTGATTTTTCTCCAAACTACTACTTTGATTGTTTTAATTTTTCATTAATTAATTGCTTAAACAAAGTTTAATTTAAACTACCAAGGTGACTATATAATTCCTGCGGGATTCGATACTAAGTATATTATAAGACGAACCGTGCATTTGCAGTACTTAGGGAAAACAAGTAGGATAGTTAAATGCCTATCAAGTTTTTAGCACCATTGCCAGGGAATTTAGTGTTAGCATCAATGGTAGTTTAAGTGGCTTTGATTTGAAATTTTTCTTAATTTTCTTAATTTAGTTCATTTAGCTAGTTTAACTTAGTTAGTTTTGTTCACTTAGTTTAGTTTGGTTGGAACTTTTTCCTCGTATGTGGGTGAGTGTATAAAATAAGAAACTTGGGGGAATTTTTGAGAGGAGAAAGTGTAGATATCCCCAAAATTGAGTGTGAATTAAGGAAAGCACATAGGCAAGATCAAATTGAAAGGATACTGGTTGATCAAGAGGAACAAGATAGAGGAGATCATACGACATTAATGGATTTCATTCGGTCGAGATTCAATGCCAACCAGTAAAATTTTGAGGCCACTCGCTAATGCTAATAATTTTGAAATTAAGCCAGCCTTGTTAAACATCCTTTAGTAAAATGTGCAATTCTATAGTCTACCCCATGAAGACCCCAATGAGTACCTGGCGAATTTCTTAGAAATCTGTAGTCAGGATGAGATTGTTTCCTTTCACTTTAAAAGATAAAGAGATGGTATGGCTAAATTCTTTGACCCCCGAATTTGTGAGAACATGGGATCAGTTGGTCCAGACTTTCCTTTCTAAATATTTTCCTTTGACCAAGACCATAAGAATCATCAAAGAGATCGTAACCTTCCAGTAGTATGATGGGGAGTCTCTTTATAAAGCTTGGGAGAGACTTAAGAAGTTGCCCCCATCATAACTTACTAAGAGAGTTTTTATTGCAATTTGTTTTACAATGGAGTTACGACGACAATAAGGAGCACAATAGATATCGCGGCGGGTGGTTCGTTGATGGGGAACTATTGATATCGCGAATGATCTTCTTGAAGATATGGAGACTAATAGCTTTCTGTGGTCAATTGAAAGAAGTAGGCCATATCAAGTTAAGGAGCAAAAAGGGGTTGCGTCAACTGAGTCACCATCAGCCATACAAGTACAGATTGCAGCACTGATAAGGAAATTACACGACATGAATGCTCCATCAAGTTCTGTACGTGCGGTGCAACAAGTCTGCGAACTTTACAACCAACATGACCATATGACAGTAGATTGTTACCTGTTAAACAATGAAGGAATGGAGCAAGCAAATTTCATGGGTATGCAGAAAAGAGAAACCAATCCATACTCTAGTATGTACAATCCAGGGTGGAAAAACTACTCAAACTTTTCTTGGAGTAATTTTTCTAGAAACAATGCGAGACAGCCAGACCCACCTGGATTCCAACAAGACTCTAATAAGGCTTTGGAGTCCAAATTGGATAAGTTGATTGAGGTAGTGACCACTAAATTTAATAACTAGGGGGAAAACATAAAGATGATGAAGGACGAACAAAAGAAGGCTCAAGCATGGAATGAGTCAATGCTCAAAAATCAAGCATCGTCCATTCACAATTTGGAGATGCAAATGGGCCAACTAGCCACAACATTAGCAAGTAGACCTCCAGGAAACCTTCCTAGCTCCTCAGAACCCAGTTAGAAGGAGTAGTTGAAAGTATTACAATTGAGAAGTGGGAGAGTCATTTGGCACAGAAATCGCACAAAGTCAACTGAGTAATCAATTTGCAGTTACTGAAGAGAAGAAAAAGGAGGAACAAGAACAAGAAAAGGAAAAACCATATGTTCCACCTCCTCCTTACATGCCAAAGGAACATACTTATAAAGACTGCAACAAAATCAGGTGGATACTCAATTTTCAAAATTTTTGGACACGTTAAAGAAACTACAGATCAACATTTCCTTAATGGAGGCATTATAAAATATGCCCAAATATGCTAAGTTCTTAAAGGATATACTCACCAACAAGCATGTTTGGGAGGAAGATCATACAATGTCTCTCACCAAGAGTTGTAGTTTGGGGATCACGAGCCAATTACCATCAAAGTTGAAGGACCCAGGACGCTTTACTATTCCAGACACTGTTGGCAATTTGGAATTTTCTAAGTGCTTGTGTAATCTAGGAGCAAGTATAAACCTCATGTCATTATCAATTTTCAAAAAGTTAGGATTGGGTGATACGAAGCCAACTTCCATGTTAATATAACTCACAGACCAGTCGATCAAGAAACCCTTCGAAGTGGTGGAAGACGTGCTCATAAAGGTAGTTAAGTTCATCATCCCAGTTGATTTGTGATCCTAGACGTAGTAGAACATTGTAATTGTCCTTTGATACTAGGAAGACCTTTTATGAATACTAGAAGGGCTCTTATTAATGTTCATGATAGGAAGCTCATCTTGAGGATTAGTGATCATCAAGTGGAGTTTTGCATCAACAAAACCTTCAAGAATGTAGGAGAAGGAAATTTATGTATAAGAGTTGATCTGATTAATGAATGTGTGGGGGAACTAGAAAAAAGAAGAGGCAGTATACAAGAGGGAACCCCATATAGAAGACAAGGACGAGATTAAAGAAGGGAGTGAAGAAAAAGAGGAGGTAGGGGAGGACCTGCAAAAGGTGTCTTTACACAAAACAGACCTACCAACCCCACCCTCAATTGAAAAACCACCTATATTATAATTAAATCCCTTACCTACACATTTAAGATATACATTATTAGGTGAGGGAAACAAACTTACAATTATTATTTTAAATTTATTGAATGAAGATCGGGAGAAATAGGTGGTCGAGATAATTCAGAAAAGGATGAAAGCACTGAGAAGGTAACTTTCAAATATCAGAGGTATTAGTCCCAGTGTAGTAATGCATCGGATAAACTTAGAAGAAGGATGCAAAATGGTGAGAGAGAGAGAGAGACAATGAAGATTAAATCTAAACATGAAGCAAGTGGCAAAGAAGGATATTATTAAATTTCTGGATGTAGGTATCATCTATCCCATTTTAGACAGCAAATGGGTGAGTGCCATTCAATGTGTTTCAAAGAAAGGTGGGATGACGATAATAACAAACAAGAAGGGAGAAATGTTATCAATAATAACCGTTACAGGTTGACGGATTTGTATAGACTATCGAAAGCTCAATGTTGTAACAAAGAAGGACCATTTTCCCTTACCCTTTGTAGATCAAATAATAGAAAGTGTAGTAGGTCATGCCTACTACTTCTTTCTAGATGAATATTCGAGATATAATCAAATCTTCACATATCTAGAAGATCAGGAGAAGACCACTTTTACATGTCCCTATGGTACCTTTGCCTACAGACGGATGCCATTCAAATTGTGCAATGCACCGATGACCTTTCAAAGGTGCCTGATGGCTATTTTTGCATATATGATTGAGGAAATAATGGAGGCATTCATGGAAAATTTTTCATTCTTTGGAGATACCTTTGAGTAGTGCTAAAAAAATTTAGATAGGGTTCTTCAAAGATGTGAAGACTCCAATTTGGTGTTGAATTGGGAAAAATGTAACTTTATGGTCCAGTAAGGCATAGTTTTGGGTCACCAAATTTCATGTAAGCGAATTAAAGTTGACAGGGCGAAAATTGAAGTAATTGATAAACTTCCACTGCCCTCCAATGTTCACGACGTCCAAGCATTTTTGTGACATGCTGGCTTTTATCGCCGATTCATCAAAGATTTCTCCACAATAGCAAAACCCCTCACCCAATTGCTGGTTAAGGATATGCCTTTCAACTTTGATGATAACTTTTTGAATGGCTTTGACAAGCTGAAGAAGGCATTGATTTTAGCACCTGTTTTACAATCACCAGATTGGTCATTTCCATTTGAGCTCATGTGCGATGCTAGTGATTATGCTATAGGATATGTGTTGGGCCAGATAAAAGAGAAGAAATTACACACTATTTATTATGCAAGCACAACACTGACTAGACCACATCTAAATTACACAACAATAGAGAAAGAATTATTAGTTATGGTGTTTGTGTGTGATAAATTTCAATCATATTTTCTAGGCTCCAAAGTCCTTTTTACTGATCACGCAACATTAAGATATTTCTTTGCAAAGAAGGACGCCAAGTCTAGATTAATTCAGTGGATTTTGCTCCTATAAGAGTTTGATCTGGAAATTTGTGACAAGGACCAGAGAATATGGTGGCAGATCATTTATCCAGACTAGGAGGAAAGAAATTTAAAGTTGAATTGGAGATAAATGAACAATCTCTAACGAGGCTTTAATGTGAATAACTGCCTCTAACATACCATAGTTTGCAGACATTGTGAACTAATTGGCGAATGGTATCTTACCCTTTAATCTTAAGTACCAACAACGAAAGAAGTTTCTTCCGATTATTTGCATTATATATGGGAAGAGCCACTTTTCTTTAAAATATGCGCTGATGGCTTGCTAAGGCGATGTGTTCCAGACGATGAGGTTCATGCTATTTGACTCACTATCACAATTTTGCATATGTTGGACATTATGAGGCTAATAGAATAGCCATCAGAGTACTATAGTGCGAGCCAACATTATTTAAAGATGCACAAGAATGGGTAAAAAATGTGACAGCTGTCAAAGGATAGGGAATATATCTAAAAGGGATGAAATGTTGATGATAGCAATATTTGAAGTTAAGGTCTTTGATGTTTGGGGTTAGATTTTATGGGACTGTTTCTGTCTTCATACGGGAACAAATATATTTTGTTTGGTGTAGATTATGTGTCGAATTGGGCTGAGGTGATGGCGATGACAACAAATGATGGTCGAGTGGTGTAAAAGATCTTTAAGAAGATAATCAAAAGATTTGGAGTGCCTCGAGTCATCATCAGTGATGCAGGTACCCATTTTTGCAATAATCCTTTTGAAACATTATTGAAAAAAATATGAAGTGCAACATAGGATAGCGACACCATGCCATCCCCAAACAAGTGGCCAAGTTGAGGCCATCAACCAAGATCTGAAAATTTTTTTAGAAAAGATCATCAACTCTTCAAGAAAAGATTGGGCGAATAAACTAGATGATGAAGTTTAGGCCTACCGAACAACATTTAATACAAGCATTAGTACGACACCTTATAGACTGATTTATAGATAGGCTTGTAACTTACCGGTAGAATGAGCATAAGGTGTATTAGGCAATTAAGGCCCTAAATTGGGATGAAAAAGCAACTGGGGAAAAAAAAGCTTCAATTTAATGACTTGGAAGAATTAAGGCTACAAGCGTACTAAAATGTAAAATTGTATAAGGAAAAGGTAAAGCGGTGGCATGATGAACATCTCAAGCATAAGGACTTCAATGGAAGGGATATCGTTTTACTATTTAACTCAAGACTTCATCTGTTCCCAAGAAAATTAAAATCTCGATGGAGTGGCCCCTTTACATTAATTAATGTTTATCCATACGAAGCATTAAAGTTAGAAAATGAGTATAGAGAGACCTTTAAAGTGAATGGCCACTGCTGTAAGCCTTATTTTAGCAATCAAATGCCCAAAGAACTAGAGAAGCTATCTCTCCAACTCCTCTAGCGATCCAAGCATAAGCTAAAGAGTCTTGCTAGTGACTATAAAAACTAGCATCAGTTTTTTTATATAGTTTGGTGTGTTTTATGTTTTGTGTTTTATTTTACTAATGTTTTTAAATTTTATGTATGACTGTAGAAAAACGAAAGATGAGAACAAAGGAGCTATGCTGAGGGAGTACACTTTCTAACAATGCTACCTTTACTATCATCCCATTGAATAAGCTTTCTCATGCCTTTTATCTTTTATTTTTTTATTTCTACTTTTGTATATGAATTGTGTGTTTGATTGTTTCATTGCGCACCACTTCCACACATTGAGGACAATGTGTCATTTAAGTGTAAGGGAGTGGTATGCAATTTTGCATTACATACTATGTATGTTATTTAACTCCCTAAATTTTTCCTATTTTGTATGATTTTGCAAGATTTTGTGTCAATATGCATAATTGTCTTTCAAGTCTTGTATGCATTTGCATTATATGTCACTATCGATAGTAAATCAATGGCATAGTTAGACAAGGATGAAATTAATTTTAAATGTGAATATTTAGCATATGAAAGTATTTTAGCTTATGAATTTGTGTTTGATTGAGAATTGAGGTAAATCTGCGTGTGAATTAAGATGTAGAACCTATTTTTACATTTGATGTTATATGATGGATGTATTTACATTTAGAATCAATTAAACTGGTTGGAAGTTACAACTAGTATTTTATGAAAATTGAAAAGCTACAAAGAAATGAAATAGGTTTAAATGTGAAAAAATAGAAAAAAAAGAGAGGATTGTGTAAATGGATAGCTATTCCTTTGGCCCAAAAAGGGTTAATAATAAAGCTAGTAGCCAATTGTGAAGAGTGATATAGCTAAGTAACCGAGGAACATTCACCACAAATGTTTGCCTTTATATCAAAAGGCTATAATGACCTGCCAGCTAAGCTTATATATATATATATGTAGTAGCCAGTTGTGAAGTGAATATATATATATATTTAGCTAATAGCCGATTGTGAAGCGTGATATAGCTGAGTAACTAGGGAACATTAACCAAAAATATTTGCCTTCATATCAAAAGGCTATAATGACTTGCCAGCTAAGAAACATACATATATATTTTTGATCGACAGAATATCATCTATTTTGGAAAAATAATTCATGAAACCCCTTTACAAATGAATCAATGTAATGG
>JAOQML010000008.1:30614015-30635383 GCA_027568935.1 Erythroxylum urbanii
ATAATATAAAAATATTATTAATTATATACAAGGGATTAGGGTTAGAAGAAATAATTAGTATTAAGAAAAATTATTGAGGGTATATTAGGTAGTATGTATTTATTAGTTTATGTTCCGTCCTCCAAATCGGAGGTTTCTTATTTTCACTATTTAGGATGGAATGAAACATAACATGAAACCCTCCACATCCATCCCATTCCATTACATTCCATTATGAAACCCTCAACTAAACGATGGAAGTGTATTACGTTCCATTCTGTGTCGTTACTAAACCTCCAACCAAACAGACCCTAAATGGAGACCAAGGTTGGAGTTAGACAAAAACCAAATCGAATCCATACCACTATGGATAAACTTTTGCAATGTTCCTCTAGAATACATGACAATGGGGGGGCTTAATTACTTGGCTAGCTCAGTTGGTAAGCCACTTAATTTATATCCACAAACTACCTAAATGAAATGATTATGCTATGCCAAAATTTGTATGGAAGTAAGTAGACATGGAGAATGTATGTGTTGAGTTAACTAAGTTTGAAATTAGTTTCACATGTTTTTGGAAAACAATAAAACATAATCATAATTGGAGAATATTTGAAGTTTAAATGGTTTCTTTACCTTAAGTATACAACTCATATCTTATAGTATCAAAAGTGTTATTCCCATAAACATTGTATTTTTCATGTAACAATTTTTGTAAACCTTGTTTAAGGTAATAAATATGTTGAAATAACTAAAAATTAAACAACAAAAGAATTGATAATTAAATGATGAAACAATTAATAGTGAAACAGTTGATTAATTAATGATGAAGACTTAGGAATTACTTCATGTTTGATTTTTGCTTCACCTTCTTGTTTTAAAATTACTTAACCTTAGATATCTAATAATTATGGTTACCCTCTCTTGAGATCTAACCAAGTAATACTGATTAATTATATAGAAATTGAATTGTAACCTCTTGATCTATCAAAGCTCTTCCTAACTATATAATTGGATTTAAAGCAATCATATGGGTAACCAATAAACAATTAAGATCTCTCTTCATGTGGGTCTATCAGAAATTGCCTCTTTACTAGTTAGGGGTAAGGCCCTGTACTACTGAACCTCCCAAACTTTACTTATTAGCAAGACTTTCACTAGGTTGTAGCTGTTATTATTATAGGTCCATTATGGTACTGGCTGTGTAAAACAACACTGATGATTCTACCTAATCTCCCAATTCAAATTGAATATAAAATAATAAACATCACAAAGTATATTATATTAAATCAAGAATGTAAAAGTTTAACAAATAATTTAAGAGTTATCCCTAAAGTAAGTTTAGCAATCCATGTCTAATATTTATACTAATCGATTCATCATTAACATTCAATAAAAAGGAAAGAATAGAGTGGAGTGTTAAATTCTGAATGTATTGTTTTCTATTGTCTTGAGCTAGAAAAAATTTTCAACTTTTGTTCTCTAGGATTTTTTCTCTTTAATTTCATGTTTTTGTGTTTTTCTAGCCACCAATTTTTTCTTTTCCCCTTTATACTTTTGATCCTTTTAGGGTTCTTTCTGAGGTTTCTCCACTTGCTTTTGTTACAAAAATAGCCCTAAATCATCAAAAGTATAAAAATTTCATGATATGGAAATATGCCTCTTGCACGATTTTGCATGGTGCATGATTATACATAACTTCCTCTACATATTCTCTATCACAATCGTGTATGGTATGAATGATTGTGACAGAGGCTTCACTAAATTTCTATTATCCTCATGCTCGATCGTGACCCATCTTGTTCTTTAAATCTTTCATTTTTTTTTGAATTTTCTTATCCCCTCTCATCATCAAACATGTTAAACATACTTTAAAGCTACAATTAAGTTCATATTATTTCCCTAGTAAACAAAAATCAAACAAAACCCTTATAACAACCCACTATCGTAGAGTATATACTTGAACATCCAGATGACATTTAAAAACGTACCCTATGACAATGGCATATTAGAGTAGCCATCTTCACTTATTAAGGCATCATACAATTTTCAAACATTGAAAAGGTCAACTTTTCGCATTTCATTTACTAACATAATTTACACTGTAGCACTACATTTCATTAAACAAATATTTACGTCATCAAAAGTGTTTAGAGAGTTTACTACTCATTTTACAAAAGATTTACATGGAATGAACTATGTAAAAATAATTTACAACTCCTTAGATGTCAGCTGACCAGACCTTTGAGTCATTTCTTAATTCCAAAATGTTCTTCTAGAGTGTCTTAGGAACTAAGTCTCCTATCTCGTACCTAAAAAGCCACGTTATGATTTTGATGAGTCTTGCGAATTCAGTGAGTGAACCATCATTGATGAGCTCATTCATATCAAAACACAACATCTCATACTCAAACCAAATTTAGAGTATATCACATCACAAAAGTACATCATAAATTTCACAAACATTTCAATTAAATAAAATATTTCAATCCACTTTCTCAGTCAATCATATTATTAAATGTACATACACATGGAAGATCATCTTATCGACATAATTCATTAATTATTCACAATCATTCATATAGTACATGTGAAAACATAATTGCAAATGCATATGCATATGAGTCTCCACTTTTATTATTATTTTGTTACGACTGAGTGCCTTTCACTGTCCTATATCCCTTGTGGATATCAGGTTCATTTTAGATTCTATCCCGTAACTATTAAGGATACCGGGCTTGTTAATTGCTAAGCCTGTGGCTTTTTATATGCATACCTAAGCTTTAAGCTCTTTCAAACTGGCCACTTCGATCATAATGCCTTATATCTGATCATGCACATTATGTAATGAAATGCATGAATTCACATATATCACACTTTTAATAGTTTTCATTCATTTCATATACAGTCACTTTCATAGTCATTGGACTTAAGTCTGGCATTCAACCTTCATTGAGAATACACTTTCTTTCACATTCATATACAATAGAAAACAATCCCAATACATTCCCAAATATGAAATTCCTCGAACCATTAATGTCTAAAATTATCAATCATAATTCATTAATCTTAATGAGAATCATCTAGGTTGACTCATAGTATGCTCCAGATTATGCTATTTCTTGGATGATCCGACAATGTCTAGATTCTAGTGTTCGACTTATACATCTAAAATCATTCAATACATATAAAATTTACATTACAAAGTTGATCAATCAAATACATATTCAATCATTTACATATATACATATGTCATGTTCAATGCATGCTCAATGACTTTCCCAGGTATGTGTCTTTATACTCATTTCTTAATCAATCTTACATTATAAGAACATCTTCACTTTTTTAGCACTCCTTCATTTCAAACTTAAATACTTTGTTATCAAACAATCTTTCTTTAAGTTATAACATCATTTAATAACTTCAACTTATCAAACATTCAACCAACTTATTCAACATTAAATTAGAATCATTTTAAGCCTCAATCAAGTCCATATGTACTATAATAAAGTATCTTAGCAATAATTGTTTCAAACATGACTAAAAGGACATCATTTCACTCTTTATGCTAGTCTACGATCGTGATAACCTTCCCACGATTGTGACAGAACCCAATTTACTAAGCCACGATCGTGCTATGCCTTTTCTCCCTTCATTTTTCCACGAATGTATCCAACTTAAACACACACCAACCACTTCAATTATCCCACAATTCATGTTCAATATGCAACCTCATTTGACCTAAATTATACTCCAAATCTAGCTCAAAATTATTCAATTGATACCTCACAAATCATGGTCTTTCATGCATAAAAAATCAAACCAGAAACTATCATACATTATCATGCATATAGTCCAAATTCTTTCTCAATTCAAGAACACTATATTTATATCTTCCTTTAGCATACATTCACCTTCATTATACTTCAAATCTAAATATGATTCATCCTTAAACCAACTTAATACCCATGATTTTCGCACACCAAGAACAAGTAGAAAATATTCAAGTTTATCCAACACATTTCCAGTATATATCAACACCAACACCATATACATTTCATTCCAATTCAAGTATCATTCTCATACTAATAATCATGCCATAAAGATAAGATTGTTACTTACTTTTAAAGCTTCCAATTTTAGCTTAAACCTTCAAGATAGCCTATCCTTCCAAGCAAGCAAAATCAAGACAATTCTAAAGTGAAAATGAGCTAGTTTTCGACAGCAAGGTGAAGGTATCAATAGGCTAGTTTCTTAACTATTTTGTGAAGGATTAAAGTCTAGCTTTTGTGTAGTAATTTGAGTTAGGGGTTAAAAAATGTAGAGAGAAGATAGGAGCAAATTCGGTGGAGAAATAAGGAAGGAAGTAGCAGAAACTCTACTACAGAAATTTGCTTTATCAATATGCTAAGTGTCATCATTTGATCACAACATTTGTCTTAAGACATGGAAGACATTTTCCTAATTAATAAACTGTCATTAATCCGTTCCTTAAGCTGTCATATGTCTCCTAATAATTTGTCCACATGTCTCCTAATTATTGATCCACTTATCACTTCATAATTGATCCATTTTTTGTTTAATTACTAATCCATTTGTCATTCACTAATCTATGCCAAATGTCACTCATCACTCAATTATAAGCTTAGTAACCCTAATTTTTCATGTATCAATTTATCCTACCACTTGGAATTTTTCCTAATCCAAATGTATATATTAATTCCTTAGTCTCCCAAGTAATCACAATTAATTCAAAATTACCAATTATAATCCAATCATATCAAAATTCAAAACATAACAATTCACAATTCACATTATATTTATTTTAATTCTTTCACACCCCGGAATATGTCAATTGAGTGCATATGCTTTCTTTGTAATGTGTACCAATTACAATTCATGTGTGTATGCTAATGGTATGTGATAGTTGTCATTTGCATTGTGTTTTAGGGTTTAATTTGTTATGTGTTTAGTATGAATTTGACCGTTGAGTGTGTATTTATGGTTTAATTGTGTTAGTTCATGTGTTTAATTGTTTTTATGGGTTATTATGAGTCTTTAAGCTTAATTGTTATATTTGTGATGTATCTTGATGTGTTTGTTAGTGTTTCAGGGTAAACAATGAGAATAGAGAAGTTGTAAAGAGTTTTATGACAAAAACATTAGCCACGATCGTGGCACAACAAGCCATAATCATGACAGAGAGGGACAAGCCAGAGAGCTTGGGTCCACAATCATGCATTTTGGGTATGGTCAAGACAGAGAGCTTGGGTCCAAGCCACGATCGTGACCTGCATTGAGTTGAAACAAAAACTCAAGTTTTGCAAGATTTTTCGGTCCGTTTCGACCCCAACTTTAACCTATAATGTCCAAAGTATAAACACATCATTATAAGGCATATGTAGCAGTCTTCGAGAGTCTAAAAATAGAGCATTCACATCAGCCAAATCTAAAAACTCCTAGAGAGAAATCGAGAGATTGAGGAAGGAGACAAAGGAAGAGAAATACGGAGAAGAAGCTCGATGAGACGTACATCCTCGAAAAGGTGGTTTCCCATTATTGCTGCCTCCCCAATTAGGTTCCCGATATATTTTTCAGTTATTTCAAATTTATTCATGTATAGAATTGAAATAAGTGTTGAGAATAGGTTGTGTTGAATGTTGAGTGTTGTTTGTACTCACCTTTAGGATTTTGATTTTTTAAATCAATAAAATTTGATTGATTGTGTTTTTACTGATTTAGTTGTGATTTAGTTCTGCTCTTAATAACTTGGCAATAGACTAAGAGGGTGAGCCGAGTGAAAATAATCAAATTGGGATAACGACAGTTAGGTGATTTGCTAGGTAAAGAATTGAATCAAGTCCGTAGAATCGTGTAACGAGAGATCGAGCATAGGTTCCTGGTCAGTTATTAGACAATTTAGAACTAATTTAGGTTTTAGATCAATTGTGATTCACGAGATCACAATTCCTTAATTTAAATTAGGGATTATTAATTAGGGTTAAGAATTATAACTCAAGAGAGAGTTATCAATTAGGGTTAATAATTATAATTCGAGAGAGAGTAATTCACCCTAGGACCGTTTAGACCTATTAATTCGATAATTGCACAATTGATTAGGTTTTCGTTAATTTCGGATTAAAACCCCCTTTCTCTCACTTGATGGTTTCTAAGTTGTTTTATTTTCTGCACTAGCTATTTATTTTAAATTATTGTAGTTTAATACAACCTTAGATTTTAGGACTAGACTTCCTTCCTTATGGGATCGATACCTTAGGTACTACATGAATGAGTCATGCACTTGCAAAATTTACCAAGGTTAATAAATATTAAAACTTAGCGTGCGTAACCTTGCGATCAAGTTTTTGGCGCTATTGTCAGGGAGGCAATTTAGTTCTATAGTTTAAAGCATTAGAGTAGTTTTAATTTTGTTTCCATTTTTTCGTTCATTTTAGGAAGTGTGCTCTTAGATGAACACAGGAGTCACGAGAGGTTTGAGTCATTCAGCGAAGACAAATGATTTAGATATCACGGGATTAGAACGAACTCTTAGGAAAGCTCTGTGACAGGAAGACGAAGAGTTAGGAAAATCACAAATGATCGAGGAATTTAAGAGAAATATGGATCAAGAAGCTAATCAAGGATGACAGCAGAGGACCCTCGTGAACTTTATAAGGCCAAGGTTCAACCTATTGAACTAAGGAGTGGCTAGGGTGCCTGTTCAAGTGGCCTCATTTGAGATTAAGCCAGCCCTCCTGAACATGCTTTAGAAGAATGTCCAATTTTACGGATTAGCAAATGAGGATCCTAACGCACACATCGTGAATTTCCTCTAAATCTGTGATACTTTTCGGTATCACCAGATGTCGGAGGATGCTGTTAGGATTAGGCTATTCCCTTTACACTTAGAGATAGAGTGAAAGCTTGGTATCAGTCACTGAGCCCTGCCAACATCACGACATGGGAGCAGCTTGTGCGTGCCTTTTTAGACAAGTACTTCCTGCTGACAAAGACCACAAAAATAATAAAGGAAATAACCAATTTCCAACAAGGTAATGGGGAGTCAATTATGAAGTATGGGAAAGATACAAGGATCTACAAAGGAAGTTCCCACACCATAACCTACCAAAGGAGTTCCTTTTGCAGACTTTCTACAATGAAGTGAACCTACCTATTAGAGGTAGGATTGATGCAGCGTCAAGAGGATCTTCGATGCAGAAGATAGTCGATGAAGTAGAGGAGTTTATCGAGTAGATGGCCAGCAACAACTGCTTATAGACGACTGAGAAAGGTAGGCAGTATAATACTTTTTGAGAGAAAAAAGGAATCATCACCATCAATCATATGACAGAGATGCAAGCGAAGATAGAAATTTTGACGCAACAATTACAAAATATGAGTGATCGTCATTAGCCCAGGTGAAGGCTGTACAAATGAAGTGTGAGTTCTGTGGTTAGATGGACCATGATACTGTGGACTGCTACTTGATGAGAGAGGACAATCAGGAGCAAGTGAACTAGATGGGGTTGCAGTTTGGATGAGTAGGGGAAAACAATCCCTACTTCAATACTTACAACCCCAGGTGGAAGAATCACCTGAACTTTTCCTTGTCAAATAATAATGGAGGACAATTTAGGTCTCAGGGGCAATCAGGCTTTTAACAAGATAAAACAAACTCGATGGAGTCAAAGTTGGACAGAATTTTGGATAAGATCGAAGGCATGGAGGAAGCACATAGGAGGCTTGAGAGCAAATTCGAGCAAGTAACAAAGAACCATGCCTCATCTATACATAATCTAGAAGTGTAAGTGTGACAGTTAACGAAGGCAATGTCGACTCAAAATGCTGGAACTCTTGTAATCAACACCGAGTCCAATCTAAAAGAACGAATCATGGTCATCAGTTAAACTTAGGAGGAGGAGCCAAAGAAGGTAAAAGATGAAAAAGAAGGTTCAATGATTAAATAAGACCCTTCGACTGAGCCCATGATCGAGTCAGTTAATGTATCTCAACATGTATTTCCATTCCCTATTGTACAGCAACGAGAGTCATATGCAAAAAGGGAAGCAAAAAAATTACGGGAGATTGAGCAAAATAAAATCAAGGTAGTAACGGACAAATCCAGACAAAGCTCAAATTATAGTAGTCCGTTAAGAAGAAGGTGAAAGAATGACCACAAAAAGATGACCCCAATATAGATATGAAGAAAGAGGACCCAGGGGACTATTTCATCCCCTATAGTATCAACAGGATCATTATAGACAGGGCATTCACAGATTTAAGTGCCATCATGAATATGATGTCATATACCTTCAGTCTAAAATTGGGGTTAAGAGAGTTAGTGCCTACCAAGATTTTGGCTAATACGGCCGATAGAATATCACATAGATTGATAGGAATTACATAAGATGTGCCTGTAAAGGTTGGTAAATTTATCTTTCCTATGGACTTCCACATTGTGGACATTAGTGAAGATGAGGACACCTTGATAATTCTTGGATGACCATTCTTAGTTACTGTGCACTCAATTATTGATATTGATGGGGGCAAATTAACTATGCAAATAGGGAAGGAAAAATTGACATTCAAGGTGCAATAGAGAGAATAGAGTTCCTTCACCTCTAGTGGATCTCTGAAAACCAGAATCTTGAGGCGAATTGAGAAAATCGAAAATCTTGGGAATGCTTTCAGGAAGAGGGACTCGCAAAAGAGAAAGTGAGGAAAGGAAAATTACATGAAAGGTGGGGAATGTCACATGGTAGCTTAGGTTTAAACTTTGAGACTAATGAAGACACTACCATCGAACCATTCATTCCAATCACTATGAGCTTAACGAAGCATCGAGCTACTAACGTTAAAAGAAGCGCTACATGGGAGGAAACCAATGGAAATGTAGTTCTTTGTTAATTTTGTTAAAACATTTGAAATTTTATAGTTAGGTTCATTTTTGTTTAAATAAAATCGAAAAAGGAGTAGGAATTTGAAATTATGTAGATGATTGTGCAAGCATGAAAGGAGAGATGAAAAAGGCCCAAAAAAGAATCAAGTAGTGGAAGTGAGAAGATTGGAGAAAGAACAAAAAGGAGTAACTTAAAAGTGGTGGTATGACGCTGGCCATGATCGTGGCATGCAACTATGCAGCAAAAGGGGAGGGCACGAAAATTCTTAAAGCAACTTACCATTTTACCCTTTTTACCACCTATATATTTAGTTCTAACTTCACTTTCATTTTCATTTTACCTCTCTAGAATTAAGCATCTAAACAATCTTACATCTCTCTGGAATTTTTCCACCTCTAAATTCTTACGAATTTAGACCTAATCATGCCACGTATTAAACAATCAGCCCAACGGGAACTATATAGATGACAATAAGTTATAGGACTGGGATGAAGAAACCAAGTAGCAGATTTCAGAGCACCCTTTCCAATTTACACCGAGGAGGAAGGTACTCGTTTTAGTTCCCTTCGTTCTAAAAAAATTGTAGTTCTCAAGTATTTTGACTTTGACACACTAAATAGGCTAGAATTGCATGAGTGGGTAGAAAACCTAGCTGAGAGGATCCAGTGGGCTCAAGTCATTCGATTTAAATTCCCTGTTTATGAGGAGTTTATACTGGAATTTTTCACGTCCTTGACCTACAACCCTAAGAATACAAAAGAATTATATTTTAGATTAGGAGGACGAGCCTATGAATTAATTATTGAAATCAAGTGCGAGATGTGTGGATTCCCCGAGTCCACCATCGTCGACCAATATGATGACTTTTGTCCTTCTCAATACTGGAATGAGCTTACTGGAATTGAGCAATTTCATGCAAAGAATACGCACAACAACATTATACTGTCCCATGAACACTTGTTGCTGCATAAAGTTATGTGTCAGCTGGTCTTTGACAAGAACGAAACCAACAAGGGTTCTACTAAGGAACTTTTTATAATGTGGTGCATGGACTACAGTATTTCAGTCTGCAAATTTACATATGTGCTGAATGCCATTGTTACGACTCTGCACAACCAAAGCAACCATCTCGGAATGGGATACATAGTGTCTGCCATTATAGAACATTTTGGTATGGAATAGAGGGGGTTCATAGTTCACCTCTTTGACTTCCTCAACCATCATCACTTATTTTGGGCTGACATCATCCATTCCACAAACATGGAACTTAGGTACATTAGCCAAAAGACACATGTTCGGATCAAGGTAAGTTAGGCTAGTTCAAGCTTAGCACCACCTCGACAGGCATAAGACGAATCAACCAATAAAGACTTCGAGGAAGAAGAGGAAGAGGACTAAGGTTGGAAGAAGGTTTTGGATGCAATCATCGTGACTAACAAGATACTTGCAAAGATCACGTGCACACAATGATGCTAGAGCCGAGATATTCAATGGATCCATCAATATTTCGAGTCTTAGGCCATTCAGTTGCCGCCTCTGACACCTTCACCACCTCCATCTCCTTAGGATTTATATCTAACCCAATTTTTCTTTTCGAAATTAGATTTTAGTTCTATTTTATTTTGATGTTTATTTTCTGTCACTTTAATTTCTATTTTGTCTTTTCTTATCTTATGTGATGTGTGCTTCTTTCTTATGTTGAGGACAATGTGTTGTTCAAGTATGGGAGGGATTCTGTGTGTTTTTTCTCTTGAATGTGATTTTGCATACCATATGATAGTTATTAGGTTGCATTGTGCGAATTGTTTGAATGTGTCAATGGTTTAAATGAGTGAAATTTATTTAATTTTGAACATAGTCTAGTAGGTTGTAAATGATCATTAGCTCGCAAAATTAGTGAATTAGGGTTCTTTCAATAAATATACAGCTTAATTAAGACTTAGTGTAAATTTAGCACTCGCTAGGTTGTCACATTCATTCATAATTTAAAGCCCTTTAACTTAAGTAGCTTAACTACTTTTTTTTCATGAAAATGAATAACTAAAAACAGCAGGGTAGGTGAAATTCACTATTTCGCTGACCTTCGGGTTATAAATAGAGCTAGTAGCCAATTGAAAATATGATAATAGCTGAGTAACCAGATCGACACGCATCACAAATGTGTGCTTTCGTGTTGAAAGGCTATAATGATGTTTTAACCAAGCTGTTAATAAATGACTTTGTTGAGTAATTAGATCGACATTCATCAACAATGTTTGCCTCCGAGTAAAAGACTAAGTCCATTTTTTTACTAAAATTGAAAAAAAGAGAGAAAAAATGTGTTCTTTAAAAAAAACTACCAAACTTGTAATAGGCTTGAATTTTCATGAAAATGTACTTAGGAATAGTTACAGAGGCTGAAGGACCAAAGAATTTTTAATGTACGTGTACAATTAAAAAGGGTAATTGAATTAGTACTTAGATCCTGATTAACTTCTATATTTAGTTCAAAGCCCTTAGACATAGATTTTGCAAGTTAATAATTAGATATAACTTGTCAAATTATGTTCAAGATTAAATTTATTTCATAAATTTGTAGCCATTATTTCATTTTTGCATTGTGTGCTTCGTGTTTGATGTGTTTGTTAAATTTTTTGTTTTGTTTTCTTGAGGACAAACAAACGTATAAGTATGGGGATGTTGATATTTGTCATTTGCATTATGTTTTAAGGTTTAATTTTTTATGTGTTTAGTATGACTTTGAATGTTGAGTGCATATTTATGGTTTAATTGTGTTAGTTTATGTGTTTAATTGTTTTTCTGGGTAGTACGAGTCTTTAAGCTTAATTGCTATATTTTTTTAGGTACCTTGATGTGTTTGTTAGTGTTTCAGGGTAAACAAAGAAGAATAGAGAAGTTCTGAAGAGTTTCGGGCCAAAAAAACATAGGCCAACAGACCACGATCGTGATAGAGAGGGACGAGCCTGGTCAACCAGGCCAAGATCGTGCACTTTAGGCACGGTCGTGATAGAGAGCTTGGATCCAAGCCACAATTGTGCACTCTGGGCCATGATCGTGCACTCTGGGCCACGATCGTGGTAGAAAGGTTTAGACGCTCACCATGATCGACAAAGACTCAAGTTTTACAAGATGTTTTAGTCTGTTTCGACCCCGACTTTAACCTAGAATGTCCAAAATATAAATACATTGTTATAAGACATATGCAGTAGTCTTAGAGAGTCTGAAAAGAGAGCATTGATGTCAACCAATTTCGAAAAAACCTAGACAGAAATCAAGAGATTGAGGAAGGACATAAAGGAAGAGAAACAGGGAGAAGAAGATTAATGTGACGTACTTTCTAGAACAGGTGGTTTCCTACTATCGCTGCCTCTGTAATTCAGTTCTCGACATATTTTTCAGTTATTTCAATTTTTTTCAAGTATAGAATTGAAATTGGTGTTGAGAATAGGTTATGTTGAATGTTGAGGGTTATTTTTACTCACCTTTGGGATTTTGATTTTTGAAATCAATAAAGTTTTATTGATTGTATTTTTATTGATTTAATTATGATTTAATTATGCTCTTAATAATTTAGCAATAGACTGAGAGGTTGAGCCGAGTGAAAATAATCAAATTGAGCTAATGAGAGTTAGGTGATTTGATAGGTAAATAATTAAATCAAACCAGTAGAATCATGTAACGAGAGATCGAGCATAGGTTCTCGGTAGGTTATTAGAAAATTTAGAACTAATTTAGGTTTTGGTAAATTATGAATCGAGAGATCATAATTCAACAATTTAAATTAGGGATTATCAATTAGGGCTAAGAATTATAGCTCGATAGAGAGTAATTCACCCTAGGACGATCTAGACCCATTAATTCGATAATTGCATAATTGATTAGGTTTTTTTTTAATTTCGGATTAAAACCCCCTTTATCTCACTTGATGGTTTCTAGGTTAGTTTTGGGATTGGTTTGTGTGACTTGTTTTCTTGTTTAAATTTCTACAATTTAATTCTTGAAATTAATTATTTGATTGATTTATTTTCTACATTAGTTATTTATTTTGAATTATTGTAGTTTAATACATCCTTAGATTTTAGGACTGCACTTCCCTCCTAGTGGGATCGATATCTTAGGTACTACACGAACGACCCGTGCACTTACTGAATTTACCATGGTTAACAAATATTAAAAATTGGCGTCTGTAACTTTGTGATCAGTATGCATGTAAATGAAATGCTCTCAATGCTATTACTCATTCACAATGATCTAGGGTTCTAACCCTAAACATTTTCTGGAAACTGGATATTGCAATACTAATAGGAACATAAATGTAGGTTCTCAACTCATGATTACACCTAAGAAACACTTAAAAAGACACTCTAAAGCCTAGAAAACACACTATAATTTACACCTATCAACTTCCCCTCACTTAAACCTTTGCTTTTCCTTAAGAAAAAATAATACCAAAATAAAAAAATGCACACAAATAATCTCATAATCATGCAATAATGGTAAAATGACATCAAATCTCACGAAATTAACTTACCCGTAAACATCAATCACTCAAAAAGTTCTAGCACATTAACTTGTTCTATTCGTGTTCAAATGATTTGATTTAAATGTACATGTCAAGTAAATTATTGAAACCTTATTCATACATATATAACACTTGTAAGAATGCACTCATTCTTATTTACAAATTAAAAAGGTAGGACAAAATTAAGTATCCCCTCATGGAATTGCTTGACATTTTATAAGATCAATAATTTCAATTTTATTGAAAACATCATGATTTCAAATTTTATTTAACAATCACCTAGTCTTTTGACACAAAGGCAACACCCATTATCATAAATGTGCTTTGATTGCTTAACTAGGTTATATTTGTACAAGCTTGGTTCGAGTGTCATTCTAGCCTTTTGATGTTAAGGAAAATATTTTGTCTTGAATGCCCCCAGGTGCTCAACTAGATCACAACTCATAATTAGCTACTATCTCTATTCTTAACCTTATTGCATCATTTCCTCCATGAAAGCTACTAATGATGACTACCAATTTAAATGTATTTAATTGTAAGTGCATCCAATCAAAAGTCACAAAATGAAAGAATAGGTAGAATATTCTAATTAGCAGGCATATTCACTTCATAGAAACTTAAAACATAAACTTCATAAGCTAATTTTTCCTCATAATTTAAGTGATCATGTCTATAGTTAAGCTAATTAATTTCAATATCATGCCATTGACACATTCATATAATGCAAACATCATGAAAAAAATTTACACAATTCTAGCATAAGAAAACAATATATGCAATGCAAATGTAAATGCAAAGTCACATAAAAATAAAAATGCAAAAACATATATGTCCCCACACTTGAAAAATACAGTGTATTTAATATGGAAATAATAAATAAATAAAGCACAATGAAAATACAAAACCAATAGAATATCAAAAAGAAGAGAAATAGAAAATAAGGGCAAGAACATTTATGGGGATTATGGTGGTGATGGCATCGGAGAAGGGACTTGGACCCCTTAGAGTGCAAAATACTTTAATAGTTTCTTTACTTAGTAGCGTTGTTGGCACACTACTGTTTTGAATTGTGCCTTTATGGCTTCCATTATACCCTTTATCACTTGTTGTTTTTCTCCATTTTGCTGAGCACCATCTCCCAGCCTTCTTCTTCATCAGATTCTTTACTTAATGTTACCTCTTGACATTATTGTGGTGATGTTGAATTAGAGCCCAAATGTCCTGTCATGTGCTTAATTATAGATTTAAGTCTTGGATCTTATAGTTCCATACAATCAGACTCCAAGATTTAAACCCTCCTCAATTGTGCAATTATTAAATATTTTAAAGAAAGTAGGGTTACATTATAGTATTGAGCCAAAGCAGTTACTAAAAATCTCATGCCTAAATATCTACTCTTATTCTTAATGGAAGTAGCTATTGTTTAGAAGATGTATGTGGATATGTAGACCTTGAATTTGTTCTCCATATATCAAAGTAACAGTAAATCCTTTTTAGCACATTTGTTACTTTAATTCTTCACAAAAAGATTGTGACACATGAATGTATGTAGTAACAAACGTTTTGGACTTTTAATGGCATTATTGGTTACATTTTGAGGGTCAATCACATTTAATCCAATCAATTTCTTCCAATAAGTGGTGGCACGAAAATCATTATATGATTCTACAATCTTGGTTTTAGAGAATCCAAATATTTCCTACATAACAAAACAATCTAAGTTAGATGGGTTCCCTCTTAATATAACCAAAAATTATCTAGCTTTTCAGGCTTATAACTTAACGTAGTGTAGAATTCTAGGGTCAATTCTTCATATACAATATAATCGTAATGAATGAAAATTTTCAGTTAATTCTAACACTCAACAATTCAACCTTTTCTTTTATCTTTAAGTCTTCAAAAATTTTGAAATCAAAATATCGAGGTGTAGCTATAGTTTTAGAATGGGGTTTTTAGAACTGCCTATCTTCTATTTGTGAGATGATTGGGAATGGGGCTCCAAAATATTTTATCAAATTATGTGCACCACTTTTGAATACCATCATCTTTCCTTTAGGATTGGATCTTTACGTGAGTTGCTTAACTTTTAGTGCCACATTCCTTATGAAAACCTACAAAATAACTAACAAAACATCAAAAAAAAGGAAATGTAGAAAAACCTAGGAAAAAGATGTCTTCTAGTGTGAAAATCACTAAATTTGTAGGTAAATAGTGTTAACTTGCGTGAAAATTGAGTGAAATCAAGTAAAGAAAGATTGGGATGTCGGTTAGAGAAGAAAAGATGAGGGGATGAAGAAAGAAGAAGGAAATAAATAGGATATGGTTTTTTAACGGTTAAAAGGAAGGTTATATGATTCACTACAAGAAAAACATTAATTAGCGACAGAAATTTACTGACGGAAAACAAACTGTTGCTATTTTGTGACGAAAAACCAATATTAGTCAGTAAAACTGTCCTGAAAATTTACATATGGTGACTGATAAAATATTTGTTAGTAAAGGTGGAGGGTAAACATCCCGAGAAAATTTCGAACAGAATATAGTGATAGAAACATAATTTTTGTCAGTAAATTAGGTAGGAAAGCTTCCCGCAATAAGCTAGCATTGGAATTTATTGATGGTATAAGCTAGCCATCGTTAAAGTTGCGTGGAAATAAAACCAACATTGGTTTTTACCGATGAAAATGTTTTCTGTCGTTAAATTCAGATTAGTTGTTTTAAAAATTGAAATAACGTCGTTTGCTTTAATACCAAATGATGTCGTTTCGGTTCAAGGTTAAACTCACCTCGAACCTTCTTCCCCCTCATTTTCTCTAGTTTTTCTCCTTCCTCGTCATCGCACGTCTCAGCTTCTCCCCTCCTCTCCATCGCTAATCTGTTTCTCGTCGCCATCTCCCACCACCATCACTCACCCACGTCATCTTCTTCCTTTATGTGCTTCAGTGACTTCTTCTTCTGCGTGTTAATTGAGATAAGTTAATTTTCTTATTTACTAGGTTTTTGTTTAGTTGATTTAATTTGAATATTTTTTGGTGATTTGAACCTTTTATTTGAACTTGCTAAAGGGAATAAGGCTAATGGCCTGCATTTTTGTTTTGTTGCATTTTATGGTTGCTGCATTTTTAGGTTGATGCATTTTAGGATTCAACATTTTTGGATTGCTGCGTAGGTTGTTGCATTTTTAATGTATATTTTGGATTTTATGTGTAAAGGAGTTTTAAGGAGATATTGGGTACCTAATTTTAATTCTATGTCATCCCAATAGGTTACTTTCTTTAATGAGTATGAATTGTTGATTATGTACTACTATTATAGAATTGTAAGGACATTGAATTGGAGTTATGGAATTTGTGTTGATTGTGAGAGATTATGCCAAATGTTATGGTTTACGTGATTATTGGGAGTGTTGAAGAGATGTAGTTAATGAATGAATTGGTAGGGTGAAGTTAATAAAGTATATGATGAAGTTGGCATATTTGATTGTATGCATTGAAATAATGACTATAAGTATCAAAACAAAGGATAGGAGGAGTATTCTTTGTCTTCTTTGAGTACTCATATTTTAATAACTTATAGTAGTTGATTATATGCATTTGTAGATATATTTAATTAGGTTTTAACACTTTTTTTTGTCTACTTTATGTATATGGTAAATTTGTTTGAAATAAGTTAAATTAGAAATTTTGTTTAGTGAGATTGAGATTGCATTATAAGTTTATGTAACTATTTAAAGATCTAAGTGATTGATGAATTGGATGATAGAACCTATAACGATAATATTTGATTAATTGATTGAACTATTGAAGTTTCTTATAAGTATTGATATATGATCATTTTTATTTCCTACATTTATACTTATAAGATTTCCTTTTTCACTTAATAGAAGACCAAAAAAATCATTAAAAGAGACAACATTTAATCAATGTTCTAATGACCTATAAATAGGTCCTAAACTATTGATAATGACTTAAACTAGGTTTTCTTTTGAAACAGAACTATGAAGGGCTACAAGTCGATCACATATGCTTGTTAATTGTTGCATAACCTAATCTAGAGAGCCATAGTGAGCGAGGATATGCCATTATATTGTAATTTCATGATAACAACCTTAATTGATACATAATAGTGTTCTTGAAGTAAATAAAATGTCTATTTTGATTTGTTGCTCCCATCATTTGTGGAAACAAGACATTATCCACTCCTTGTTGAATTAGGAACAAAGCCCTTGCGTCTTTCTACTACTTATCTCTCAATTCATTCCACTGGCATTTACAATGTTATTATTGATTACCATATAATTCTAATCTATATAACACTATTTCCTATTTGGTAAGACTCAATAACTCTCATAATCCACTACTTTTTCATACCTTACTTTGACATCAAATGTTGAAAGAGAAAAGGATAAGTTAATTTTTTCATTTAAAAATAATCTCTCATTAAGTAAACATAAACATTATGTTATTAGAAGTGGTACAACAAAAACAAAGAAAATGCATAGCTCTTATGAAAACTTTTGGATCTTACAAATGCGCAACATGTATATCAAATCTTAGTAAATAAAAACTACAATTTTAAATAATAAGAATTAACTTGAAAATTAAAACATGCAAATAACCACATAGTGAACATGTGGCATGGACTTATACAATTATGGGAGCAATCATAATTGATGAAAGAGATAAAGAATGAATCAATCCCATTGTGTGAATCCTATTATGAAAAGGATAGAGTTACTTATAGTGTTATACACGATCAATTATGAAGCACCTAAGATTTTCTTTCATTTTTCTTCTTTAGTCTTTAATGAAATAAGTGGCATACCTATTTAAAATAAAAAAGGTCAATATATTTAATTTTAAGTCCCTAAGTTTTTATTAAATGAGTCCCTAGATAAGACAATTTCTTTATTTGAAAATAAACAGTCCAATAATGGGAGATAATTGTCTTTAATAGGTTGCTGGTTGGGGTCACACCCAAGGTTTGACTTATTTAAGATACTTGCAAAGTATAGTTAGGACTATGAAGGGCTACAAGTCGATCATATATGCTTGTTGATTGTTGCATAACCTAATCTAGAGTGCCATGGTGAGAGAGAATATGCCATTATAGCTTAAATGGAAGGTTTCGAAGAGTGATGAGTTGGTTTTAATACTCTCTCATTTGAATATCTTTAATATCAAAATGATCTAGTAAGAATTTAGTAAAAAAAATTAGTTGCATTAGTAAAAGAACAAATGGAAAGCAATTTACTATAAGAGATAGAAATATGAAGGATATCAGTTAATTTAAAGATCTTCTGATTATAATAACAAGAAGAAGATCTGGTATAAGAGATTAAAAAAGTTTTCCATTATTGATTTTGACTTCATTTGTTTATAAAATTCTAAATAAATAGGCAACGTCTCTAAATTAGGATTAAGTAGTAAGTCGCCATAGTATTCAAAATCTAAGATCAATTGCTGTTCATTTAATGTGTTTTCAGTTCTCATGTGATTAAAAAGAAATAAGAGCTAATGGTTATTAGGTCCTGAGATTCTTTGATATCATGAAAACATTATACACGAGGAATAATATCAACTTACTATAACTTACGTTAATATGTAATATATAAAGTACATGTAGAATATAAGATAGGCATGAACTAACAAATATAAACAATCCTATATGATCACATTTGATCATTTCAATTCTATAAGTTTAGCAACATATAATAAACTTGGTCCGTATAGATTATCCTTATCACAACTTACATCCAAATTGTTCAATTTAATTTAATTCCTTTCATGTATCTCAATTAATAAGATTCAAAGTTTAGTAATTTCATTGACTAAGATGGTAATTTAGTTTAATTTTCTGAAATGATTATGTTTTACTATTACACCTATGTAAGGTTTTGACTTTAGAATGAATGTGAGTTGAGTTTTTATGATTATTATCTCTTTAAATTTCTTAATTGTATAGATTAAAATTATAAGGTTAAGTTTTCAAATGATTCTTTAATAAATGAACCTATCTTTATTTCTATGTTAGAGCCACCCTACTCCCTCCCTTAGGCTTTCATGTTTGGTGCGTCCTTTCCATTACGATACTTCATCTATAATTAGTTTACTTTTCTCGACAACCTCTATCTCTACCTATCTTCTAATTGCTTCTTTGCAGTTAGTGGCTCTGTCAAGTATATTCATGATTTTGTTTTCTAATTTTGTATCTACTTAATAGTTATTGGACTTTGTATTGCTGTTAATTTGATACAAATGCTACATTTTGATTATTTTGTTGGGAAGGAAATGAATGAATTATGCTTCTTTCATTTGTTATTTGGCAATCTATAAAGATTGAGTTTCCTACTTGTTATTGTGGTACTATCCTCTGCTTAAAACCATCTAATAATGATTAAGTGAATCTAAGCTTTTTGTTGGGCAAAAAATCACTATAACCCTTTTGGATCCCTGTTTTGTGTTTTATCCTTTTCTCTTCCATTATCAAACTAAAGATGATTTTTTTTCATCATAGTATCGTTTCTAATCAAAATGGTATATTCTCTGCTCTCCATTGATGACCTTCTCCTCTCCTCGCTGTCGCCATCTTTCTTCCTCGCTCGTCTGTAACTTATCCTCCGCTCTTCATCACTGTCCATCACACATTGTACGTCACACGTTGTCATCTAACACACATCCATCCATCGTAAATTATGCATTTTTGTTGTAAAGTTTTGTTGTAATTTGTTGTAATATTTTGTTGTAATTGTTGTAATAATAATTTGTTGTAATGTTTTGAATAGAAGGGATTTAAGATTGAAGTGTGAATTTGAGATTGAGGTGAAGGTATTTGAGATTGAAGTGTGTATTTGAAGTGTGTATTTGAGATTAAAGAGAAGGAGTTGAGATTGAAGTGTGTATTTAAGATATAAGAGAAGGGATTTGAGATTGAATTGTGTATTTGACATGTGTATTTGATATTAAATTGTGTACTTGAGATTGTGTATTTGATATTGAAATGTGTATTTGAGATTGTGTATTTGAATTGTGTATTTCAAGTGTGTATTTGAGATTGAAGAGAAGGGATTTGAGATTGAATTGTGTATTTGACGTTGTGTATTTGATATTAAATTGTGTATTTGAACTGTGTATTTGAGATTGTGTATTTGAATTATGTATTTGAAGAGAAGGGATTATGTATTTGAAGTGTGTATTTAAGATTGTGTATTTGAAGTGTGTATCTAAATTGTGTATTTGAAGAGAAGGGATTGTGTAATTGAAATGTGTAAATGAGATTGTGTATTTTAAGTGTGTGTTTGAGATTGTGAATTTGATATTGAAATGTGTATTTTAGATTGTGCATTTGAATTGTGTATTTGAAGAGAAAGGATTGCGTAATTGAAATGTGTATTTGAGATTGTGTATTTGAAGTGTGTATTTGAAGTGTGTATTTAAATTGTGTATTTGAAGAGAAGGAATTGTGTAATTGAAGTGTGTATTTGAACTGTGTATTTGAAGTGCATATTTGAAATCGTGTATTTGATGTTGAATTCTGTATTTGAAGAGAAGTGATTGTGTATTTGAAGTGTATATTTAAAAAGTAGCATAATGTTTATTTTGTAAGACATTGTTGTGAATCAAACAATATGGAAACGTAAGTGTTATAATCATTGTTGTATTAGACATGAAATCTGTGCTTGATAGTCATTATGTGATCAATGAAAAGCACGACCATGACAAGGAAAGAAAACAAACTTCTAATATCTCACACGCACTTCTATGATGTAAATTTAAATATGACACATGAGTTCTTTCGTTTGTTTTAGGGAGTTACTAAAATTATTAAGTTTCATTTAATTTATTAACAATTTTTTATTATCATAATACTAGTGATAGTATAAATCGTCTGCTTTTGAGTCTTTCAAATCATATGCATTATTACTTTTCTACTTATTAATCTTCTATTTATTTTTAATTTTATTATTA